>CM060952.1:3665504-3715504 GCA_030765055.1 Mantis religiosa
ATGAAGAAATATTTAATAAAACCATCTGTAGCCCACCTCGGTAGCATAGATGGTAGCATGTCTGCCTTATGTTCAAGAGGTCCTGAGTTCGAATCTCGGTCAGGATGAGTTATTTTTTCCGAGGTTTTCCCTTATCCTGGAAGATGAATGTCGGGTAACTCCAAGCTCCATGGACCCTGGACTCATTTGAGCATCATTTCACCAGTTTCATTCATCGTCCGATATGACTTAATCTTGGATGTAAATTAAAAAAAAAAATCTGTACAAAGTAGATAAGTAGACATAAGTAGGTAGAAGAAAGATTGGAGAAAGTTCTGTTAATGTATAAGGTACATATATTTGTTTTTGTTTCAGAGAGCGCTCTTGGCACAGAAGAAACCGCTTCCTGACCAGAAGGTTAGAATAGTGTCGAGGTGTTTCCAGTGTGCTGTGGATATTACAGGGAAAGTTCCCTTTGAGTATGATATTCATCGTTTCTGTACCATGGATTGCTTAAAGCAACATAAACGTGATAAGAAACTCTTGCAACAAACATAATAGGAGGGGGACTTATTAAATGGTGGCTCTTGCTTGTTTTATTAAAAGACTATGGTGTTGATTTGAAATTTTATTTTTGCTTTTCGAAAAAAATCCCAAGCATATTTCTGCTTCCTCATCCCTCCAGTTATATCTTTGAATTTTTACTTCATTTAGCTCAGAGCACAATTCCTTTTTCTTATCTATACCTCCAAATACAGCCCGTAAAGGAAAATGGTTATTAGAACTTGCTATATTTAAAATTTCAAAATCTATACAGTAGTCATGTAAATCTGCTGAATATAGAATATAATCTATTACACTTTGACCAATTCTATTCATAAAAGTAAACCCCTCGTAGACTGCCATTTCCTTTCATCCCATTGTACATCATCAAATTATTCTCCTCACAAAATTCTATTAGTTTCTTACCTTCATTGTTAATACATTTATCTTTGCTCGTTCTTTTCTCCCCTCTTTTCTTAAGTCATTTAATTCCCCTTCAAAATCTATTAACTTCAAGTCTTGTATTGAAGTCAGCCATTACAACAAATCCTTTATGTGTGCCTCTGTTTAATATTTCTTCCATGTTTTGTCTCATCTTAACAAATAATTGTAGGTCATAGAATTCCGATGTATTTGGCAGGTTATACACTATTGCCACACATACACTTTTCCTCCCCCATACTCCACTTAGCACACACCACAAAACTGATTTTTCACTTAATTCATTCAATATTTTCACCTTAATTTTTAGGTTCTTTTCACTAATAATCCTATGCCTCCTGAATCTCTAGACCCAAATCCAAAATTATTAAAAGTAGTGATAAATCAAAATAAACTGACAACATGGGAGAACATATTCATATGGAAAAATAAGGACTGAGTAATGAACTTTGAAATCCTATCAATAGATAATTCGACAAAAAAGTTTGTAGTTCCACCACCAGAGAGAGGAGAGCAGACAACAACAGATGCTAGTTGGAGAGAGGTTGAAAATGAAAGCAATGGCCTTTGAAACTATTCCCTTGATAATATAAAAAAGTAGGTGACGAGTGTCAATAAACTGACTACAAATAAATATAATTTTGTGCTTCATTGTATCATAGTCCTTACACATTGGAATGACTACAAATAGTTTTTACGAGAGTATAATCTATTATACTTTGACCATTTCTATTCATAAAAGTAAACCTCCCCTAGACTGTCATTTCCTTTCACCCCACTGCACATCATCAAATTATTGTCCTCAAAATTCTATTAGTATCTTTGCTCCTATTTTCCACCACTTCTGTTAAGCCATTTCATTTCCCTTCAAAATCTATAAACTGCAATTGATGCTCCGCAACTCTTGCATTGAAGTCACCTATTATAATAAATCCTTTATGTATGCCTCTGTTTAATATTTCTTTCATGTTTTGTCTCATCTTAACAAATAACTGGATTATAGAATTCTGAGGTGTTTGGCAGGTTATATACTACAGTACGGCCACTGGATCTCCGGCTCTGATGTTTTGCGATTGCAGTAGATGAAGGGGGAAGGTTAATACCAACATACAGTAATGAGCAATTGAAAATATCCACAAAATTATCCTTAGAATGAAAACAGGACTAAATATTAGCTTTAAAACATTGAAATCCAACTTGCAATTTCACTATCTTGCAAGATATTCATTACAGCGCCACTCTATTCGAATATTTCTTTCACATCTTTTTTGCATGCTAACAGCTTCTGTTGATAGTACTGGGAGTCTGTACATTCGGTGTCATGGTCAGGAAGTAAAAATTGTCTGCTAGCGCCAATCAGCATTGATGCTGCCAGGCATGGCTTCTGAATCCAACACCGTGTTGCCACTTAAATTTTATGTGGACCATGTGGCTACACTTGCTTTTGGTGCTTGCGCTGGAGAAGTTTGTTTGCTATTTTGTGCATATGTGAATTCCGATTTTTAGTGTTTGTAAATCCTGTTATTATTGCTATTATAATATGGCTACTGGTTTGTGAAATACGAAAATGTGTGAAATATTTAAAATACACATTGTTCCTCTGCTTGAAATTCCCACTAAAGAACTGGCAACAGCCTGCTTCCCCGAGAAATTCAGAGCCGGAGAATGGCCAGCCAAATTGTATTGCCACACATACACTTTCCGTCTTCCACACTCCACTTGGCACACACCTCAAAACTGATTTTTCACCTAATTCATTCAATATTTTAACCTTAATTTTTAGATTCTTTTTCACTAATAATCCTACACCTCCTGAATCTCTAGAGCAAATCCAAAATTACTAAAAGGAGTGATAAACTAATATAAACTGGTAACATGGGAGAACATATTAATATGGAAAAATAAGGAACCGCGTAATAAACTCTGAAATCCCACCAGTAGATAATTTGACAAAGAAGTTCATAGTTTCACCACCAGAGAGAGAGAGAGAGAGAGAGAGAGAGAGAGAAAGAGAGAAAGAGAAAGAGAGCAGATGACAACAGATGCTAGTTGGAAAGAGGTTGAAAATAAAAGCAATATTTTCCAAAACTAGTTCCTGTAAAAATAAAAATATAAGTGATGTAGGGTGAAAACCCAACTACAAATAGCTTTTTTAATTAACTTTAGATCATTTGAAAAACTAAATTCGTAGCATAAGTCAGAAGTGGAGCAACGGCATATAGTAGAAATAGGCATTTATTCTTTTTTCCAGAATTGATTAAGATAGGTTCCACATTTTATTCAGTAAGCTAAAACTCCTACATCACTTCAATAACTGCTGCAGCATGTTAAAGGAAACTTACAGAATGAAGGAACACTTTAGAAATATTAGGTATAAACGATTGATAAGTCAGCAGTGGCAGATCATTTTGGTCATTTTAAATTCAAAAGATAAATTACTAAAACAATTAAATGGACCTATAGATTTAATGGTTTGGGAGAAAATATCTTAAAATATAGAAATTTAAAAGTAAGTGGTGTTTAGTGTCATTAATCGACTCCCTTTAAATTTAAGTTTTTATAACAACACTGTTTTCAACACTTCCAAGACAGGAATTATAGAAATTGTGTTATGAATTTTGAAATAACATTTGCTAACAGAATCTGTCAATAGATTTGTTTTAGTTTCAGAGATGATAATAAATACAAAATAATCTGTCACCTAGTGGCAGTAAGAATCACAACAGAAACAAATAGCTGAAGATACAAAGAATATTTGCGAAACTAGTCCTGTGTACAGTATGCACAATATATCTTGAGCGTTCGTCTCCCAAGTCCTCACTCGGTAGGTTTCGGCTAACTCCGTAAAAACAGATGACAACTTAGAAACATGAAATGCGCTATACTAGTACACTACACTACACTAGTACACTCCGACATCTAGTGACTAATATGCTAAGCTTTTACGCACGCTCTTTGTTTTCTGTGTGCATTTGTTTTGTGCAAGTTTGAGGTTAATTACTACAGCTTAACCAGTTTGTAATTATAGCTGAGGGCACACCAAACTCATCATCATATGTACCTTCCGAGCAACGAACTCTGACTCGGAAACATGCACGTACAGTCTTGCATAGTGATGGCTGCAAAATAATAGCGAAAGTTGCAGAAAGTTGCGATATAGAAAAGGATAACAACCAGTTAATGTTCCCACTTAGCAAATCAATAGAACGAGCTGCTGCTTACACAGGAAAAAGTGTAAGCACTGTCAGGCGTATTAAATCGTTTTGTGCATCTCACCCTAATGAATTTCCAAAAAAAAACAGGAAAAAGCAGGTAAGGCTGTGATCTGTGTATGGTAATAACTATAGTCTGTGAGGTTTAACTAGTCGTGTGCCTTTTAGAAAGAGAAAGGAATACTCACCGTCTCACTCTATGACAGGCAAAGCAGACACCCCAGCCAAGCATGCATCAGTGGTGGAGCGCCCCTTCTCCTCTTGGTCCGATTGTTGCTCATCCCCCGATTCACAGTCAGAAATTTCAAACGAATCTTCGTTTTCTTCTTCCGAGTCCGAGTCTTCTAAATTTATAACTAACCTGTCTGTAATTTCATCTATCAGACCGTCTTTCTCCCAGTAAAACTGTTCAGTGTTTTGTACATGCTCACACACCCTTTTCCAGTTTTCTGGGGTAACTTTTGTAATCGCACTATGAAACAAGGCTCTTACGTCGACACTTTTAAATGAAATATTATGTTTGGCAACATTATTCTTCACTTGCGCCCATATAAGTTCTATAGCATTAAAATCGCAATGATAAGGTGGCAATCTTACTACGGTATGACCGTGTACCTCTACGAGACTATCTATTTCATACACTTTGAAATTATCTTTTTTCAGTTTAATTAATTCATATAGCACTGGTTTTGTTGCTCGTGGATCAAACTCAATATTCCTATTGTTGCATACCAGGGTTGTAAGGGGGGTTGAAAGACTTACAAACCTAATCTACAACTGGGGGTGTAGCTATAGGGATGGTGGAGCAAAAATAAAACATCAAAATCAACTTAAACCGACTAACTCTATTTTAAGAAATCTAATAATTATACAGAGTACCCGCTGAGTCTAGAAGAGACCAGGGGTGCTTTGGTAATACTTGGTGACATAATTATGTAATATAATCTTACCGTTGGTGATGTGTCAGGTGTATAGCTGGGCTTGTCCGGAGATGTATAATCTGCTGAGTCCGGCGGGGGGTTATGGTATTCGTAGACACCCTGTCAGATAAATACTTCTGTTACCTCTCACAGGGACCGACACAGAGTCTCCTCTGACATCCCTGCGACGTTTCCCACTGAGGGTTAACTCTACTAGGCTTAAATAGCGGTTCTACAAAAAGTCAATTCAGCGATTCCCACTAACTATTAATTTTGCATCATACCGCTTGCATCATTGCGAGAATGTTTAAGCCTGTATTGACCTATTATTTCTTCTGATCAGCAGAATCAGTCTGGGTCACATGTGGATAATTTCCTTATGCCAACAGACTGCCAGTCAGCGGAATTTACGTTTGACATACATTTCTGTTAGAATCAATACATGTTACAGAATACCGAAATTTCCAAATCTAGCTCAGCTTATACACGCAACACTATTATGAAGTCATTCCTGCATATGGGATTTGAGTGAAGATGATGTGGGTGCTTTAATAATTTCTATGGAATGATAAGAGGCATTGTCCATAATGATGACACTATTAGACGGGATGTTAGGTAGTAATTTATTAACAAACCAATCCTTGAAAATGTTACTATCCATTTCTTCATGGTAGTCTTTGGTTGAATTTGACTTAAAAGTTAGCAAGGCATTAGGAATAAATCCTGTAGAACATCCAGCATGTACAACTATAAATCGCTGTCCTTTGCCGATTGGTGTTTTAAGAGGGAAATCACTTTCATTTTCATCGGCGATGCACTTCCACACCTTATTTCTCGTATGGTTTATATTTACCCACGTTTCGTCAAGGTACACTATAGGCCTACCTGTAGATCTGAGTTCTTTCATTCGTCTTAAAAATTTAAATCTTTTAGAGACAATATCCATTCATTCCATTAAAAAGCGTCTTCCTTGCGAATTTTTACTGTAAGTGAAATTAAGCTTTTTAAGAATTTTTCTTAAGGACCACATGCTTCCTTTAAGTAAGTCTTTAGCTCTTAAAGCCTCATATATGTCCAGCAAACTAGGCAGAAAGTCCGTACAATACAGCGAATAGATTGTTCGCTTAATAGCAGCAACTGTAAATGAATCAGTTTCTGTTTTTCGTGGTCTTCTATTAGGGCGCTTTTTGCCTGGTGTTTGCAGTCTACCACCGCTAGCTTCTGCATTTTTGTGTTCTTTTAAAATTCGTTGCACAGAACGAGAAGAAATACCTGTAGCAGCAGCAGTTGTTCTCTCAACGATACTCGTCACTGAAATAGTTGACTTTCTACATTTTAAAGCTTCACATTCATCACTGAAGAAACTGTGAACTTTGACTACAATTTCCCTAGAATCTGATTTTAGAACTTTCTGTCGAGATCCAACTTGAAACAACACAAACACAACCAAAATTACAAGAAAATAATTCAACATTATATCCATATGTTGCAACACTGAAAACATTTTGTGTAACGTGTAAATCCACAAAACAATAAATTCACAGTTCTATAGCTCATACGTCACTGACACCCTTCAAACAACACAACAGAATGGGGGTTGGGAGCGTCTACATTCCACAAATCACGACAAAGCAGGGTTGCTGTTCCGCCCACGTGTGCTAGACAAGGACAGCATTCTGTCTTAGACAAGGACAGTAGAGAATACGCCAAGTTAAACCTCACAGACTCTAATAGTGATGTTTCCTTTCTTTCTTCTTTTCCCTTCAATCCTTTCCTTTTTGGCCTCCTTTTCCTTATATCTTGCTCTTTTATCTTTCTTTTTCTCTTGCTCTGAGCCCTTTGTACATTTCTACAGAGCTTTCTATTTCCCTCCATTACCAAAGCTACACAGGTATTTAATAGAGGCCAACAAACCTAGGAGCAAGACTTACCTATGTTGTGGATGTTATGGCTCTCAAAAGGGGACACACTATTATTTGTTTACCTCCGTATAACTGATCTGAATGCAATTGAACTGGCTTGGGCAAAAGTAAAGAACGTTTTCAGAGGACACAACATTACTGGTGATATGTCAGCCACACATCTGCAGAAACTTACTATAGAAGCATTCTCCACTATAACTGCGACAGATTGGGAAGGATACTGCAAGAACTGGAAATGAAATATTGGAGAAATAATGGTGTAATTGAAAATGTGATTGATGAAGTTATCAACAGATCAGAGGATACTAGCAATGAAACTGATGCAGTGGACTCAGAAATGGAAGAATCACAAAGCGAATGAGTGAGTATTTATGGCTGTCATATTTGTTTACTGTTTTTATGTGTTTCATAAATAGTAAGTATATAAATATACAGCTTATCGGATCAAGCACAATTTACTATTTGTCTACACATCTTACACTTGTGGTGCGTATCTTCGCTTATGTTTTGCTGAACTGTGTTTTTCAAGGTTGACCACACTGCAGAAACAAAAGAGTGTTAGCTGTCTGCACTACACCGTAAATCCAGCGCTCTTATCTTGCGCGTACTGTAAAGTGGAGTTTGAGGGTGGTTCAATAAGTAATGCAACACATTTTTTTTTTTTTCAGAAACAGGGGTTGTTTTATTCAGCATTCAAACACACCATGTTATTCCCCAATCTTTTAACTACAGAACATTATTTTTCAACGTAATCTCCATTCAGTGCTACGGGTTTACGCCACCTTGAAATGAGGGCCTGTATGCCTACACAGTATCATTCTACTGGTCGATGTCAGAGCCAACATCGTACTGCATCAATAACTTCATCATCCGTGTAGTGCATCCCATGGACTGCGTCCTTCATTGACCCAAATATATGCCAGATCGGGGCTGTAGGGAGGATGCAGAAGAATAGTCCACTGAAGTTTGTGAGCTCCTCTTGGGTGCAAAGACTTGAGTGAGGTCTTGCATTGTCATGGAGAAGAAGTTTTTTTGACTTTTGTACCTAGGAACACTGAAGTCGTTTCTTTAATTTTCGAAGAGTAGCACAATACATTTTAGAGTTGATCATTTGACCATGGGGATGGACATCAAACAGAATAATCCCTTCAGCGTCCCAGAAGACTGTAGCCATGACTACTGGTTGAGGATATGGCTTTAAACGTTTTCTTGGTAGGAGAGTGGGTGTGGCGCCACTCCACTTCCGTTTTGTTTCAGGTTCGAAGTGATGAACCCATGTTTCATCACCGGTAACTATGTTTGACAAAAAACTGTCACTATCAGCCTCATGATGAGCAAGCAATTCCGCATAGATGGTTCTCCTTTGCTCTTTATGGTCTTTGGTTAGACATCGAGGGACCCAGCAGGAACAAACCTTTGAATATTCCAACTGGTGAACAATTGTAACAGCACTACCAACAGAGACATCAAGTTGAGCACTGAGGTGTTTGATTGAGATCCAGCGATCATCTCGAATGAGAGTGTTTGCACACTCCAACGTTGCAGGAGTCATAGCTGTGCATGGCCATCCAGCATGCGGGAGATCATTCAGTTTTGCTTGACCTTGCGGCGATGATGACACATGCTTTGTCCAATGGCTCACCGTGCTTTTGTCCACTGCCAGATCACCGTAGACATTCTGTAAGCACCTATGAATATCTGAGATGCCCTGGTTTTCCGGCAAAAGAAACTCAATCACTGCTCATTGTTTGGAACACACCTCCGTTACATACGTCACTTTAAAAGCTCCGTGTAATGCTGTTACCTATTGGAAGTCAATGAAACTTTATGAGACGAAGTGGGAATCTTTGAAATTGTTCCACAAGAAATATCAGGTTTTTTCAACCAAAATTGGTCCAAAAAAACATGCGTTGTATTACTTGTTGAACTCCCCTCATACTTCAAAAGATAAGTGAAGTTTGTGAAATTATTGTAATATTTATTTTACTTCACTATTATTAATTTCAGTTTTTACATCAGGGACATAAAGGTGAACAAGTAGCTGTTGTTGAGTTGAGAGGCCATGTTGAATGGTGGAACATGCCATGCCTTATCTGAGATTCTTTTCTATGCATTCGCCTGTTCCCATGCAATCTTCTGATGCTTACCCTGCAACCTCCTTAGTTAAGGACAAGGTTTGGAATTAATAATTTTTGGTACAATTTAAGAGTGTAGATCACATCTACAGGGATTGAGACTTCCACAATCCTTAGTCTATGCTGAGCACTGCCTCCCAGCATAAAGAACTCCCAGCTATGCTTCTTAACCATCTTGAAACTCTGAATTTAGTCTGCAGAATCAGAATCTTAGATCTCATGTAAAACTGACAAAGCATATTAATTATGTCAGCAAATTAATATATTTATTGTGCCATTTCCAAAACTACAGTAACATATTAAATTATAGATGAGACGTATTTATTACACATCAGCTTCGCTTACGTACCTATATTGAGGACATAAGTGAAGCTGATGTGTAATAAATACGACTCATCTATAATTTAATAATTATTTCGCTTCACTGTGGTGTTCCAATACAGTTACATTTCGATACAGTAACATAATTTGGGCACATCTATTGTTACTTAACAAATGGCATAAAAATATGGAGCAGCAACCTTGAGGTTGTTCACATGAACAGATTTCTTTTCTCAAAAGAAATCCAATAGACAAAAGAAATATTTGTTTTACATTGCTGTCAACAACCAGGATTAATATCAGTGCCAGTGGTATTTCAAAATTTTGTCCTGCAGCATTATTTTACATACATAAAACCATCACTAGGCCAGTGGCAAATCAATTGAGCTCTGTACATGACAATGCATTACAACTGATGTATAATATAAAATTAAAGAAAACCCTAAGTCCTTTAACACTCTTCTGCCAATTTTTGACTCAAAATTTAAAATATGCAATTTCTAGCTACACAAAAGTAAATTATCACCTCTGTGGTCTAGATTTAAGATGACTGCTTACTGCAATATCCAGAGGTGCTGACTTGCTTCCTGGCTGGCAGGAAAAGATGGTAAATCACTGTGAACTGAGTTCACACTGGTATAGCATGAGAGCTGTTCAATAAACAATGATCATAACCTTACAGTCAAAATTTCTCATGCTAGAATTTAATCTTATGATATTTTGTTTAATGTGTAACAGTTACATTTCGATACACCATAATAGTTTCATTGTTGGTGCTTGCTGCCTGTAAGAGGTGGGCAAACAAGACAAGTTCATTTTTGCCTACTGAAATAATTGAGGTGAAACACGAGGAACAATATGTGGCTTTGAAATTCTGCCTTCATTTTAACAGTTCCTCAGCTGAGGCCTATACAATAATACAGATGTCTATGGAGAGTCTGTTGTTCCCTACAGCACAGCTTGAAGGTGGTTAGGTTGTTCAAAGAAGGGAGACAATTTAAAAGGAAGGTGGACCTGGCACTCCAGTTACTGCTCTTACTGAAGAAAACAGCAACATCACTGCTTTCATTATAAGAGATCAGTGAATATCATTAAGAACACTTTCTCAAATACTGAAAAACGTGGCAAGACCAACTTGGGAACAAAAGATCACATTTCCATTAAACAGGCTGGATGGTGCCAATATTGTTGTTGAATATCTTGCAAAAGTCAACGTGAAGTGTGTCCCTCACCCTCTCTATAGTCCGGATTTAGCCTTGTGTAACTTTCTCCTATTCCCTAATGCAAAGAAATACCTTCTGGGAGGCATCATCAATCTTCAGAAGCAGTAGTGAAGGCCATGAAGGTAATTTTGAAAGACCACTCAAAAAACAGTTTCCAGAATGTCTTTGCAGATTGGCAGAAACACTGGGACAAGTGTATCACATCTAAGAGAGACTGTTTTGAGAAGAACCATTAAAATTACGAGGATGAGCAAAGGTATTTTGGAAAAAAAAAGTATGATCATTCTTTATTGAACAGTCCTTGTACTATGGCACTTATGTCATTTCAAATGAACCAAAGAAAGCTATTATTATACCTGAATAGCTGTGTAGTGTTTACGAGTCAAATTATGACTTTTCAAATGGGACAATCGACTGAAGCTTCTATCACATATTTCACATTTGTGTGGCTTTTTACCCTCATGTATCAAATTGTGGGCTTTCAAATCTGACAAACGAGTAAAGCTTTTATCACATATTTCACACTTATGTGGTTTTTTACCCTCATGTATCAAATTATGAATGTTTAAGTCTGATAAGCAAGTAAACCTCTTATTACATATTTTACATTTATGTGGTTTTTTACCTTCATGAACCAAATAATGGCCTTTCAAGTCTCTTATCCGAGTAAAGCTCTCATCACATATCTCGCACCTGTGTGATTCTTTATCTTCATGAATTGATTTATGTCGCTTCAAATGATATAACCTACTAAAGGCCTGATTACATACTTCACATTTGTGCGGTTTTGTACCCTCATGGACCAAATTATGTCGTTTTAAATTTGAGAATTGTGTAAAGCTTTTGCCACATATTTCACACTTGAATGGTTTTTTACCCTCATGAATTAAAGTATGACTTTTCAAGTTTGACAACTGAGTGAAGCCCTTATCACATATATCACATTTGTATGGCATTTTACCTTCGTGAATTAAATTATGTTTCTTAAATTTTGATAACTGAGTGAAATTCCTACCACAAGTTTCACATCTGTATTGATTCTTATGCCTTTTCAAATCTGATAATATAATAAACTGTCCATTGGAAATATTTCCCCATTCATTCCATGTACCAGAAGAATGTTCTGAGTGAACATGTTCCTCTACAGTTCCTATCCTTGTAGTATCACTTTCTTGACTTTCACATTCAGGAAGATCCTTTCCATCATTGAAGCCTGTTTCTCTCCTTGTATGTTCATCAGAGGGCAATGGTGACCTACCACTGCTATCACCAGAAACTGCCTCTAAGCAAAACCTGAAATGTTGAGAGAATTAGACTTACTAAGTAGCAAAATAAAAGAATGAAACAGAATTAAATGTGGAAAGAGAATGTGTATTTATTATAGAAGGTACACTCTTTGAAATACTAGACATTTCATCAACTGTTTTTCTTTACAGTCACATTAACATGGGATAATTAATAAAATAATTTCGATGAAAATGTTAACATAAAGGCCACTCTGATGTCCATGGCAATGCAAGTTACATGTACTCAAAAACACAGGATTTGGTTCCAGAGCAATTTTACAAGTTATTCTTTCTGTTCTGATTACACTTTGCTAGATAATATATGCATAACAAGATGTTTCTCACATTCAGCAGACAATATAAAAACTTTTTTCAGAATGAAGAGGACTTCTAACACTATTTAGCATTTGTAGAAAATGTAAGATACAAATATAAGGTGTGTTAAAAAAGAAACGAGCCAGAGACATAATTACAGAAACCAGTACCTGTATGTTAGAAGTATTGGCCCTGGCTGTAGAGACACTTGTCCCACTGTGACACAAGGCAGTGAATGGCAGTCTCATAAACCAGTATCTGTATGTTAGAAGTATTGGCCCTGGCTGTAGAGACACTTGTCCCACTGTAACACAAGGCAGTGAATGGCTGTTTCATAAACCAGTACCTGTATGTTAGAAGTATTGGCCCTGGCTGTAGAGACACTTGTCCCACTGTGACACAAGGCAATGAATGGCTGTCTCATAAACCAGTATCTGTATGTTAGAAGTATTGGCCTTGGCTGTTGAGACACTTGTCCTACTGTGACACAAGGCAGTGAATGGCTCTCTCATAAACCAGTATCTGTATGTTAGAAGTCTTGGCCCCAGCTGTTGAGACACTTGTCCCACTTTGACACAAGGCAGTGAATGGCTGTCTCATAAACCAGTATCTGTATGTTAGAAGTATTGGCCCTGGCTGTTGAGACACTTGTCCTACTGTGACACAAGGCAGTGAATGGCTGTCTCATAAAACAGTATCTGTATGTTAGAAGTATTGGCCTTGGCTGTAGACACACTTATCCTACTGTGACACAAGGCAGTGAATGGCTGTCTCATAAACCAGTACCTGTAAGAAGTATTGACCCTAGCTGTTGAGACACTTGTCCCCCTGTGACACAAGGCAGTGAATGGCTGTCTCATAAACCAGTATCTGTATGTTAGAAGTATTGGCCTTGGCTGTAGAGACACTTGTCCCACTGTGACACAAGGTGGTGAATGGCTGTCTCATAAACCAGTATCTGCATGTTAGAAGTATTGACCCTAGCTGTTGAGACACTTGTCCCACTGTGACACAAGGCAGTAAATGGCTGCCTCATAAAACAGTACCTGTATGTAAGAAGTATTGGCCTTGGCTGTAGACACACTTGTCCTACTGTGACACAAGGCAGTGAATGGCTGTCTCATAAACCAGTATCTGTATGTTAGAAGTATTGACCCTAGCTGTTGAGACACTTGTCCCACTGTCACACAAGGCAGTAAATGGCTGTCTCATAAACCAGTATCTGTATGTTAGAAGTATTGGCCCTGACTGTTGAGACACTTGTCCCACTGTGACACAAGGCAATGAATGGCTGTCTCATAAACCAGTATCTGTATGTTAGAAGTATTGGCCTTGGCTGTTGAGACACTTGCCGTACTGTGACACAAGGCAGTGAATGGCTGTCTCATAAACCAGTACCTGTATGTTAGAAGTATTGGCCCTGGCTGTTGAGACACTTGTCCTACTGTGACACAAGGCAGTGAATGGCTGTCTCATAAACCAGTATCTGTATGTTAGATGTATTGGTCCTGGCTGTTGAGACACTTGTCCCACTGTGAGACAAGGCAGTGAATGGCTGTCTCATAAACCAGTATCTGTATGTTAGAAGTATTGGCCCCGGCTGTTGAGACACTTGTCCCACTTTGACACAAGGCAGTGAATGGCTGTCTCATAAACCAGTATCTGTATGTTAGAAGTATTGGCCCTGGCTGTTGAGACACTTGTCCTACTGTGACACAAGGCAGTGAATGGCTGTCTCATAAAACAGTATCTGTATGTTAGAAGTATTGGCCTTGGCTGTAGACACACTTATCCTACTGTGACACAAGGCAGTGAATGGCTGTCTCATAAACCAGTATCTGTATGTTAGAAGTATTGGCCTTGGCTGTAGACACAGTTGTCCTACTGTGACACAAGGCAGTGAATGGCTGTCTCATAAACCAGTACCTGTAAGAAGTATTGACCCTAGCTGTTGAGACACTTGTCCCCCTGTGACACAAGGCAGTTAATGGCTGTCTCATAAACCAGTATCTGTATGTTAGAAGTATTGACCCTAGCTGTTGAGACACTTGTCCCACTGTGACACAAGGCAGTAAATGGCTGTCTCATAAAACAGTACCTGTATGTAAGAAGTATTGGCCTTGGCTGGAGACACACTTGTCCCACTGTGACACAAGGCAGTAAATGGCTGTCTCATAAACCAGTACCTGTAAGAAGTATTGACCCTGGCTGTTGAGACACTTGTCCCACTGTGACACAAGGCAGTGAATGGCGGTCTCATAAACCAGTACCTGTATGTTAGAAGTATTGGCCCCGGCTGTTGAGACACTTGTCCCCCTGTGACACAAGGCAGTGAATGGCTGTCTCATAAACCATTATCTGTATGTTAGAAGTATTGGCCCTGGCTCTAGAGACACTTGTCCCACTGTGACACAAGGCAGTGAATGGCTGTCTCATAAACCAGTATCTGTATGTTAGAAGTATTGACCCTGGCTATTGAGACACTTGTCCCACTGTGACACAAGGCAGTGAATGGCTGTCTCATAAACCAGTATCTGTATGTTAGAAGTATTGGCTCTGGCTGTTGAGACACTTGTCCCACTGTGACACAAGGCAGTAAATGGCTGTCTCATAAAACAGTACCTGTATGTAAGAAGTATTGGCCTTGGCTGTAGACACACTTGTCCTACTGTGACACAAGGCAGTGAATGGCTGTCTCATAAACCAGTATCTGTATGTTAGAAGTATTGACCCTAGCTGTTGAGACACTTGTCCTACTGTGACACAAGGCAGTAAATGGCTGTCTCATAAACCAGTATCTGTATGTTAGAAGTATTGGCCCGGGCTGTTGAGACACTTGTCCTACTGTGACACAAGGCAATGAATGGCTGTCTCATAAACCAGTATCTGTATGTTAGAAGTATTGGCCCTGGCTGTAGAGACACTTGTCCTACTGTGACACAAGGCAATGAACGGCTGTCTCATAAACCAGTATCTGTATGTTAGAAGTATTGACCCTGGCTGTTGAGGCACTTGTCCCACTGTGACAAAAGGCAGTGAATGGCTGTCTCATAAACCAGTATCTGTATGTTAGAAGTATTGACCCTGGCTGTTGAGGCACTTGTCCCACTGTGACACAAGGCAGTGAATGGCTGTCTCATAAACCAGTATCTGTATGTTAGAAGTATTGACCCTGGCTGTTGAGGCACTTGTCCCACTGTGACAAAAGGCAGTGAACGGCTGTCTCATAAACCAGTATCTGTATGTTAGAAGTATTGACCCTGGCTGTTGAGGCACTTGTCCCACTGTGACACAAGGCAGTAAATGGCTGTCTCATAAACCAGTATCTGTATGTTAGAAGTATTGACCCTGGCTGTTGAGGCACTTGTCCCACTGTGACAAAAGGCAGTGAATGGCTGTCTCATAAACCAGTATCTGTATGTTAGAAGTATTGACCCTGGCTGTTGAGACACTTGTCCTACTGTGACACAAGGCAATGAACGGCTGTCTCATAAACCAGTATCTGTATGTTAGAAGTATTGACCCTGGCTGTTGAGACACGTGTCCCACTGTGACACAAGGCAGTGAATGGCTGTCTCATAAACCAGTATCTGTATGTTAGAAGTATTGACCCTGGCTGTAGAGACACTTGTCCCACTGTGACACAAGGCAGTAAATGGCTGTCTCATAAACCAGTACCTGTATGTTAGAAGTATTGGTCCTGGCTGTTGAGACACTTGTCCCACTTTGACACAAGGCAGTGAATGGCTGTCTCATAAACCAGTACCTGTATGTTAGAAGTATTGGTCCTGGCTGTTGAGACACTTGTCCTACTGTGACACAAGGCAATGAATGGCTGTCTCATAAACCAGTATCTGTATGTTAGAAGTATTGGTCCTGGCTGTTGAGACACTTGTCCTACTGTGACACAAGGCAGTGAATGGCTGTCTCATAAAACAGTATCTGTATGTTAGAAGTATTGGTCCTGGCTGTTGAGACACTTGTCCTACTGTGACACAAGGCAGTGAATGGCTGTCTCATAAAACAGTATCTGTATGTTAGAAGTATTGACCCTGGCTGTTGAGACACTTGTCCTACTGTGACACAAGGCAATGAATGGCTGTCTCATAAACCAGTATCTGTATGTTAGAAGTATTGGCCCTGGCTGTTGAGACACTTGTCCCACTGTGACACAAGGCAGTAAATGGCTGTCTCATAAACCAGTATCTGTATACTGGTATATCTGTATATACAAGAATAATAGCAAACAACAAAAAGCAGCAGAAAAACGTGTAATTAAAATGGAAATAAACCACCACTACAATTCGTTACATTCCACAGAATTAAAAATATACGAACTACACTTAAAAATTTCGGAATGTATGAACCCGGCCATGTGGTCTAACTTTAAAATAATATGCTGTCAATTCTTAATTTGAAAATGCGTAAGAAAACAGCCATTTTAAAACAAAAATTCATGAATCTTCAAAAGAAGCAAGAACCGTATCCACATAAAAAGCAAGATTTATTACTCTCATGTCAAAAACCTAACAATGTAACGAATCTATCCACATGCAACTTCACGGAGAAAGAAATAGATTTTCTAAACAAAGGCCTAAAAACATGTGTAGATTACACAAAAAACATTGAAAACTATATCGCGGACATTGAAATAGCGATATATAATTTGCCCGATAACAAAAAATCTACGATCAGAACACAGTGCTTAGAAACTCTAGATCATATTCAAAATGCAAATTCAAAAAGATATTCATATACATAATTAATCAAAAATTTAAATGAAAAATCGGTAGTCTACACAAAAGCAGACAAGGGTAACAAAATAGTAATATTGGACGAAGAAGACTATCGCAAAAAATGGACAACCTTTTAAACGGAAAAGAATTTGTTAAACTAGAAAACAATCCATTAAAGAAAGCATGCAAATCTGTGGAATTAGCAATTAAAAACAGTAAAATCATGACTAAAAGAGATAACTTGAACAATAAAATAGACAGTCCAAAAACACCATACATATATGGTTTACCCAAAATACATAAACCTGAAATTACCCTCAGACCAATAATTAATAACATTGATGCACCCACTTACCAACTATCAAAATGGCTGGTTCAAATTTTCAGATCCTTCACAAAATTTGAAAATTTAAGTATCAAAAACTCGTTTGAATTGTTAAATCTCCTGAAGGACACAAAGATCAACTCTACAGATGCTTTAGTTTTCTTTGACGTCATTTCTTTATATCCAAGTATACCGACCAATGAGCTTATTCCACTTCTCAAAAAATGGCTGGAATCAATACAAATAACACCTGAAGAAATAGAAGAACTTTCACAACTTACAGAAATTTGTATCAATCAAAATTTTTTCAGCTTTAATGGACAGATCTATAAACAAAAAACGGGCCTAGCTATGGGCAACCCATTGTCTCCCTTCTTGGCAGATTTATTCATGAGTGCTTTTGAAACACATATCACAAAAGCTTTTCCAAATTATTTCAAAGTGTGGTATCGCTATGTTGACGACATTTTTGCAATAGTACCTAAAAAACTCATACAAGATGGTCTTAAACTTTTGAATATACAAAATCCAGCTATAAAATTTACATTGGAAACAGAAGAGGATGGTGTGCTCCCCTTTTTGGACATCAAGATCAAAAAAATGAACAACAAACTCACTTTTGGTATCTACAGGAAACCGACACACACAGATAATTACATTAAATACAACAGTTTCAACCCAAAACAACACCAACATGCCATTTTCAACAGTTTAATCTTTCGGATGATCAACTTTCCACTAAACAGAGAAGATTATCAAGAAGAATACCTACACATAAAAAAAGTAGCTATATCCAACGGTTTCAACCCAAATTTAATAGACAAAACTGTTAACAGACTCAACAAAGCTAAGAAAATAAAAGAAACCACCACCCTAGAACCTACAGGAGAAAAAGAGAAAAAACTTTTTAAAAAATTCACCTTCCACCCATCAGCCTATAACAAATTCCAAAAAATCTTCTCAAAACACAACATAACTCTTGCACCTCAAAATAGGTTTAATATCAGAAATTTGTTAAAAGGCCCTCCCAAAAATTCAATCACTACCAAAGAAAAACCAGGAATCTATGAGATCAAATGTGAAACTTGCCCTAAAATTTATATAGGAAAAACAAAAAGAAATATTAACATCAGAACTAAAGAACATATGAGAAACATTAAAAATGGTGAAACAGAAAAATCAGCAGTGGCTTTTCATTTTTTGAATACTAGACATGACATCAATTTGGAAACATCTCTAATAAAATACGTTAATCACCCCATAGACCTTTCCGTATGGGAAAAAATCTTCATTAACAAAAATCGTCATAGAGTCATGAATTTTGAAACTCCACCACCAGACATCTTTGACAAGTACATCACGCCATCTATTGACAATACGGAGAAAGAAGAAACCACTACAACTTGCACAAGTCGAGTATCAGCTGAGGATAGGAGCAAGAGCTCTTGAAACATGTCCTGTGAATAAACAGTGTGAGTGAAGCAATGTGTCAATATATTCTCGATTCAATTTTGTACCAGTATCTGTATGTTAGAAGTATTGGCCCTGGCTGTAGAGACACTTGTCCCACTGTGATACAAGGCAGTGAATGGCTGTCTCATAAACCAGTATATGTATGTTAGAAGTATTGGCCCTGGCTGTTGAGACACTTGTCCTACTGTAACACAAGGCGGTGAATGGGTGTCTCATAAAAGTCCCGGGGCTGTGATGTGAGCCAGTCCCACACGTAAGCTGGACATTGTCATCCAAGGTGAATCACTTGCCCCTTAGAGCCTTTTTAGGGGGACCAAAAGTGGCGTAATCACAGGGAGAGAGGTCAGGACTGTATGGAGGGTAGCTGAGAACCTCCCATTTGAATTTCTGCAGGAGTGCCGCAACTGTGTTGGCTGTATGAGGTTTTGTACTGTCGTGAAGCAGAATGATCCCACGGGTGAGACTGCCTGATCGTTTTGATTTGATTGCTTGGCAAAGATTGGTCAAGGATTGCGAATAACACTGGGCATTCTTTGTTGCATCAGAAGGGGGCCATCTTAGTCAAAGAACATCAGCATATCCTTTCCTGCACTTGTGTATAGCCTTTTTTTTTATGTGGTGGTGACCCTGGATGCTTCCACTGCAGACTTTGTCATTTTGATTCTGGTTCGAAGTGATGACACCATGACTCTTCTCCAGCCACCACTTGTACCAGGAACTCATTCCATTACCTAGCATAGCACTACAGATGACTAAGACAATGGGTCATTCAACATGCTTCCTGGTGTGGTATGGTTGAAGACTGTAGGGCACCCATTGGTCACACTTTATACAAGAGCAGTCGTTCCTTCATGATGGTGTGAACACTTCCAACACTCAATCCGACCTGGGCGGCTATGGCTTTCACTGTCACTCGGCAGTCGTGGGTAATGAGTGCATCAACCAGCTGGACAATGTCATCAGTAATGCATTGTGGTGCTCCAAACTGTGCATCATTGGCTAACGACACCCATCCTCCCCTGAAGTGGTTGTGGCACGCCTTGGCCCTTGTAAGGGACATGCAGTGTTTGCAGTACACTTGTGACATCCATCAATGAATGTCTGTTCCCCCTACTCCTTCCGCTGTCACAAAACTAACAATACTTCTTTGCTCTTCTTTTGATGCCTCCATTTCACTGTTTGCAATGCGACTGGCAGCATTGGACGATTGATGCATGCTGCTGCTGGTAGCTTTGTACAGTCACGTGAAGTGCACACATGCCCTTTAGCGACAGGCTGTGAGCTTCGACGCTCTGGTTGGAACAACACTTTGTTATACACACCACGATATTACCATCCTGTCACCGGTTTGCGCATACCAGACTCCAGCTCATTTCTTTTTTAATATCCCTTATATTAACAGTCTTGAAAAAATGCTAAACATAGGATATTTTTGAGGGAAAAAATGTATAAATTTTCCTTCTGAAGGTAGTGTCAGGGTTGACCTATTATTGGAAAAAGCTGAATGTGTACCTATATTTCTCAGTTTCTTAATATTTTAGTTATGCTGTTCAGAGGCACATATGAATCTTTAGTGAAGAGTTTGATTCTTTCCACAGCACTTCAAAACCTCTAACTCTGTTGAAAAAGTAAAAACTTATTAACCCTTTTGATAAAAAATTAAATAACTTTAAAAAATTAACTTGAATTTGTTAGAAAGTTGGTGAAACTAACAAAGATGCGTAGGCCTCCTCAACTGGAAAATCAAAACAGCAAAATTAAATAGGGAAATCCTGAGTGCAAAGAGGAACACTTATAATAACGTTATGGAAACTATTGACTATAGGAAAGATAACACAGTGATATATAATATCATTTCAACATATAATACAGATAATATATATTGTGACTTTGTGGGTTCGTAGAATTAAAAGTCCAAGTTGCAGAAATTCCAAATGTTCTTTATTTCTGTAGAAATACTCTAACAATAGCAGTATTACGTCACATATACAATCACAAGCTATCAAGGTCGATGACCATAACAGCGTTCTGATTACATCTGTTTACAACATCAACTCTCGTCACAACACTTACAATTGTTTACTACTTAACGACTCACTCTCGGCGAGTCGTCACTTCCTTAAATATCTCACTGATAACTCGAAACTGTTCCAGAACAATCAAGAAACCGAACGCTCTCCATCAATCAATATGCTATCAGAATGTTCTAACTTTATCTGTTTCGGCATGCCTTTTGTCTCAGTGATACACTATCCGTCTGTTATCTTTATCTGCAGGCTCTTTGTGTACACAAGCCGCACTTATCTCTCTGCACCAAACCTTTTGTGTGCATCGCCGCGACAATATAGAGATAAAGAATTAACAAATAACCAAATATTCCAAGAATATATATAAAATTAGAAAAGAATGTTAAGAAGGAAATAAAAATGATCAAGTAAACCTTATACTTAACTTCAACAAAAGAAATATTCTAGCATAAATTTACAGCTTCTGAACTTCATAAAGCAATTTACAGCTTCTGAACTTCATAAAGCTATTTTAACAAACACTTAATACCAATGTTCCGGAACCAGACAAAATTCATCCAGAATTAACAACAAATTTAGGGAAAAAAGTTAAAAGATATTATTCAACTACTACAATCATGCCTGGAAATCGGTTAACAGTTGAGGGGGAAAAAAAACTATTATTATCCCAATAGTCTAAGCGGGTTTAAGTCAACAAATGATATAAATAATAATTATAGACCAAAATCACTAGTCAGTATCCTGGCAAAAATTATGGAAACATTGATTTCAGACAGATTAAACTGGTGTCTTGAACACTACATCTTCTGTCATCCTGCCAAGCTGGCTTCTAGTACACAAGTAATTAAGCTCAAAGAGGGATTTAATAGGGAAGAAAATACTTAAGCTGTATTTGTTGAGCTGAAATCTGCACATGATGTGGTATGGGGATGTAATCTTACCAAGAAGCTACAGCAGATGGGCATTAAAGATAATAAACAATAATAAAAAAAAAATTCAATTTCAAACTGATTCAACAAATCAATGATAATAACAATAATAATAATAATAATAATAATAATAATAATAATAATAATAATAATAATTTTGTAAACTCTATAGACTTTCAAGTACTAAAAGGCATTAATGTGTAATACAAGCAAAAAAAAAAAAAAAAAAAAAAAAAAAAAAAAAAAAAAAAAAAAAAAAAAACTAAATGGTTCACATCAAAACTGGAAAAATGTATACAAAAATCACAAAAAGAGTGAAAAGCATGTAGTACTACTTATGTAGTGGAGCATGTAGAGATCAGAAATAAATAAATAAAAAAAAAAAAAAAAAAAAAAAAAAAAAATAATAATAATAATAATAATAATAATAATAATAATAATAATAATAATAATTATTATTATCATTATCATTATCATTATTATTATTAAAGAACTGTACACTCCTGCTACATGTTCAAAACAAACTCCACCAACTTCAGAATAAAACCGTCCACACTATTGTGGACTCAATTATATAACAAATTATTATATTCCCATTTGTATTGGTTCAAGAATGAGGGCTACCTGTGACAGTTAATTACTAGACATCAGATCCTGTACACCTTAGCAATCAATGTACACGCACAGGTACTATAGAAGGTCAAGCGTGACATCAACAAATGTCAGTGTCAGCAAGTATACCAAAGCGCTGTGTGTGTACAGCCCGGTACAGATACAAAATGTAACCTACGTTACAATATGCCATCTTTTCATTGCTTTCGATGCGGGAATTTACAGTTAACAACCATGTACATTCGTAAATTGTCGAATGTGAATTTTCTGCACCTCTCACTGAAACAAAACAATATAAAAATATTGGGAGAAAGTTTGTTCAACATCACATGATGTTAATGGTGCATATGAGTAGTACAAATCATTTTCATATGTTTGTCTGAGACTTAGTTTATTTCTTATATTATGCAGAAATTAAAATCAATATTTTTGTGTTGAATACTGGACAATCCATTTTTTGTTCGTTTGATATATGGTGAATTCTCTATACTGTTAATTTTTGCAGACACCTTCTCGGCTGCTTTTAGACAGCTCGAAAGTACATTCTTCAAGCTGTTTAATGTTTGCTGATAATACCCAAACTTTTGATTTATAAAATAGAGATTGTCCAATAATTGTTGTGAAAGTAATGCTATTAACACAATATGTCCAACACCTTGCCCTCCGTAGAAGGCAGATTTACCTGCTAAGTGAGCAATAGTTGTAATGAAACTGAAGCTACGCATTGCGAACCGGACTATCCCTGCATGTTGTCCTTGAGACTGACGTCAGCAGTTATATACTGCGAGACTCGTAAACTTCATATCACTTTAAAGGTGTACGGGCTCCGATGTCTGATAATTAATAAAGGAACATGTAACACAAGAGACTGAAGGCTTCTCAATTGTAAGATTAGTTAAAAGTCAAGTCTTACCTTTGAGATTTTACTGGAGGAAAGTCTTCATCCTGTAACAGAATAACACAATCATATGTATCATATGTTAAGGTTATCTATACAGCGTTAGTTAAATGTCCTGCTTCACATTTCATTTATTTGTTAACTGCAACATAAGATTAGGAGACACCTGAAAAAAAAATGATGATACATTTTATCATTCAATGGGTGAAAGAAAACTTCATAATGGACAATAATTTTTCTGTATCTGTACATAATTTAATTTTACTACCAAACATAACTTACTTTCTGGACATACCTCGTATTTAGAATTAAATATACTCTTTCATTTAGAGAACCCAGAACTGGCAAAAGGAATGTTTATTAAATCAGAGCATACCATCCTCTCTAAAGGCAAACATAAGGTTCCTAGCTGAAACTACCTCTGGCAGGTAGCTGGTGGAGTCATTTCAGGACCACAGTAGGGTGGATGTGGCCTGCTGGGGAGTTTCCAACTAGTAAAGTGTAGGGACTCTGCTCTCTGTACTATGGTGGCTCCTTGTGACCTCCATGCCGAATGCCCTCTGTAGTGTAGTCACTCTATTGAACCTCTAATGTAGCAATGGATTGTTTGCTATGTGTTGGTCTACTTTATCCACAACTCTCACTGCCCGCCTCGGTAGCGTAGATGGTAGCATGTCTGCTTCACGTTCAAGACGTCCCGAGTTCAAATCTCGGTTAGGGTGAGTTACCTGGATAAGGCTTTTTCTGGGGTTTTCCCTTATCCTGAAAGACGAATGTCAGATAACTCTAAGCTCCATGGACCCCAAACTCAATTTGAGCGTCATTTCACCAATTGCATTCATCATCCGATATGACTTAATGTTGAAGGACATACATTTAAAAAAAAAAAGAATCCTACCAAAACAGGGAGATGTGGTCAGCATCTCGATTGTTCTAACACAAAACGGAAAACTGTAAAAAAAAAATGCCAAATTTTATTAAATGCACAAAACTGGAATGGTAATGAATTTTTACAACACTTACCTTAATGTTATCACAGAATGTTGAAGTTTCTGTTTCCAGCCACCATGGTTCTTCTGTTTCATTATCACTATAGTACTTCTTGACCCTCATTACAGGAAACTGCGGAAGAAATTCTCTCTTGTCCTGTGAACCAAAGTCAGTCTGCTCCAAATTTTCTGTTTTAATGTATATCCCTGCAACAGTTTTAGACTCAAACTGCTCTACAGAACATTTGATGTGACATTCTCTCTCAATCTGTGAACTAAAGTTTAAAAAAGAAGTCTCTGATTTAATTTCTGTTTTGACTGACACATTACAACCATTGTCCAGAAGTACAGCATCTTGGTTTGTGATTATGGTAACATTCTCATTCTTTGAACCTAAGTTTGAAATAGGAGTCTCTGGTTTTATTTCTGTTTCGACTGTCATGTAACAATCATTGTTCAGAAGCACCGCACCACTGGTTGAGTTCATGCTAACATTCTTGGTAAAAAACTGTCTATCATTTTCTGAGGCAACATCGTCTGAGTGAAGATTCTCTTCTTTTATTTCTATTTTGCTATCCATTTCACTACTTGATGTTGTTTTTAATTTCATTAATGAATCTGTGAACAGAAGAAACAAATTTATACAATAAAATATTTATAATTTGAACAATCAGCTTCTATAAATCCATTAGTTCCTGTTCAAACAATCCCACACTTGGTAACCTTCTCCTATATATATGCTACTCAGACTACAACAATGAATTCCACATCAGCGACTGGAAGCATGGATCTTTGGCTGTTCATAACAATGCTATTATCACTCCAGCTACCATGTTGAGATACCTCTACCAATTACGTAAAAAATGAAGCTAACTGCAGTGAAGCAATAAATATGAGGGCTGATCACACAGAAAATGAACCTAGTCACAGTGAAGCAACAAATATTACACAAATAAAAATATATGTAAAAGAATCTCCACTTAACTTAAGAAGTTGATGCATATCGCTTTCATCATCAGTTAATTCCAAACTCTGTTGTTTGGAATTAACTGATGATGAAAGCGATATGCTTTTGAAATCGATTTTATAAAGAAGGAAGTATTAGATTGGATTAGATTGATTTGCGTTCAGTGGGTTCACTTGTAGCCAGAAAAGGCTGTGAACATTGAACATGTCCAGAGGTATAAAGTTTAATAGCATATATATGTACAAAAGTTAACATAAGACACATATTATAGTACACAGGCAATATGAACAACAATATGGAAAACAAAGCAGGGATAATTATATATGATACAAAATGAAACACTTTTTTAAACCATGTTTCACTTGGCTTATGCCAGTACGTCTCAACCTTTTTTGCAATGGATACCATTCTTGTTATTTATTAAATACATATACATTAAAAATAAACATTCAACTTGCATCAAAGATTTATTGGTAATGATTTGTCATTGGAGTAGTTAAATACTACTTACAGAGCTACAGAAGCATTATCAGGATAATTTGTCATTCAGATAATCTTGTACAGAATAAAAAGATTTTGAGCAAAGGTACTCTCTAACAGCTTTTTTAAAAGCACCAAAATTATCGATTTTTTCTTTAAGAACATTAGGAAGTGCGCCAAATATTTTGATAGTTTCAGAATGCACACCTTTTTGGAAGCAAGAAAGTTTAGCACTGGGATAATGGATATTATACTTTTTTCTAGTGTTTATTTTGTGAATTACATTATTTGTTGCAAATAAGGCACGATTGGCCACGCCGTGGCTCAGTGGTTAGACCGCTTGGCTCTCACCAAGGCGGCCCGGGTTCGATCCCAGGCGACCACAAAGTGAGATTTGTGGTGGACAACACGGCATTGGGGCGGGTTTTCTCCGGGACCTCCGGTTTCCCCCGCCATCTCATTCCACCGGTGCTCCATCTTCATCTCATGCATCATCAGTGTCACCGCCTGCGGTGCCGTATGTGGTAAAAGCGGGCGTTAAACACTACACATTTCATTTCATTTTAAGGCTCGATTGCATACAAAGAATTTTAGGATCGAGAATATATACATGCAAGGAAGCGTTAATATCTTCAATCTTGTAAAAAGATCTTTACAGGAGCATCTGGTGTGGGTGTTAGTAATGATTCTTATAACCCTCTTTTGCATAAGAAATATTTTTTTACTTTCTACTGAGTTGCCCCAAAATAATATTCCATAATAGAGTTTAAAGTATGCATAATATACTAATTGTCAATAGAACTCACATTAACCAGCTCTCGGATAGCAAAACTGCCAGAGCTGAGTTTAGGTAAGGTATAATTTATGTGAGCTTTCCAATCTAAACATCTGTCCACTTGAAGGCCCAGAAATTTTATGCTGTCAACTTCTTCTAATAACATATCATTATTCCCGATTTCTATTTGAGTATGTGATGTACGACAGGTTATAAATTTGACCACTTTTGTTTTGTCTAGATTCACAGATAATTTGTTTGCTTTAAACCAGCATGACATACAGTTCAAAACATAATTCATTTTAATTATACACTCGTTTAAATTTGTACTGGTCACCAGGACACTAGTGTCATCAGCGAAAAGAACTGTACTTGCAATGTCCTTTATATAAAGTGAGAGGTCATTTATATAGATAAGAAATAATAAAGGCCCTAACACGGAACCTTGGGGTACTCCATGAGTTACTATTTTCCAGTTCGAAGTTTGTTTTTCATAACCAATATCACTGACAGCTACTTCAACACTCTGTTTTCTTTCATTTAGATATGATACAAACCATCTTAAATGTTCATTTTTTAGCCCATAGAATTCCAATTTTGCTATAAGAATGTCATGATTAACACAATCAACATCAACTTCTTAATTTAAGTGAAGATTCTTTTACAAATATTTTTATTTGTGTAAAATACGAGGGCTGTTCAATAAAGAATAATCACAGTTTTGTTTTTGACAACGTACCTTTACTCATCCTCATAATTTTGATGGCCCTTCTCAAAATAGTCTCCCCTGAATGGATGCACTTGTCCCAGCGTTTCTGCCAGTCTTCAAAGACATGCTGGAAACCATTTTTGAGATATCCTTCAAAATTGCCTCCGCAGCCTTCACCACTGCGCCTGATGATGGATAATGTCTCTCACAAAGATGTTTCTTCAAGTTAGGGAATAGAAAAAAGTCACATGGGGTTAAATCTGGACATAAGGAGGATGAGGGATGCACTTCACGTTGATTTTTGCAAGATATTCAACAACAACATTGGCAATATGCGGCCGCATATTATCGTGCTGCAGCATCCAGCCTGCTTCACGGAAATGTGGTCTTCTGCTTCTGATATGGACTTGCAATGTTTTCAGGACATCCCTGAAGTATTGTCCAGTTACTGATGTGTGTGCAGGTACAACTTGCTGATAAACCATTCCATGAATATCAAAGAATGACATGACCATAACCTTCCCAGCAGAAGCAACCACTTTTGCTTTTTGGGGGGTTGGTGATGAAGGAGATTTCCACACTGAGCTTTGCTGTTTGCTCTCAGGATCAAAATGATGTAGCCAAATTTCATCAATAGTGATTACGTTTAAAATTCCGCATCTTCCTCTAACATCTACTTTAACTGTATGCAGACCTGCATGCGAATGTCCTTTTGTTTGGGAATCAACAGTCTTGGAACCCACCGCGCACAAACACGTCTCATGTGTAATGTTTCTGTCACCAATGTGTGGGTGGCACCAAATGAAATGTTTAGTATTTCAGAAAGTGATCTTAAGATAATTCGTCGATCCTCTCTTACAATGGCAGCAGCAGTGTTGATGTTTTCTTCCATAAGAGCAGTAACTGGAGCACCGGGTCCATCTTCCTTTGAAATTGATTGTCTCCCCTCTTTAAACATTTTAAATCACCTTCGAGCTGTGCTGTAGGGAAGGCTGTAGGCCTCCTGTAACATTGTATAGGCCTCAACAGAAGATTTGTTGAGACGAAAGCAGAATTTCAAAGCTGCATATTGTTCCTCGCGTGTTACCTCCATTACAGCGGTAGGCAATACAGAACATGTCTGAAGTGGCCTGGTTCTCACAGGCGAGAACCACGAGTACCAACAATGAAACTACCACGGCGTGTTTGTTTCACATTTAGTTAACAGAAGATAATAAGATTGAATTTTAGTGCAAAAAATTATGAGCTTAAAAAAATTATGATCATTCCTATTGAACAGCCCTCATACTACACAAATACAACTATTACTACAAAAACTTCACTCATCTTAAGAAAATGTAAATTTTTCTTATTAATTAATGAGATTGAGTTTGTAAACATTTGTCCACATCCTCAGTCATCAAACAACTTCGTCAACGATACTATCAGAGGTTACTATGTTTTTTCCAGTTTTACCAAAATCTAAAAACAAAACAAACCTAAAAACAGAATTAGCTGCGGGTATTTCAAATTCATTACGCATTATTTTTTAAAATAAATCTTTTTTCCCAAACCATTAAATCTATCGGACCATTTAATTGTTTTAATAATTTAACTTCAGAATTTATTTCATGGTTAAATGATCAAAAATGATCTGCTATAGCCGAATGATCAGTTTGTTTATACTTAATGTTAAAAAATATTCTTTTGTTCTGGTTTTCAAATTACGTTTTGTCTGTCCAATGTAAACCTGATCACAATCTAAACAATTGATAAATACCAGATTTTTTTATTATTAGGAATTTTATCCTTTTTAGAAAAATGTAGTAAATTTGTGTAAGTATATTTGTTTTGAGGAATTAAAGTTATACCAAACTCTTTAAATTTTTTTTGAAGATGTTTATTAACCTAAGGATGGTAAGTAATTTTTTTTAAATTATAATCGTCTTTTATTTTTTAAGGGTAGATTATTAATAATATGTTTATATTCATTATTAAATTCCTCTTTATTCAGGAGTATATTAATCTGTAAATCACTCTATTAAAAATTTATGTGCAAAAGGTTTAAAACTTGGTTTAAAAGGGTTTGGAAAAAGATTTATTTTAAAAAATAAGCACTGCGTAATCAATTTTGAATGTATTTATATTTCCATTTATACTCCCATCGATGGTGTTAACTCGTATTCGTTCGGAGTTAATCATTAGATCACGCACACATTCGCACTCTTATTCATACTTCCAGAATCTGGGGAAGATGAGGAATCATCTTGGTCGGAGAAAAATCCCCACCCCTGCCGCCGGGAATGGAACCCGGGACCCCTAGCAAGGCAGGCAGGTGCTCTACCGACTGAGCTACGGAGCCAGCCTCTAGTTTTATTAGTACATAGTGATTATAAAAGCTGGACATGTAACTTCCGACATCGAATAATCACACCTATATTATTTTAGTGAATTGATGGAAATCAATCACGTGCCTCCCCACACCATCCGCATAACCAGCTGTTTCCAGACTGGACGGAAACCGGGGGATCCGTGGCTCGGGTCCCGGCCATGGCATTGAATTTTTCATGTTGACTCTATATTAGTTCTCTGAAACAGAGTAGATTAATATGAACTGAAATGAAATGCTCTAAAGACATGCTGCAAAAACAACCAACGATGAAGTAAGCGTTAATTATTGAGGCTTCACGGGTCATCAGTGTTCTCTCAGTTGCAGAATAAATCCATGGAGTGACAATGGCCGAAAGCTCGACTTTTATAAATTTGACGCGGCTGATGACCCGTGAAACCTTAATCAAACAGCCATGAAATTACATGGAAGCGCAACAAAGAAAGAAAAGAAGAGGATAATGTTGCAAAGCAGAAAAGCAGTTGGAACAGATGCAAGATACTTCAATTAAAAACACAGGAGCGCATACAGACAACATAGAGCGTATCTCAAGTAAAGAGATTCCGAATTTGAATCTCGGTCAGAGTTATCTGGATAAGGGCTTTTTCTCTCTCTCTTATGAGTTTTCCTTATTCTGAAAGATGAAAGTCGGGTAAATCTAAGCTCTATGGACCTTGGAATCATTTGACCATTCCATTTATCGTCTAATATGACGTGAACGCACTTCAAAGTCAGCATACCTCAGCGCAACAGCAGCAAATATACACAGGTATATGTTTAGAAAATACTGCAGAACCAACAATAAGACAGATTCATTATATTGCTTGCTACAATAAAATAATATCAACTATTTACCTCAATTAAAAAGAATTTTTATAGGTAAGAGAATACCAGCTACACCCAATAGCTCTGTACAATAGACGTATAGCACAACATTCCGTTATTTCTTGCCGTTTGGCTGTTTCTGATAACTTTTAATTCATGTTACATGTAACGATGTAAGATGTAAAGATGCACTTCTTTCGCTGAGAGTAGAACTTCGCGACCTCGTTAGATGAATGGATCCAGGTATTATTTAATATCTAGAAGGCCATGATTGGTATGTCATCAGATTGTGAGGGAAGCAATCGAGCAGAGTTAAGTAAATGGTATGTAGTATTTTTCTGCCGCAGCTTCAGTTAATACGTGAATATTAGTCTTAAATAAGCTTGAAATTACAAAAACAACAGTGCAAGAAATTACGGAACTATAAATCAATAGTGAACAATCTGGATCATATAACACATAACCTCACCTCCAACTAAACTTTGCCCCTCTTACCAAGTTCTTTTGTTCTTCCCCCCCGTCTGTATTTCCATGCATTGCTGGCTGGGAGAAGGAAGTAAATGGAGCGTGACATCCACTTAGAGATAAATTAGAGGTGCGGGCATACAGAGGCAGATGTAAATATTCAGATGCGGTAATTACTATCAAGAATGTAATTACAGTGAACACAAATAAAACGTACTGAGCTACGAAATGAAGCAGTACATTTCATTCTTTAATGTCAAGAAACATATACACGAAAAACAAGGCTAAATAGTCACAGAAATACATAGGAAAAACTTAACTGGAGCTGGACAGAAATATTTGGATTTTAATACTTTGCCATTAGACCTTTTTGCAAGAGAGCACTTAATAGCAGTTTAGGCATTGATCGCACATGCTTTGTTGTCACATCAGCTCCGAGTTATTCCACTCGTCTAAAACGAGTTTTATTTGTCATGTGTTTTCTTCTGACTCGTTCCAAGTATTTTCAATTGGGTTGAAGTCTGGAGATTGCAGTGATGTGTGCAGAAGATTGGAACATGGTACAGAAGTCATAATCAAATTATCTCTGTAGTGTGCTTGGGGTCATTATCTTGCTAGAAATAAAAATTTTACTCCAATCCTAATTTCTGAGCACTGTTTGCCAATTGAAGTATATGTAAATAAGCGTAATTATTAATGGTATTGTTTATAAAAACGAGCCCTACACCTGCAGATGTCATGAATTCCCTCCACTATGTTTTACTGTGACCACCATATTCTTCAGTTCCCATGCAGTTTCCTCCAGACCAAAATGCTACCATTACTGTGGTAAATATTAAATTTACTTACATCAGACCATAGAACATTATCCCAGAATTTTGTACATGGTGACATATATGTTTTGGCAGATTCCATCCTCTTTTTCTAATTTATAAGGAGCATTAAAAAAAAACGAGCTCCACTCTGGTATGCGCAAACCGGTGACAGGATGGTAATATCGTGGTGTTTGTAGCGAAGTGTTGTTCCGACCAGAGCATGGAAGTTCACAAGCCATCACTAGAGGGTACGCGTGCATGCCACATGACTATAAAAAGGTAGCAGTAGCATGCATCAATCGTCCAACACTGCCAGTCACATTGCAAACAGTGAAATGGAGGCATCAAAAGAAGAGCAAAGAGGTGTTCGTTTTCTGACACCGAAAGGAGTAGGCAGAACAGACATTCATCGACGAATGTCACAAGTGTATGGCGAACACTGCATGTCCCTTGCAAGGATCAGGACATGACACACACGCTTCAGGGGAGGATGGGTATCGTTAGCTGATGATGCAGTCTGGAGCACCACACTGAATTACTGATGACATCGTCCAGCTGGTTGATGCACTCATTATCCAGGACCACCGAGTGACAGTGAAAGCCATAGCCACCAAGGTCGGATTGAGCGCTGGAAGTGTTCACACCATCATGAAGGAACGACTGCTCTTGTGCAAAGTGTGTGCCCAATGGGTGCCCCAAGGTCTTCAACCACAACAGGAAGTATGTCCAATGGCCCACTGTCTTGGTCATCTGCAGTGCTATGCTAGGGAAGGGAATGAGTTCCTGGCACAAGTGGTGGCTGGAGATGTGTCATGGTGTCATCACTTTGAAACTGAATCAAAACAACAAAGTCTCCAGTGGAGGCATCCAGGGTCACCACCACCACCACACCACCAAAAAAAAAAAACAACAACAGAAAAACCAAGGTCATCCACACAAGTGAAGGAAGGGTTATGCTGATGTTCTTCTTTGACCAAGATGGCTCCCTTTTGATACTCCCTGCAGCACAGGACAACAGTGAATGCCCAGCGTTACTTGCAATCCTTGACCAACATTTGCCAAGTGATCAAATCAAAATGACCAGCCAATCTCACCCATGGGGGTCATTCTGCTCCACAACAATGCAAAGCCTCATATGGCCAACACATTTACGGCATTCCTGCAGAAATTCAAATGGGAGGTTGTCAGCCACCCTCTTCCTGTGATTACGCCATTTTTGGTCTCCTTAAAAAGTTTCTAAGGTGCAAATGATTCACCTTGGAGAATGGCGTCCAGCTGTATTTGTGGAACTGGCTCACAGCCCCGGGACTTTTATGAGACAGCCATTCACTACCTTGTGTCACAGTAGGACAAGTGTCTCAACAGCCAGGGCCAATACTTCTAGCATACAGGTACTGGCACACATCACAGCCCCGGAACTTTTATGAGACAGCCATTCACTACCTTGTGTCATAGCGAGGCTAGTGTCTCAACAGCCAGGGCCAATACTTCTAACATACAGGTACTGGCACACATCACAGCCCCGGAACTTCTATGAGACAGCCATTCACTGCCTTGTGTCACAGTGGGACAAGTGTGTCAACAGCCAGGGCCAATACTTGTAACATACAGGTACTGGCACACATCACAGCCCCGGAACTTCTATGAGACAGCCATTCACTGCCTTGTGTCACAGCGGGACAAGTGTCTCAACAGCCAGCGCCAATACTTCTAACATACAGATACTGGCACACATCACAGCCCTGGAACTTCTATGATACAGCCATTCACTGCCTTGTGTCACAGTAGGACAAGTGTCTCAACAGCCAGGGCCAATACTTCTAACATACAGGTACTGGCACACATCACAGCCCCGGAACTTCTATGATACAGCCACTCACTGCCTTGTGTCACAGTGGGACAAGTGTGTCAACAGCCAGGGCCAATACTTGTAACATACAGGTACTGGCACACATCACAGCCCCGGAACTTCTATGAGACAGCCATTCACTGCCTTGTGTCACAGCGGGGCAAGTGTCTCAACAACAGCCAGGGCAAATACTTCTAACATACAGGTACTGGTTTCTGTAATTATGTCTCCAGCTTGTTTCTTTTTGAACGCACCTTATAGCATACTCATGTATGGCTTCTTCCTTGGCACCCTGGGTAGATAATTTATTCATCTTGTAAATCATACATGGTACATGAGTACTATGATATAAGACACGTCAAATAATGAATTTACAGTGCAATTAACTATACTTGTAAATTAACAAGTCACATCCAATAAGGACAAGTCAGTGTTTGTACAAAAGAATGATGCGTAGTAACCAGTAGTATTCAGCATACTGGTGATTGTGCGTGGATGAACTTCTTTACCAATTGATTGCTTCAACTGGGCTGCAAATTCACGTGCTGCAAATCTTGAAGTTTTGTTCACCATCAGGGGCGGCCGGTGAGGTATTGTATTGATGGTGCCATAAATAAATAAGGGCTATTAAAATATAAATATGTGCACCAATTACGAACGATTTGGGTAATCTTATCAATAATCCAAACTATTTTATAATATACTGTACCATACAGAACGTACAGGGAAACGGAAATAGATATTTATTATATCGGTACTCTTGTTACGCACAGGTGTAACGAGTGCAGTAACAGTTTGATAATACAGTTCATGGAGAATGTGATACGAAGCGTTCGTGTACGATTTCGTGATAGAGACAGTTATTGTTATTGCTTTAGCCATAATTTTGCTCGCGCTGAAATCAAACGAAACAAACTCGAGAAATCTTTGTCTCACACTCACAAACGCATACGAGCGAGCACACACGCACGCACACACAAGACGCAATTTTTCACTGCAAAATGAGTAATCTGAATTTTTAAAAATTGTTTAATGAAATTACTAACTTTTAAAAATTAAAAGCGTTGTACTCACCGAAAGCAGCAACTCCATGACTTTATGAAGACAGCTTCAAATGAATTAGTAGGAACGGTATTGAAAATCCATTCGTCGCTCCTTCTTGTTGGCAAATAAATCTATCACCTTTGGATTGAAGTTGTCAATTTTGCACACGAACAGCCTTTCACAGGACAGCATTCCTAAGGCACTCAATCGCTCTTCTTTCATTGTGTTTCGTAGAAAAGTTTTAATCCTCTTGAGCATTGAAAAGCACCGCTCAGCTTCTGATGTCAAGATAGGCATAGTAATTATCAGTTTCAAAACTTTAGCAGTCTCTACAAAAGTAGCACAGAGTTCATCCTCTAGAATCAGCAAAAGAAACGGAACCGCACCGGAAACTGCTCTCAACTCAGGCCTAGCATAGAACACTTGAAGCTCTCCCTTCAACTTTCTTTTCTCCAGAAATGTATATGTGTACGTAATTTCAAGATATTTGTCTGTGAAATGTGTTACATAATTGTCAAACTGGCTTACATCAAATAAGTTGGTTGCAATTAGGTGCCCAGTGAACTGAAAACGTGATTTTATTTCACAAAAGATGGCATCACACACCTCCAAAGCATTTTGCTTTTTGTTATTGTCATCAACCCTTGCTCTCTTGTAAGGCATTGTTTCGTCATTTTCGAAACTAACCTGACTGATGATGGAGTCAATGTCATCTCTGATGTTTTGCATTATTGTTTCAAAGTTATGAATGTCTTGTTTTACCTTGGTTGGTTCAGTTGTCTTCTTTGAAATTGATTAAAAAGTATGTCCACATGAGGCATTATCTTATAGAAAAACGATAGCCAGAAAATGAAGTCTCTATCTTGCAGTCTTTGTTTGTATGAACCAGCTTTTTCAATAGTAGAGGGTAATTTTATGTTCTCACTCGTTTCAATTGTTTCCATGACAGTAATAAGCTCCTTCCTGTTTTCATAAATATCCTTTACTACTCGCGAATGGTAATTCCATCTTGTGAGAGACACACGGGGTAAGCTTTTCTGAATTATGCTATGCAACACTTTCGATCTTTGTGGCGAATTTGAAAAGAAAGAAGAAATGCCTGAAAGATGTGCAAAGAAGATGCGGGCTTTGCGATTAATTGAGGCTGCAGTAGACATTATAAGGTTTAACTGGTGCGCATAGCAATGAATGTAGTGCGCATTTGGGTATCTGTCTTTTATTAATTTCTGTACTCCGTTTGACTCGCCACTCATAACGTTTGCACCATCGTAACTCTGAGCTATTAGTTTTGCTCGGTCATCTCCAATTAAGGGTTCGATTTCTTTCAGAATACACTCCGAGATAGACTGAGCATTCTGACCTTCTGGATTAACAAAATTCCAAATTCTTTCAACGGGGGTTCCATAAACAATGTATCGCAAAACAATAACCAACTGAAATTCGCAAGACACATCAGTGGTTTCATCCGCGATTATTGCAACATAATCCGCACGCTTTATTTCTTTGCGCACTTCCTCGTGATACACTTCCAGCATGCACTGCAGGAGTTCGTTTTGAACAGTCCTAAAAATGCCTTTGAAAACTGATGACTGACTGAGATGCTCTTGAAGTTCTTTATCCAACTTTGCACTAAACTGAATGAGCTCACGAAAAAACCCCTTATTTTGAGAGGCGTCAGATTCATTGTGTCCCCTAAGAGCCAGCTCCAAAGCACCACAGAACCGAATACAGTTTATAATTAAGTTCAATATATACCTGTTCTTGTCTACTTGTTTGTTATGGCTGTTGACTGTTTGCCTATACTGCGAATCTAATTTGTCCTGAATATTGGTTTTGCCTAGAAATGAAAGACTCAGAACATTGTCCATGTATCGCTTCGATGTTTCATGCACTTTCATTTTAGACCATAAATGCCCAATATCAGTTATTCCAGTCTTACACCAATTGACATCTCCCCCAAATAACACACAAGGAAAACAAAAACTGCATTTTTTCATCACAGCCGCAAATCCATTTGTTCTTTTGATAAATATCGGGATTAAACTTACGGCATCGATTTTTTGTTTGCTGCTGCAGATTCAGATTCGGGAGTGGCCTACCCATTGTTTTTATCTGAATTTTTTCACTTAGAGTCCTGTTACTAAAAGAAGTTTTCAGTAATTCACTCACCTTGTTCATGTTCGTAACTTTACTGTGAATTTTAACTTAAAGAAAAAACACTGAGCACTGTTTTAAAAATCCGTACTCACGATGAACTACAGCACTACAGGAGCACATACAGAACTAATCTACCATTGCTTTGAAAACGTGTCCAACACATGCTGAACGCGCGGGTTTTATGTTCCACCAACAAAACTGCTGCTGTAAAATATGCACATGTTGAAATACTGTCTCTAAATTTTAAAATCTAATGCTATATTCACATTGAAACCCAATTAATTTTATTTATAAGGATATCTATGTGTTGTGTTTCTGCTACTGATTTCATTAAGCATTAATTTGCGTTTTGAAGTTCCTCAGAATTAACTGCAGTAGGATGGTGACACTGCATTAAAGGAAGGTATAGCTCGAAATGTATTCTTACCATTGTCTTTCGCTAGGTGGCAGGATGGTGGTTCTCTGAAGTCCCGTGTTTTACTGCACTCTAACGGGCAAAGCGTAAGTTATGCGCCAGAGAAATCCCGGCACTACCTTCTCTGACTTTCTTCCATAAGAAACCGTGTATAAGCAGACATCTTAGCCCATAGCCCTAACACAGGCGTTTATGAGCGTAGACGGTGCCGTTCCTGAATCGGCACCAAGCTACGGAAAACAACCAAGAGAGAGCGCTGGCGTTCAACGCGCCTATTCAAACGAGGGAGCAACTAATCATAAACAATTCGTTTTGCGCAATTCTTATACACTTCTCTTTCTTTCGCTTTCATACAGATGGTGCCATGGCACAGCGGCACTACCTCAGAAGCCGCCCCTGTTCACCATATTAGTCACAGCTCTTCTGTTTTTGCTATTCAATTTTGGTAATCTTTCAGTTTTGTGTAAATCGGAAAGCATATGCTATGCTTGTAGCACTGAATTACACTAAAAATGGCTGAATGACTACTGTTTAACATTGTTTCTATCTCTTAATAGGTTTTCTCTTCTGTGTGCAAATTTATTATAGTTTGTCTTTCCTCTTTTGTTTTGCAACCCATATTTGCTCTTGGTAGGAAGCAGCGTTGTAAACCAGATGTTTTGAACACCAATCCCTTCACCATACACATAAAAATGTAACTAAGGATGACAAGCTGCTTGCCAGTTGCTTTCCTTCTGCACAGTGCATTTATGAATACTTTTGTCTAATGTGGCAAGGCAGTTGCATCACTCACAGTCCATTAATATAAAGAGATGCTTTCACTGCAGAATATGCACAAAAGGAAATACTAGGCAGTCTTTTGCAATTATCACAAAAGGAAATACTAGGCAGTCTTTTGCAATTATGCAGTTATGGCCACTAGAGGCCAGTTTAAAAAATGACAGCCATTCATAGCAGTCACTTTTAGTTTTCAGAATATTTTTGTCTCTCTCTGTATTATACAGAGAAAATGTCTTTCACATTTGTTATCCACAGAATTGTTTTTTAAGTTCAAAGGAGAGAATGGATAATTTGCACATAAAAATGAATGTATTGTCACTTTGTGGGTTGTGAAATGCAAAGTCCAATTGCACCACTCAAAAATGTTCTTTATTTCCACCGACTTACAGTTGAACACTTGCCAATTACAAAGAATTATGTAATGCACACAATTACGATTCACCAGTTCGTCCGTTACAGTTCCACTTGCACTCGCAATTACGTAAACTCCTCCGATGCACGTACACAGTCTTCTCGTCCGTATACTAGCACGGCGCTGCTTCGCTGCTCGCCAAGAACTGACTTTCCTCCAGCCCGACGTGTTGCTTATATAGGGTCAGCTGGCCAATCTAGAAGGTTCTGGATTAGATGAAATATCCCGTAAGTTCGAGAATTCAGGTGGAACCGAAAGAGATGGCACAGTGATGTTTTTCCAGCCAACCCTCGTTACCGCTATAAGACAAGTGAGGGTACGTGGCGAACGCCTACCGTCTCCTGCTGCCGCCGGCCGGTTCTATAGGGAGTTCCGACGTTCGGGGGACACTGCTCCCTCCTCAAAGCTGGTTGTCCCGAACAGCACCATCATAGCGTGCCAGGCGATCCAGGTGTACCACCAACATCTTTCCTCGGGGCACCTTCTGGATGCGGTAGACCATGTCATTTATCCTCTTCACCACCCGGTACGGTCCTTGCCATGGCTGCTGAAGCTTCGGGCAGCGTCCCTTGGTCCGCGTAGGACGGTACAACCAGACCAGGTCACATTGCTGGAACCTTTGGCTGTTGGCATGCCTGTCATATCTGGTCTTCATGCGGTCGCTCGCCTTCTGGATGTTCTGGCGAGCCATCTCGTGCCTGTCGTGGAGGTGGTCCACCAGATTCTCCACATACTAGGTCACCAGCTGCTTCGCCTCCGGAGGCCTTCCTAAAGCCAGGTCACAAGGGATGCGTAACTCTCGGCCAAACATTAAGCTGGCTGTCGTCATTCCAGTTGTGTCGTGTGTAGACGAGCGGTAGGCCAGCAAGAACAGTGGCACCTTGACGTCCCAGTCTCGCTGGTGGCTGGCCACGACCTTCCTCAGGTGTTCCTCTAAGGTCTTGATGTATCTTTCGACCATGCCATCCGACTGGGGATGTAGAGGCGTCGTGCGGGTCTTGTTCATCCCAAGCCTTTGTAGTGCCTCCTTCATTAGGTTGGACTCAAAATTGGTACCCTGGTCACTGTGTAGCTCTAACGGCACCCCAAATCGACAGAACACTTGCTCCACGAGGCAGTCTGTGATTGTCTTTGCCTCTTGGTTTGGGATGGCATACACCTCCGGCCACTTGGTGAAGTAGTCCACGACCACCATTAGGTACTTGTTGCCTCTGTCGGAAACTGGGAACGGTCCAGCAATGTCAACGGCGATCCGTTCGAATGGGGCTCCGACGTTGTACTGCTGCATGCGACCCCGGCTCCTAGTCTGGGGGCCACGACTCGCCGCGCACACGTGACACTGACGGCACCATCTCAGCATCTGCTCGGAGTCTCAGCCAGTAGTAACGCTGCCGTAGTTTGTCAATCGTTCGGTACGCTCCCAGGTGTCCTCCTGAAGTACCGGCGTGCACTTCCTCTAGGACTTCCGGGACCGTACTCCGGGGAAGTGCCAACTGTTCTCTCTGCGTCTTCCCATCGGGTGACTCCCATACCCGGAACAGCACGCCCTCTCTGGTCTTCAACGAGTCCCATTGGGCCCAGTACGACTTGTAGGTGGCGCTCCTCGGTGCGATGTCCTCCCAGGTTGGTCTCGTCCCTGCCTCCACTTCCCTCAAGAGTGGCCCCAAGTCTGCGTCCGCCAGCTGCTCCCTCCTCAGGCCTGCGCTATCCCAGCCGTACGCAGGCACTGCCGTGACTACTCGGACTGCTGCGGCACGCTCCTTCTCTTCCACTCTTGTGCACTGGCCGCACTCTTCTGGACAGGGTCTTCGGGACTGGCGTCAGCGTTACCGTGGCTTTTTCCTCTACGATGTTCCGAGGTGAAGTACTCCTGCAGCTTCCGGACCCAACGTGCTGTCTGGCCTTCCAGGTTCCTAAAGCTCAATAGCCAGGTTAGGGTGGAATGGTCAGTCCTCAGGTGGAATGGCTGACTGTATAGGTACTTTTGGAAGTGCTCCAATGTCTTTCCCGTCGGGTGACGCAGTAGTTCTTCTCTGCCTTGGATAGCGTCTTGCTGCAGTAGGCTATCACCCGCTCATGGCCGTCCTGGATCTGCGCACACCTCCAATGCAATGGTCGCTGACGTCGGTGTCCACAATGAAGGCGCCACCCGGTTGTGGGAAACCCAAAATTGGAGCACTGCACAGGGTCTCCTTCAGGTGCTGGAAAGCGTCTTCGGCGTCCTCCGTCCACACATAAGGCCGGTGTTCCTCCGTCAGGCGGGTGAGGGGTTGGCGATGTTGGAGAACCCCTTTATGAAGCGGCGATACTAACTGCACAGCCCCAGGAAACTGCGCAACTCTTTCTTATCCTTTGGGCGAGGCCAAGCTCTCACAGCCTGTGTCTTCTCCGGGTATGTGCCCACTCCGGTTGCTGAGACTATGTGGCCCAAGTAGTTAACTTCCTTGCGGAAGAGCTGGCACTTCTTCGCGTTCAGCTTCAAGTTGGTCGCCTGCAGTCTCTGTAGCACCTTACTCAGATTCTCGAGGTGATCTTCAAAAGTCTTCCCGACGATGATGATGTCGTCCAGGTATAGCAGGCAGGCGTCGTAGGTCAGCCCTCTCATCACTGACTCCATGAGGCGTTGGAAGGTAGCTGGTGCGTTGCAGAGGCCAAAGGGCATAACCGTGAACTGCCAGAGCCCTTGGCCTGTCGAGAATGCGGTCTTCTCCTTGTCTCTTGGGTCTAGAGCTACCTGCCAGTAGCCCGACTTCAGGTCCAGGGTCGAGAACCACTGTGCACCAGCTAGCGTGTCCAGGGTGTCGTCAATCCGGGGTAAGGGGAAACAGTCCTTCCGGTTGACAGCGTTCAGCTTTCTATAGTCTACGCAGAAGCGCAGCTCGCTCTTCGTCACCAAGACTACAGGGGAACACCAAGGGCTGTCCGACTCTTCAATCACTCCCCTGGATCTCATGTCCTCCAGCATGTCTCGAACCACCCCTTGCTTCGCCAGCGGAACGCGTCTAGGTGGTTGCCGAATAGGCTGGGCGTCCCCGGTGTCGATGCGGTGAAGCACTTTGTCCGTGCGGCCGTAGTCACTATCACCTTGGCTGAAGACGCGCTTAGCAGTTGTCGAACTTTCTCCAGCTGCTCTGCAGTCAGGTGGTCGGCCGCCCTCTCCAGTAAGCCTTTTAGCCGGGTCCCCAGGTTTTGCGTCGGCACCGACTCCTGCGTCTTGTCGATTGCTGTTACACTTACCACGGGCTCGCATGTTCCCAACTCCGTCCCGGCCTGGACGTCGTGATCGGTGTCCGTTGGATTTAGCAGTCTCACTGGCACCTTCTCTCGGCACGGCAGCAGTGCCCTGGCTACACATAGTTTGTGCACAGGCGTCTTCTGGTCCAGCATCATGTTCCTGGTTCTCTGGCCTTCCAGTCGCGCCGTCACCACCACCTCGCTCCTCGCGGGGACAACCACGTCTTCATCCAAGACGACCCTGCAAATTCCAAGGAGCTCTTCTGGTTGACGGAGTATAACCTCCTCTCCGTTGAGCCGCAGGACCTTCTTGCCGACGTCGACCGTCGCCTCATGGCTCCTGAGGGCATCCAGTCCCAGAATCACCTCCTCAGCCACCTTCGCGACGAACACCCACAGACGCACGGCACTCCGTCCCAAGGTCAGCTCCAGCAGGGCCTCCTTCTCCACAGGCAAGGTGTCGCCCGATGCCGTGACAAGCTGGTATGGTCAATTCGGCTTCCTTATCAGCAAACCCTTCGCCACGTCAGGTCTGGTGATGGTCACGGCTGCCCCGGTGTCCACCAGCACGCGGCACGGCTTCCCTCTCACCTAACCGTCCGCGATGAGGCTGTCATCCATACGCCGGCTGACAGCGCGCAGTGTCACTCGAGGGGGTGGTGGTAATGGCTCCGACGTGCCCCTCTCCACGCCGGGCGTTACTCGTTCTTCCGGCTGCTCTTCCTGGTGTGGGTGGTCTCTCTGCAGGTGCCCGGGCTGTCCACACCCCCAACACAGGCCACTAGGTGTTCGCCGGCGTCCCTTGGCTGGCCTTCTGTCTCCGGTGTAGCGGACACTCCTCGTTCTCGACGTCGGGATAGCTATTACCTTGGCCGCCTCCATCCTTAATGCTGCCGTCAGCGCCTCGTGGATGGTTTTATAATCGCCTAGCATTATGCGCTGACGAATCTCCGTGTCTCGTACCCCGTCCACGAATGTGTAGGCAGCTTCCCGGGATGCGAACTCTGGTGGGAGGTCGACTAGGGCCTTGCTAGCCAGTTCAACTGCCAGTGCGAACTCCTGCAGCGTCTCCCCCGACTGCTGTGACCTTGCCTTTAGCTGGCTGCGGTACGCTGCAGCTAAGCGGTAGTTTCCGAAATGATTCTCCAGGGCCTCCCAGATGTCCTTGGGCGCCACCGTTGTCTGCGCCGCGTTTAGGACTTCCGCGGCCCGTCCCTGGAGGCTAGCTATTAACTGTGTGGCCTCCTCCTCCGGTGACCATCTGTTGTGCTTGGCCACTGTGTCGAACTGGCGGCGGAAGACCTCAAATGTTGACGCGCCGTCATATTTCGGAGGTTTGACGCGCGCCGATGTTGTGTCGCGTCCCGGTGCGTCGGCCTTCAAATTCTTCAACCTCCTGCCGACGACATCCTCCACCATGGCGCTCAGGGACTTGACGCTATTGTCGGCCTTTCCTTCCAGCTCATTAACGCGGCTCGCCAGGTCTTCGACGCGCTCACCTAACTCTGTGACGTGCTCTTTTACGCCGGCCAACTGTTCTTCAAACTTTGCGGCGAGAGTCTCGTTCGCCGCCTTCATCTCCGTGGCCAGACTGCCGTTCGCTGCTCTCATTTCTGTGGTTACTTCGGCCTTCATTTCTTCCATCTTCTCGGTGATGTTTTCGTTGGCCGTCTTCATTTGTTTCAACTCGGCGGTGAGGTTGTCGTTGGCCGTCTTCATTTGTTTCAACTCTGCGGCCAGGTTGTTATTTACCGCCTCCGTCTTTGCTGTTAGTTCCGCGGCCAGGTTGTTATTTGCCGCTTCTGTTTTCGCAGCTTGGTTGTCATTTGCTGCTTTCATTTCCGAGGTCAGTTCGGCCTTCATTTCCATCATCTTTTCCAAAATCTTTTCTAATGCTGCGTCCATGGTTGTAATGTTCGGTGATGTTGTCGTCCCGCTTCCTGACACCAGTGTCACTTTGTGGGTTTGTGAAATGCAAAGTCCAAATGCACCACTCAAAAATGTTCTTTATTTCCACCGACTTACAGTTGAACACTTGCCAATTACACAGAATTACGTAATGCACACAATTACGTAATGCACACAATTACGATTCACCATTTCGTCTGTTACAGTTCCACTTGCACTCGCAATTACGTAAACTCCTCCGACGCACGTACACAGTCTTTTCGTCCGTACACTAGCACGGCGCTGCTTCGCTGCTCGCCAAGAATTGACTTTCCTCCAGCCCGACGTGTTGCTTACAATATATGGTCAGCTGGCCAATCTAGAAGGTTCTGGATTAGATGAAATATCCCGTAAGTTCGAGAACTCAGGTGGAACGGAAAGAGACGACATAGTGATGTTTTTCCAGCCAACCCTCGTTACCGCTATAAGACAAATGAGGGTGCGTGGCGAACGCCTACCGTCTCCTGCTGCCGCCGGCCGGTTCTATAGGGAGTTCCGACGTTCGGGTGACAGTATTAATTTATTTTTGTTTTAAAAGGAATGAGGCAAGGACAGGAATACTTACACTGAAAGGAATACATTTTTATTTTGCCAAATAATAATAACGGCAACACAGAGTGCACTGAGAATAGAAATACTGGTGAAGGCATTATGTGATCTCAGAAGAATTGTGTCTGGGAAGAAGTAGTAAGGAGTAATGGGAATCTTGTGGAAGTAGTCGTGAAGGAACTAACTGTTCCAGAGGCAAAGATGAAAATGGCAGTTGTATAAAGAGACTCAGGTTTTTCACTACTGCAAAGGTCTTCCGGAATCATGAAACCATAACAAATTATCACAGAAAAAGTTTTAAGAGCACTTTGGTAATGTTTTTTATGCTGCAGGTAATGGACTAACATTTTAATTTAATGAACATTGAAGTGATATCTTGCACACGGTTTATTGATTTTTTAAAATTATTACTCCTTCTAGCATTAAGTCATATTGGTCAATGAATGAAATACATGAGATAATGCTCAAATGAGTCCAGAGTCCCTAGAGCTTACTTCACATCTTTCAGGATAAGGGGAAACCGCAGAAAAAAGCCTTATCCAGATAACTCACTCTGACCGGGATTCAAACTCGGGACCTGTTGAATGTGAGGACACACACTACCACTTATGCTACAGAGACAGGCATATAATTTAACTTTGGCTGGCCCTGTAGCTCAGTCGGCAGAGCACCTGCCTGCCGTGCTAGTGGTCCCGGGTTCGATTCCTGGCGATGGGAATGGGGATTTTTCTCCGACCAAGATAATTCCCCATCTTCCCCAGAGTCTGGAAGTATGAATGAGAGTTTGAATGTGTGTGTGATCTAATGATTAAAAAAAAAGAAACCTAACGAATACGAGTTAACACCTTCAGAATGTTCCAAAGGAGAACAGCTGCCGATATGACCATTGTAGTTGGAACAAGTAAAAAAAAAACAATTTAACTTTCTCAGAAAGTTTATTGATATCCATACACTGCCAGAATGTATGATTGGAGGAATTTAGTAACAGTAACATCAAAATTAATTGGAAAAACTATTTGTAGTCACCATATCGAGATTTAACTGTATTGGAACACCACAGTGAAGTGAAAAATTATTAAGAGCCGTAGATGCAAACGATGATTTGCGAAACATGTCCTCAAAATAGGTACGAAAGTGAAGCAGATGTGTAATAAATACGACTCATCTAAAAAATTAATTATTTGTAGTCAGTTTATTGACACTTCGTCACTTACATTTTTATATTATCGAGGGACTAGTTTCGGAAGCCATTCTATTTTTAACATATCTCCAACTAGCATTTGTTATTGTCTGCTCTCCTCTCTCTCATGGTGGAACTATGAACTTCTTTGTCAAATTATCTACTGGTGGGATTTCAAAGCTTATTACTCAGTCCTTATTTTACCATATGAATATGTTCTTCCATGCTGTCAGTTCACATCTTTTAGTAATTTTGGATTTGGATCAATGTCATTTATTAATGACAGTCACCTTCGTGAACAATTATTTTGTAGAGAAAAATGCCGAGTACTATTTGGGCGTGTTACAGAGATGGGAATATCGTTGGGAGAAGTGTGTAGAGTTACAAGGAGACTATATTGAAAAATGACGAGTACTATTTGGACAGGTTACAGAGATGGGAACATCGCTGGGAGAAGTGTGTAGAGTTAAATGTAAATGTGTAGTGTTTAACGCCCACTTTTACTACATAGGCAACGCAGGCAATGACACTGATGATAAATGAGATGAAGATGGAGCACCGGTGGAATGAGATGGCGGGGGAAACCGGAGATCCCGGAGAAAACCCGCCCCAGCGACGTGTTGTCCACCACAAATCTCACTTTGTGGTTGTGTAGAGTTACAAGGAGACTATGTTGAAAAACGCCGAGTACTATTTGGACGTGTTACAGAGATGGGAACATCGCTGAGAGAAGTGTGTAGAGTTACAAGGAGACTATGTTGAAAAGAAAAAAAAAGAAAAAAAAGTTTCTGAAAAAATGTCTTGTATCTTTATTAGGTCGGAAACTTTTCAGACCACCCTCGTGCATGTCCACTCTTCTTCAGCATACTTCAATATTCAATATATTCCATTCAGTATTTATTTTAGTCCATATACCAGTTTACATAGGTGTAGACCAAGTTAAAGTTATAATTACGAAAGTCAAAATTACTATTACAAAAATAAGTTAAATTTACATTTATTTACTAATTACATGTGCACTTATCAGTCACATTAGTTTAAAAAAGTCTTCAGTTGAATATATAGCTTTTCCTGTAAGGAATTTTCTTAATTTGTTCTGAAATACATTGCCCTTGTACATTTTTAGGTGTTTAGGTAAATCATTATAATAATGAGCACCTGTAAAGGATGTGATTTTGTATTGTATGTATTTTGATGGAGAAATTGCTTCTGTCTAGTATCATAGTGATGTATTCCATTATTCATAACATAAGAACTTAGTCTTGAGTGGTTAAGCAGTGTAATTCTGTATAGGAATAGTGAGTGGACCATAAAATATTTACGGTATTTTGGTATGGTAAATACTTTTCGTTTGTAATGTTTCTAATGTTATCAGTTTTGCAGTATCTGAACTTGTTGTACCTTTCTTGAAGATTTCAAACAGGTCTAAATTATGTCACTATTTCATTGTTTTGTCCATAGGCTTATCAAAGAAAGTAATAACAACCCTAAGGAGTGAAATGGATACCAAAATACATATTAAAGAAGAGAACACTTTCTCAGATGACCAACACTTCCTCAATGAGAATGTTACCATGAACACAAACAGTGATGCTGTACTTCTGAATGCCGATTGTAATGTCACAGTAAAAGCAGAAATTAAATCAGAGACTCCTTCTTTAAACTTTGGTCCACAGGATCAGACAAAGTTTCTTCCAGAGATTCCTTTAAAGGAAGTTAAGAGTGGTCATGAAACACAAAACAAAATAGAAATTAAACAAGAGCCCTGGTGGCTGGAAGGAGAAACTTCATCTCTTTGTGATGGTATTAAGGTAAGTTTTGTAGAAGTTTGTTGCAGTTACAGTTTTGTTTATTCTTCTTTTGATCATAATTATATATTATAGCAGCAACAGATAGCTGTTGACGTTAGCTGAGAATGTTGGAGGTTTTCCCTTATCCTGAAGGATGCAATTCAGTTAACTATGTATCTTAAGCTCTCTCAAGCTCTATGTATCCTGTAGTCATTTGAACATCATTTCATTCATCGTCCGATATGACTTAATGTTGGAGGTTTTCTCTTATCCTGAAAGATGAATGTCTGGTAACTCTAAGCTCTATGTACCCTGTACTTATTTGAACATCATTTCATTCATCATCCGATATGACTTAACGTTGGAGGTTTTCTTTTATCCTGAAAAATGAATGTCTGGTAACTCTAAGTTCTATGTACCCTGTACTTATTGGAACATCATTTCATTCATCGTCCGATATGACTTAATGTTGGAGGTCTTCCCTTATCCTGAAAGAAGAATGTCTGGTAACTCTAAGTTCTATGTACCCTGTACTCATTTGAACATCATTTCATTCATTGTCCGATATGACTTAACGTTGGAGGTTTTCTTTTATCCTGAAAAATGAATGTCTGGTAACACTGAGCTCTATGTACCATGTACTCATTTGAACATCATTTCATTCATCGTCCGATATGACTTAATGTTGGAGGCTTTCCCTTATCCTGAAAGATGAATGTCTGGTAACTCTAGGCTCTATGTACCCTGTACTTATTTGAGCGTCATTTCATTCATCATCTGATATGACTTAACGTTGGAGGTTTTCTCTTATCCTGAAAGATGAATGTCTAGTAACTCTAAGCTCTATGTATCTTGTACTTATTTGAACATCATTTCATTCATCATCCGATATGAGTTAACGTTGGTGGTTTTCTCTTAACCTGAAAGATAAATGTCTGGTAACTCTAAGCTCTATGTATCTTGTACTTATTTGAACATCATTTCATTCATCATCTGATATGACTTAACGTTGGAGGTTTTCTCTTATCCTGAAAGATGAATGTCTGGTAACTCTAAGTTCTATGTACCCTGTACTTATTTCAACATCATTTCATTCATCGTCCGATATGACTTAACATTGAAGGTTTTCTCTTATCCTGAAAGATGAATGTCTGATAACTCTAAGCTCTATGTACCCTGTACTTATTTGAACATCATTTCATTCATCGTCCGATATGACTTAATGTTGGAGGTTTTCTCTTATCCTGAAAGATGAATGTCTGGTAACTCTAAGCTCTATGTACTCTGTACTCATTTAAACATCATTTCATTCATCGTCCGATATGACTTAACGTTGGTGGTTTTCTCTTAACCTGAAAGATAAATGTCTGCTAACTCTAAGCTCTATGTATCTTGTACTTATTTGAACATCATTTCATTCATCGCCCGATATGAGTTAATGTTGGAGATTTTCTCTTATCCTGAAAGATGAATGTCTGGTAACTCTAAGCTCCATGTACCATGTACTCATTCATCGTCCGATATGACTTAATGTTGGAGGTTTTCTCTTATCCTGAAAGATCAATGTTTGGTATCTCTAAGCTCTATGTGCCCTGTACTCATTTGAACATCATTTCAATTAATGTGTGATATGACTTAACGTTGGAGGACATATAAAAAAAAGAAAAGAATTAACAAAGTAATTCTTTTCTTTTAATGGGCAGTTGAGTATTATTTATATCTATTTCATGTATAAAGCTTATTTTAGTTGATAATGTAACAAAATGTGATATTAACTGAATATTGTGTAGAAACACTGTATGTATGCAAACACATTTGAATTTGCTGCTGTTGTTACTTTTATCATAATAGTGTTCTACATCGAGTCTGTGGGTTGGAATCTATCACCGTTAACTTGAATAAAATTAAAATTGTAAAATTTTTATTTAAAACATGCTATATTGGAGTAGAAGAACTCGTTTAGTTTCCTCATGTGCCTGCCACTGTCTCTGCATCTCAAGCATTTCTCTATTATCTGAACATTTCTTCTACCTGTGTTGTAAACAAATCCATTTGTTCTGTTCTAAGTTTAATTTAGAAACTGTGAATTGTAACGTTAAAGCATTACAAAAAGGTGAACATGTTCACTTAATTCTGCAGACAACATACCACATAGTACCATCTAGAAATTCATAATACAAACATCAAAACCATTAGGAGCTTATATTCTAAATATTTTCTTTCTCCTTTTCAGGACATTGGTATAATTTAATATTTTGAAAAGGATTTGCTGCAGTTGCTGGTATATAAATGCCAATATTTAAATCAACTGAAATTATCCCTTGTAGCTTCATTACTCGGTTTATTAAAATGCCATTACATGAAGAAATGTCACATGCTTCTCTGCAAATCGTCTAATTCATTCATTTACTATCTGCTGTAAAAATTACAAAGTAATTCATAGCATCATAAAAACAGAAATACATGGGATTAAACATATTACAAAACAAAAGAAAAAAATATATTTACAATGATATCTACATGTGCACCTAGACTAATGCATATGAACGTACCTATTTCTACACAATAGTTCCGTAACTACCTTTACGCTGTTTAATGATACATTCTATTACAGTTGTCTTACTAAATATTTACAATTTTACAGATGTGACTTAAATACTATTTGTAAATTTGTCTAGGGAGTAAAAGGTTCCAGCAAAACAGCAGTTTTTTACTTCTCTTTTGAATCTATGTATACATTTTATAAGTTTTATATTTTTTGGTAGTTTGTTATAAAGCAAACATGCAGCCAATGATGACTTGGTTTTGTACTTTGGGAATGTAGGTGAAAATCTGAATTGCCCCTCGTGTTGTATTCTTCTTCTCTACTGGCTCTACAACCCTTGGTGGGCTTTGGCCCCCTGCACGATCCTCCTCCACACATCTCTATCTCCTGCTTTACTTTTCCAGCCTC
>CM060952.1:4320504-4670377 GCA_030765055.1 Mantis religiosa
TTTTGAGCATCGTCAACATACAGTAGCTATTTTCTTTGATGTAGCACATGCATTTGATAAGGTACGTCATTGTGGCTTGCTACTTAAACTCTATCGCACTGATCTCCTGGACTACTTAATCCACATTATTAGCAGTTTTTCTCACTGATCGCACTTTTGTGGTGCGTATTGGAGGTGCTCTTTAAACTAAACCTCCTATTACACAAGCTTCAATACTGGCACCAACGCTGTTTAGTGCGAGTCATGTTTTTTTTAAGTCAGTACCATTTTGGAATTAAAAAAAGACGTGCATAGATATCGCAATAATTTTATTTTTACATGAAAGCCTGTAACTAAATCTACTTTTCTACATGCGTTCCGTGAATATTGAGGCACTTGTCATAACGTGGCACCAGTTTTTGAATACCCTGCTCATAAAATTCTGCCGCCTGACGTGTTAACCACTGTATCACAACTGTTTTGACTTCGTTATCGTCTTGAAGACGCTGACCGCCCAGATGTTTCTTCAAGTGCAGGAACAAATGGTAGTCACTGGGCGCCAGATCAGGGCTGTATGGAGGATGATCTAGAGTTTCCCATTGAAAAGATTTGATGAGATCTTTGGTCCGATTAGTCACATGTGGATGGGCATTGTCATGCAGCAAAACGATACCCTTACTCAACTTGCCACGTCTTTTGTTCTGGATTGCACGGCGCAGATTGTTCAATGTCTCACAATAAGACGCTACATAGATTGTCTCATTACGAGGCAGAAACTCCACTAGAAATACTCCTTTTCTGTCCTAAAAAACTGTGCACATGGTTTTCCGGGCAGAAATTGTTTGCTTAAACTTCACTTTTGTACGTGATGATGAATGTCGCCATTCCATGGATTGTTGTTTCGATTCTGATGTGACGTAGGCCACCCATGTTTCGTCACTAGTAACAATTTGGTCTAAGGAATCTTCACCTTCATTGTGGTACCGCTCAAGGAAAGTCAATGCTCTGCCTAAACTTTGGGCTTTCTGCAAATCCGTCAACATTTTCGGAACCCAACGTGAGCACAATTTACGGTACTTCAAGTTCTCGGTTACAATGCGATAAAAAATACTACGAGAATATTGAGGAAAATAGTCGCACAATGATGAAATTGTAAAGCGTCTGTCTTCTCTTACCTTTTCGTCCACTTTCTGCATCAAATCTTCAGTAACGACGGAAGGACGCCCACTCCGTTCTTCATCATGCACATTTGTGCGGCCATCTTTAAATTCTCTCAACCATTTCCTTACCATTCCATCACTCATAATGTTTTGTCCGTAAACTTCACAGATCTCACGATGAATATCGATCGGTTTTACGCCGTTAGCACTAAGAAATCGTATAACAGCCCGTACTTCACAATCGGCGGGACTCACGATTGTCGGAGGCATCTTAAACACTCAGTAACCAACGTATACAATGAAGAATCAGACTGTAAAGGCGTCAGTGCGTAGACAAGAAATGTAGGTAACCAGCGCGCATGCGCGAAACGCCGAACATAGCGCTGCGGCGGCGGAATCGCAAAACGGTACTGACTTAAAAAACATGCCTCGTATTTACATCTCCGATATTCCAGACATGTTTTCAACCTCAATTGCCCTGTATGCTGACGACAAAGTCTGATTTTACTCTCACTCTACATTCTGCTGTATGAACCTTACAGCTCTCTCTTGATCGCCTCACTCAATTGTTTCGAACTTCGTGTATATCCCTCAATACCCAGAGAACTGAAGCAGGATTTTTGCTTCACGCCTCTGAGCGATCATGTGCCTTGGCTCCCTTAACCTACACCAGTCAAGTACCTTGGAGTGTTACTGGACACTCGCCTTACGTGGAAGCCTAATATTGACCCTGGCATCCGCTCGTCTTTCACAACTCTCTGCTTTATTTCACAAACACACTTCACTTGGTTTGGAATCTTCACTGCTCCTGTACAAATCTCAATTTTTTTTCGAGTGGAGGTAAAATCCATTTAAGGAGCCCCACTGTGTTGGAGAGCAGAATGGGGATTGAGGGGCTTGCCTGTCCTTGGCAATACCCACTAAAAAACCTCCACCGGATAATGAGAGGATAATGATGTGAATATCGTGGCTTAGTGCGGTCCCGCATCTCGGCAGCTGAAGGGGACGGATCAGCTCCCGTAGGGCAGATCAGCTGCTGAGGTGCTGACGCTGCGGAAGGCTAGCACTCGTGGTACCTCTGACATTACTAGAGGAACTTCGGGCCGAACTGCCGAGCCCCTCCCGTCGAGGAGCTGTTCGGATTGGGTTGGACCAGAGGGGGCAGTGTGTTCCCGACAACCACGGGGAATTGGGTACCAGGCTACGGCTGCCCGGAGGGGGTAGAGGGTTGCTTAATAAGTCCCGGGTATTAGCCTGCAGAGCTAGTAGAAGGTGTGCTAGATCAACCCTGCGGGGTTGACGTGCGTAAGTGGCTTATTCACTTGCACCCGACTTGACGTTCTGCTCAGCGGGGGGGGGGGGGGGGGGCTTTTTAAACTCCAGGTATTGCCCCATGGAAAGATCCCCGGAGTATCCATTATTCCCGGGTAGAAGAGGGCCGGGTCCTTGGTCCTGCGGGTCCATTACTTATGGGAGTAGAACCTCTGCACTTAACTGGTTTGCATATCAGCCGCGTTAGTATGTGAGAGATGGGATGCTGACACCCTAGGGATGCGAGCGCGTGGAATGTATTACTAGGCTACAGACAAAACCTGAATGCAGCCTAGGAGTTAAAAGGTGGTAATGGGTAAGGACAGGTACCGGACTATTGGTGTCTTGCTTTCCACCGTACGAGGCGACACTTGATGTCCTCCACGTACAACTGGCTGACGGTCTTGCGCTGTGGTTCTGTGATGTGCTGGTTCTGTAATGGTTGTTCACGCGGAAGGAGTGTTGAGCTTACGAAGTTCCTGAGGAGCCTCCTGATGCTCGTAGTGAGCTCGTCCAGCTTCCGGTGTATGGACTGCTGCTGTGTAGTGATCTGAGTTGTCTGCGTAGTCTGGGGTTCTCTTAGGAGGTCCTCCAGGGTGGTCAGCTTGGCCGCTATGACCAGGAGCTACAAATGAAGATCCTGAACGGCCTCCCCTAGGCCCCGCAATTGCTTCCCGAGCTCCTCCTGGCTGGTGGTGTAATCTGGTGTTGCGGACTGTTGATGTTGTTGATGAGGCTGAGCTCTCAGCTGCTGCTGAGTGGTTGGCGGCGCTGGAGTGACAGGCGATGCCTTCCTGCAGGGATGCAGCGGGCATAGAGCATGTCCGTGGAAATGGCTGTACCCTCTACTGTGCCAGTAGCGGCGGCGTCGGCGGAGGTCGTGTTCTGTGCAGACCGAGGTGAGGCTGGAAACACCGCAGTAGTGGCACTTCGGCTCGGCTGCACAGGACTCAGCTGCATGCCCGTAGGCGAAGCAGCGGCGGCATGGCGCTTGACGGTCCTGTCGGCTGACTGCAGTGTGCAGCGCCCGCCCTAATAAGGGCAGGCAGTTAGCTAAAGCAGCTTCCAGTTCCGCGTGGCTGGCCAGCTCCACCCGGACGAGGGGTGTCGGACCTCGGGCTGAGGAGATGCGTGTGGCCCTTATTGCTGACGGCCAGTGCCGCTGCGCTGCAGGTCCCGAGGAACTCCCGTTACCACTATGCTCGTGCGGCAGTGCAGTGGTAGAGGCGGCGTTGGCTAGCTGGTGCTTGCGACCAGCCTGCCCCCGGCTAGGTAGCAGGGCCTGGTACTGGCTGCGGTGTTGCAGGACGTTCCTCCTTGGCTGGCTGCTGGTTTCTTCGTTCCTCTCTTGACACGACCCCTGTTGCTGCTCTGAAGGGTCGACAAATCTCTAGTTCGACCTCTTCTTACTTAGGCCTGCCAGTTCTGGGGAGCTGCCAGTACTTGTTATCTAAGGCGTCTACAGGTCATCCAGAGTCGCCACCAATGCTCCTTGGTTTTCCCGCAACCAGCAGCTGCATCTCGAGCTGGGACTTCTTCCTGTCCACCATTTCACCCGCCAGATTGCTCGACGCTTCTTCTACAATGAATGGCACGTTCCAGGAGCTGTGACGTATAACATCGGCGTCCGAAGGCGCCGGCCAATGCGACTGAAGCGACGACTATCACAGGACCTGCTTTACAGTGATGACACTTCTACTTCTGAATGATCTACTGTTCCACATTTGCTTTTCTATTCCTTTTTCTACTGTACAAATTCTCACTATTGAAGTATATATATTGTCACCCAGTTATCGGAAGACACGACCAACTGGAGCTGGGTAGGGGACAGGAGACATTAAGGCCACGCCCACCCATTTATCTTGTAGCGCTGACATAGGGGATGGTTAGGAAAGTGTCACTAGGCACTGTATCGTCTCTTTCCCCTTCCCCTGACGTCTCGAACAATCGCGATGATGTTCCGAGCCGCGAAGCTTCCAGAAACAGCGATCTTCCTATATAAGGGCTGCAGTAGACGACCCAAGCAGTTCTTGGCGAGCAGCCGTGAAGAGCGCAGTGCTAGAGAACGGACTGGAAGACTGCGTAAGTGTATCAGAGGAGTTGTACGTAATTGCGAGTGTGGAGTGGACCTGTGACAGCCGAACTGGTGGATTGAAGTTGTTTGCGCTCCATAATTATATGTAATCGGCAAGTGTTCCAACTGAAATTCGGTGGAAATAAAGAACATTTTGAGTTTGTGCAATTGGACTTTTAATTTCACGAATCCACAAAGTCACAGTATCATTTCATTAGTTCAGTGTCACATTTGTATTAGTTCAGAGGAGACACACTGTCCCACCTCTGCAATGTTATTACTGCATGATTATTTTGTATCTGTTCTCGCAGATCTGCAAAGCATGTATTATTACTGACCGATCTAATAAATATTTATAAAAAAAAAGAAAGAAATAGGGATCAGTGTCCTGGTGGAAAATACTTTTTTTCTTGTTTTACCCAGGTCTGTTTTCACAAATGCTTGCATTCAGTTCGGTTACAAGTTGAGATTTAATGATTTTACAATTTTCTAGATAGTCAATCAACAAAAACCCTTTGCATCCCATAATACTGACGCCATGATGACACCATCCTCGCCTTCCTTGGAGCCTAAGTACCAGCTTACAACACGATTCTCAAACTCCAGTAACGTGCACATGCTCAGTACGTACTAAAGAGGAAGCTCAGTGCATTCTAACACTTAATGAATTATACTTATTTGGAGCTGGAACTCCAGTTGAGTTATTGTCTGTGATATAAGAAATCCACCAAAACCTTTTAACTATTCATTATTCATTCCTTGCAAAAGTTGTAGAAACTTCCAATAAGCACAATTATACACACACATATACCCGGGAAAATCTTGCATCTATATACTGAATCACTGACACATGGTCACCCACTTTTAACAAAAATGTTAGATAAAGAAAGCTAAATTTGGTGTTTTATTTTTAATTACAGTATGTTTTACTTACTTTCCTTTAATCCTTTCACAGAAAGTGGATAGTATGCTTCACACCCAATGCTTTTATTTTTAAACAAGCATAGCGGGGTTTCCTCTCACTTTTTACTGGTGCTGCCATCTGTTGACAATTTGGGCAATTATGTGAAGCTCTTGGATTTCTCGGAAATTGCATTCTAATCATAAAGGAAACGGGAAAAAACTAACAGAAAAGAACTTTATTTCAGTAATTATCACTGTTTTGAATGGGAGAACTTACTTTTTTGGGGGGGGGGGGATATCTGTTTCAAAAGATCTATTCATGAGCAATTTAAATTTAAAATCATAAATTTAGGCATAAATTCCATATATATAACTTTGTAAATCACAGAAGATTCACTAAAACAGTTGACAATATAAACTTAGCAGTTCACTTGTTAAATAGGTATTCAAGTATTGGTTGGTACACATGTTTCTGTAACTGCTGCATTTTATAACGTTCACGATGTAAAACATCAAAGTGAGTAATTTCAACATTTTAAATATCTTAATGATCATGAATGCATCTATTATTATAAATTATCTAATAGACTTAATGTTTTGGGAAAATGTATTTCTTTTAAGAAGTAGAAAAAAAATAATTTTGAAATAGTAATCGATTCTGTTTTTAACTTTGTTTTATTTTAGGAGGTTGGTAATGAATTTATTCGTCTCTTAGCGGCTGTAATCATAACAACAGCAGTAAAATGACTGACGATACATATAAGGATTTGTTAAACTAGTCTTTTGAATTCTGTAGAAAGTTAGTTTTTTTAAAAGATATCTGAATTTTGTGCCAAATAATTATATTTTATTTTAATATTTGTATTGCTTTATTGTTGTTAGCTAGTTTTCACGTATTGAAGAGACGAGTTCACACTTTACGTTTAAACAGAAAACATTGCACTAATGGTTTTAGTGAATAAAGATTAACTTCTGCTTGTGTCGGTTTTGTTACTGTATTTTCATAAACAACACTAGTTCCTCGATGGTTTTTGTTCCTGTTGTGAAATTCATAAATAAAAACAAAATGCATTTCTAAACCAATGTTCAAATGATGTAGGCGTTATTGACGATTTAAAGTCGTAAAATGTCACCGCCTGGAAATGTTAATTCATTCACAAAACATTAGACGGTAGATGTTTAGACTTCATTTGTTTCAGAAACAACTCACTGTCGCTCCAGTAGGTTTACTAAACATGTAGTGTTAACATCGACGTAAAGAGGGCAGCAGATCGTCTCTTTCATTTCTGGTCCCCCTTTAAGACTGGCAAAGTGGCTTATGGACTTATGAAAACAGAAGGGAAGAGAGGAATGAACGGGGGGGGGAGCTAAAATGACAGTGACGGCAGCAACTTAACCAAATTATACAATAAAAAGGAACCCAATTTTATGTCTCACAGAACCTTCATGTTTTATTTAACGCCCCCCGCTGCGTTCCTTTGACAACTTGCAAATAAAACAAACAAGAAACAAACTACCTAATCAGTTCCTTAAGACGACACAAGGGGCGCTCCGTGCAGTTCTCTGTTTACTCGACTCGCAATTCGAGAAACAAGCTGCTTTCACCATAACTGGCGTGTCTTTTAACTTACATTTTTGAAAAATTAGGAAATATAGTAAAACCTGCATAAAACGGAGCCCTTACGCGCCGGAAACCTGGATAAACGAATAATAAACTTCGGAACAGATACACGAGGTAAGTCCAGAAAGTAAGTTCTGTTTGGTAATAAAACTAAATTGTGTACAGATACAGAAAATTTATTTATTGCACAAAATTCTACAACTCTTAAACTACCTTTTTCACACAACTGCCGAAATTTTGCAGTCATTTGTCATAGCGAGGCACAAGTTTTTGTATACCTTCTTCATAGAAGTCTGCCGCCTGTGTCTTCAACCAGTTGGAAACATTTTCTTTCAGCTCTTTGTCATTGTTGAAGTATTGACCGCCAAGGAAAGATCTGAGATGCAAAAGCAGATGAAAGTCGCTAGGAGCGAGGTCAGGGCTGTACGGGGTTTGGTCAAACACGTCCCAGCCAAATCCCTGTAGGATGTTTTTCGTCGCATTTTCAGTGTGTGGTCGTGGGTTGTCGTGAAGAAACACAACACCTTTTGACAGCCGATAAATTTCAATTGGTTTCAGTTTCCTAGCATTCAGGAAACGAATCATAGATCTGATTTCACAAGCGGCGGGATTTTCAATCAACACCGACATTGTAAACAAGCACAACAAAGCATATGTGACTGACAGTGATCTCACAATGGCGCACGTTTCTTCTCCTTGATACAGAGCGTCTACCGCGCATGTGCGGAACTGAGATCGCAACGCTGCAGCGGAGATAATGAAACACAACTTACTTTCTGGACGCCCCCTATATTAAGATTTAATTTAATTGCGGAAAATTATGACCGTAAAAATATTATGATCATCCTTTATTGAACAGTACTAGTATTGTTTACACTTCATTCCATATTATTCCTTTACTATAAACCTGTACGACTGTATCGTAATTTCTTTGGATTCAAATACAACCCTCTGTAAGACGAAAACCTGTATAGACGGAAGATAAATACCGGAACGATCGTCTTCTGTTTTACTGTAGTAAGAGTTCTATAACTCTTACAGTTTACCAGTTTTGAGTCGATACTAAATAAAAGTAAAATTACAGACTGCAAGGCAAATATATAGGATATGCTTTAAATAAATTAACTTTATATTAGGTTCATCATTTTCACAGAACAGAGAGATAAAGCTTAAGTGCTCGGCATTACGTCACTCTCACCTACAACTAAAAATTGCCGGGATATTCTCTGTTGCTTTCACTTTTAAAATGCTTACACTTTTCTAAAAGTAGAAAATCCTTTTTCTTTTATCTCTTGTTCATGCGAAGTGAAGGAAATTCTACAGCCGTCGCATAGGAACCAGAGCCCAAAACACTTGACTGTCACTTTCATCTACTGTGTTCTCCTGTTCTTGGTGTACCTCGAGAAAACATAAAATAGTTTGTGAAATACTAAGAAGAGAATGTAATGAGAATACATCAGCCCTTTTAGCTATCATTTCCTGAAAGTCGACTTTCATTCAGGCAACATCTTTGAAGAGCTCATTTAGCAAATCCTTTACCATTTCCAGGTCGCTGTTTCGACCTCCTTAAAGACATGATAGAAGAATTAACATAGGAAAGAAAAGGAGAAAGTGTTTTCTTGTGTGAGAGGAATCTGTATACAAGGACAACAATGCGCCTGCCTGCCTGCCTGCCCGCCTGCCTCCAGTAAGCTCCCAGTGGGGCGAGCTCAAAGCAAAGTAAATTGCTGCACAGGAACATCATCCGCATAAAGCTCTCTCTCTCCAACGGAGGGGGAGATGTGTGCGAGGGAATTTTTTACCAGACTACTGCTTTTATAGATGTACAGTCGTATGGTCCAAAACAAGCACGACGAATTTAAATTCTGACGTATTGAACTTTCTCTACCCGTGCAGAAACTATATCTACCTCAAGATAAACATTATCTTATTGTAGTTACAAGGGAATACAGTAGACTTTAAGTGATAGTCAAATGTTTTATATACATGACTTTCTGTACTCTTGTACAAACACTTACTGCTCTATCTACTTCAAGATAAACGTTATCTTATTGTAGTTACAAGGGAATACAGTAGCCTTTAAGTGATAGTCAAATGTTTTATATACATGACTTTCCCTACTCTTGTACAAACACTTATTGCTCTATCTACTTCAAGATAAACATTATCTTATTGTAGTTACAAGGGAATACAGTAGACTTTAAGTGATAGTCAAATGTTTTATATACATGACTTTCCCTACTCTTGTACAAACACTTATTGCTCTATCTACTTCAAGATAAACATTATCTTATTGTAGTTACAAGAGAATACAGTAGACTTTAAGTGATAGTCAAATGTTTTATATTCATGACTTTCTCTACTCTTGTACAAACACTTATTGCTCTATCTACTTCAAGATAAACATTATCTTATTGTAGTTATAAGGGAATACAGTAGACTTTAAGTGATAGTCAAATGTTTTATATGCATGACTTTCTCTACTCTTGTACAAACACTTACTGCTCTATCTACTTCAAGATAAACGTTATCTTATTGTAGTTACAAGGGAATACAGTAGACTTTAAGTGATAGTCAAATGTTTTATATACATGACTTTCTCTACTCTTGTACAAACACTTATTGCTCTATCTACTTCAAGATAAACATTATCTTATTGTAGTTACAAGGGAATACAGTAGACTTTAAGTGATAGTCAAATGTTTTATATACATGACTTTCTCTACTCTTGTACAAACACTTATTGCTCTATCTACTTCAAGATAAACATTATCTTATTGTAGTTATAAGGGAATACAGTAGACTTTAAGTGATAGTCAAATGTTTTATATACATGACTTTCTCTACTCTTGTACAAACACTTATTGCTCTATCTACTTTAGGATAAACATTATCTTACTGTAGTTACAAGGGAATATAGTAGACTTTAAGTGATAGTCAAATGTTTTGGGGCTATGGTCACGAGTTTGACATTACCTTGCCTTTATATGCTCAGGAGATAAAAAATGAATAACGTTTCTTTGAATAACGGTAAGTATGAAGGAATTCAAAATCGTTCATACGTGACCTGTTTTATAAATTCATGTTAGATATTTGCTTAGTTGAAATATGAAAGTCTAAAATTGTTGTAGGTTAACTGAAGAATACATAAAAGCATGTGTACAGTGAATGCCGCCAAACAACATATTACAGAGTGGAATAGTATCCTTAAATTATGAGTTTGACTGGTAACTTATCAGCGGCCATATTTAACCATAGAGCATCGGTAAATAGATGAATTCTAGGAGATTTGCTGCGCTTGGTAGAATTGTTCACTGGATTGGATAGAGGCAGAACTTTCTATTGCAAACAGCCAAAAGCTTAAGATCGTCTCTTGGCATCATTCACATTTTTCCCCACGAACTTCGTTTGTTTCGCAAAGAGCAGAACTTATGTACAAAGAAAGGATAGTGGGGTGAAGGCCTCTGTAGATGGTTTATTCTGTCACATACCACCAGAATTATAACATTTAGTAGGTTTTCTGCAAATAAAATGTCACTTTTCTTTGTAAGTACTAAGATGTTGTACAAAAGTATAAAATAGAAGGTAAGATTGTAGAAGATTTCTGATGACATTCTAAAACAGTTGTTACAATATAATGAAGATGGTGGCGATCAAGTGTTACCACAGCTCCACATTGTGCGCCAGTTTGAGGCAAATAAGATTATGGGTGTACACAAGTCCACGTTGGAACGCCAATTTGATGCAAATATAATATAATGGGGAACACAGAAGTCGGCGAGCAATGAGGTTTCTCTCAGGTTATGTGTGGATGGGTGTGAGAAGGAAATTTTACAACACATGAATGCCCGTCTCCAAATTATTTATTCACTGCTTCTCCTTTTCAAACCTCGAAATGGAAGTCGCCGACCGAGGGTTACCAATCTCGGTTTAGAGTTGTTGAATACAAATTACTTATTACTCGATAAATTTTTATGACCCGACAAATATTCAAAGCAGAACAAGTTGACCGCTCTAATAGGCTTCACGTCTCAGACTCCTCTCATCGGCCTGACACCGAAGAATGTTTATAATGGCTTCCTAGCCGCGATATAGCCATATCGGCTACACACCGACGACTGCCTCTCTGACCACTGCTCCTTTCATTCATGGCTTTGTTAGAACACTTTCCCCAACTGAACTGAGCTTGCCCTTGGTCGTCACAAAGAACCAACATTCCTTTTACGTCTATCATTATTCTTTGCTTCTGGCAACCCATAATTTCGGTATCACAGTTCAAGTTATACAAGTTGGGTCACAGGCTCCCCTTAATTTTTCAAATTGTGCGACATGTTAAGCGACATATGTGAATTATGCCTTTCTTGAATACGTTTAAGTGGATGATTTGCAGAACAGTTTATAGAGAACGGGTGGATAACTCAGTACATAAATGTTATAATAAAAATGTTAAAATGTTATAAATGTTAACAAAAAGCAATCACTATTGTGACTTTGTGGGTTCGTTGAATTAAAAGTCCGAGTTGTTCTATATTTCCGAAGCAATACACTGTTCAATTCTCTCGTAACTTTACGTCACGTACACACAGTCTAACAAGATCGATGACAATAACATCAGCTCTCGTTACAACAACACTCTACAGCTGTTTACTGCTTACGACTCTCGCGACTCACTCTTGACAAGTCGTCGCCTTCTTAAATACCTCTACTAGATATTTCCGGAACAATAAAGAAACCGAATATTCTATAACTTTCCAGGAGTGTAACTTAGTCTATGTCGGCAAGTCCTTTATCTCAGTTATCTTTATTTGCCGGCTCTTTGTGTACACTATCCGCGCTATCCTAGATAACGGCTTCGCGACATTGCTCCATCCTCAAGGCTGGTCGTCCCGAACAGCACCACCGTAGCCGGCCAGATGATCCAGGTGTACCACCAACTTCTTCCCCCTACGATGTTCAGAGGTGAAAGTCGTACTCCTACAGCCTCTGTACCCAGCGTGCTGTCTGGCCTTCCAGGTTTCTAAAGCTCAATAGCCAGGTTAGTTCGGAATGGTCAGTCCTCAGGTGGAATGACTGACCGTACAGGTACTTGTGGAAGTGCTCCAATATTTTTACTACCGCCAGTAACTCTCGTCGGGTGACGCAGTAGTTCTTCTCTGCCTTGGATAGCGTCTTGCTGTAGTAGGCTATCACCCGCTCATGGCCGTCCTGAACTTGCGATAGGACGCCTCCAATGCAATGGTCGCTGGCGTCGGTGTCCACAATGAAAGCGCCGCCTGGCTGTGGAAATTCCAAAATAGGAGCACTGCACAGTGTCTTCTTCAGGTGCTGGCAAGCGTGTTCAGCGTCCTCCGTCCACACATAAGGTCGGTGTTCCTCTATCAGGCGGGTGAGGGGTTTGACGATGTTGGAGAACCCCTTTATGAAGCCCCGGTAATAACTGCACAGCCCCAGGAAACTGCGCAACTCTCGCTTATCCTTTGTGCGAGGCCAATCTCTCACAGCCTGTGTCTTCTCCGGGATACGAACTCTGGTGGGAGGTCGACTAAGACTTTGCTAGCCAGTTGCTCAATTACCAGGACGAATTCCTGCAGCGTCTCCCCTGGCTGCTGTGACCTTGTCTTCAGCTGGCTGCGGTACTTTGCGGCTAAGCGGTGGTTTTCAAAGCGGTTCTCCAGGGTCTCCCAGATGTCCTTGAGCGCCGCCGTTGTCTGTACCGCGCTCAGGACTTCTGCGGCCCGTCCCTGGAGATTGGCTATTAACTGTGCGGCCTCTTCCTCTGGTGACCACTTGTTGTGTTTGGCTACCGTGTCGAATTGACGGCGGAAGACTTGGAAAGTTGTCGAATGGAGATAACACGCGAAGAATAATACGCTGCTTTGAAATTCTGCTTTCGTCTCAACAAATCTTCAGATGAGGCCTATACAATGTTACAGGAGGCCTATGTCCTTCCCTACAGCACAGCTCGAAGGTGATTTAAAATGTCTAAAGAAGGGAGACAATCAATTTCAAAGGAAGGTTGACCCGGTGCTCCAGTTACTGCTCTTACGGAAGAAAACATCAACACTGCTACTGCCATTGTGAGAGAGGATCGACGATTACCTTAAGATCACTTTCTGAAATACTGAACATTTCATTGGGTGCCACCCACACGTTGGTGACAGAAAAATTACACATGAGACGTGTTTGTGCGCGATGGTTTCCAAGACTGTTGATTCCCGAACAAAAAGACATTCGCATGCAGGTCTGTATGCAGTTAAAGTTGATGTTAGAGGAAGATCCGGAGTTTCTTTCAAACGTAATCACTGCTGATGAAACTTGGCTACATCATTTTGATCCTGAGAGCAAACAGCAAAGCTCAGTGTGGAATTCTCCTTCATCACCAGCCCCCCAAAACAGCAAAAGTGGTTGCTTCTGCTGGGAAAGTTATGGTCATCTCATTCTTTGATATGCATGGAATGGTTTATCAGCATGTTGTACCTGCACACACATCAGTAACTGGACAATACTACAGGGATGTCCTGAAAACATTGCAAGTCCACATTATGTGCTAAAGACCACATTTTCGTGAAGCAGGCTGGATGTGCACCACGATAACGTGCGGCCGCATATTGCCAATGTTGTTGCTGAATATCTTGCAAAAATGAACGTGAAGTGCATCCCTCACCCTCCCTATAGTCCGGATTTAGCCCCATGTGACTTTTTTCTATTCCCTAACTTGAAGAAACGTCTTCGTGGGAGGCATTATCCATCATCAGAAGCAGTGGTGAAGGCTGCGGAGGCGATTTTGAAAGGATCTCTCAAAAATGGTTTCCAGCATGTTTTTGAAGCCTGGCAGAAACGCTGGGACAAGTACATCGCATTTGGGGGAGACTATTTTGGAAAGAATCATCAAAATTATGAGATGAGTAAAGCTACGTTGTCAAAGAAAAAAAAATGTAATCATTCTTTATTGAACAGCCATCGTATAATATCTAAAGTGTGTAGTCACATGATTTCCTTTATTTCTTTCAATAAAATTGCTTGATATTCAATTCAGATATCTCAAAAGAATATTTCTACTGAAATCTGATAATGGAAGGTTTTGCTGTACGTAGTAGCGTTACCTAGTAATTTGTTTTTATTTATGTACCCTCCAAACGTGTATTTCCAGTTAGGTTTTGGTGCAAAGCAACATGTTCCCTCTTACGACGCATGGGTTAGAGAAACCTCCAAACGTGTATTTATAGTAAAATATGGATATTCAAATCCAGGATGTAATACACAAAATCTGCTCAAAAGCGCCTGTTTCATTGTTAAAGTGCAGTAATAATAGAAACAGTGGTACAATATCGTAAAAAGTTGAGTAACGCGCTTGTTCACCTGATGCAACAAAACAGTTGACAAAACAACACGGCTAATCCGGAACCGAACGCAGTAAAACACTGTTCACAAAATAATCGCCGAGAGATTAATGACTTTGTAACGGTAATGTCATATAAGCCATAAATGACACTCTAAAAGCTACCAGCTTATGAACATTTGATAGAGCAAAAAGCGAACGTTATAATCAGCTACGCCAATACATCGCGTGGTTCGTACAGTAAAAATACGTTTATTGAAATGAGCTTATAAAATCTTACGGCAGTCAAAGGAATATTTAAATGTTTTACAAAGTAATCACATAGTTAAGGAGTGCCTACTGTAATATAGTGTCAAAGACATTTGACTATCGATTAGTCCGATGTTCAATTTTTCTTTACATATCTTGCCTTCTTTGCTTGCACCCAATGACTTCTTTAAAAAGGCTTTCAACATTATGTATTTACCAATAACCACTCTGTCTTTAATGGAATGTGTACATCAAATAGGTGGACCACGGACTAGATGATAATAGTAGTCTGATTTATCTGAAAAATATGAGAAAATGACTTCTCTTACACATATTCGTAACACATTTTGATTTGCACCGTTTCTAAAACATAAATATTTTTTTGTCATGAATAAACATTTGAACGCACTCTAAAAATGATATTAATCTCCAAAAACCTCGTTTTCACGCTACATTTATTCATTCAATCACAAAAAACAAATGCTAGTTCAGGGCTGAATCCATGGTGACCTTTAGGACGTCTAGATACTCAGTTGTTAGTCTTACTGTATGCGTTTTCATGATGTGAAATTATCTTTATTTTGGACGTTTTATACGAATCATTTTAGGTAGATATGAGTTAATGGGTTAATTTTATATGTATTTTAGTTATCTAAATTATCATTCTATTTAACTGTAATACAATTTACGCTTTTTTCACAACTGTAGATATGTTGAATTGTATTGCATTTGGTTAGTATTAAACACACGTCAAGTCCTTGAATACGTGAAAATGGCAATTTACAGAGACCAGTTATAAAACAAATGACACCAGGAATTTAGAGTGACCATTCTTATACTTCAAGACTACTAAAACTGTAGCAAACGGTCGCAAAGACTCAAGAAATCGAATTCTGAAGAAAATAATATTTTATTTTTGACCTTTCAGCACATTTACGTCAATATTCAGTACAAATGACAGCTAAAACTGAGTTTTTAATTCTAAAAAAAGGTTGAAGATCGCAGAACTGTAAAGAATTGCAGACGTTCTTGGTGTTTCTGCCACGTACAGATGGAGTGTGTTAAACCAAGTAATTATCCACGAAAAATGTAATTTCGGGGCAAAGGTACTGGTCATCCCTGAAGAATCCTCTCCGTAGCGTAATATCACATAAAATCCGAGGTAAATGCATGAAGCTTTGTTCCTGACGAGAGAAACAATTGCAACTTATGAGATTCTCAATGGAAATTAATTGTTCTTTCACACTGGTTAGAGCGGCCATGCTGATTACGTACTGGCCATAGACCATAGTTTAGCACGAGTTAGCGTATTTTAAATTACGCCCGTTCTCAGACACATTCAGAACTTTTTCTAAAAATATTTTATTCGAGTTTGGTGGACTTCAAACGGATATCGTAATAAACATCGATCGGTGCTAACACAATAAAGTTTTTTTAAAAGAGGTCACAATAATTTGGAAGTATTTTCTACTTTTGGACTGCGTTTCAAACTGAATCGATTATTACAGCGAGAACAGTCAAATTTGAAAACGATGAATATGCAACGGCCATTGCAAAGCCCGGGAGTAGCAAAAGCTGATGTTATTGCCGCAGAGGGTCGTAGGCTATGAGCGTAAAAACGAGCTTTTACCTGTTGTACTGCAAGCGAATGTTTGAGTACAGTAGCTTTAGCCGACTGTCAAATGTTTGAAAGTTGGTTGCTAAGTGTCGGCTCTGACGTTACTAGGGCCTGCAATTGTATTAGGCGCCTAAAGAATATTAAACAAATGACGGTAAAATTATATCTTTGATCTTAAAATATACTACAGTGACCAGAAACTATTTTAAAACCTCTTCATTTATTCGTTTTTAGGTAGAGGTTTTGCATTCAGTTTTAAACTACATTCATGACGAGGTTTGAAGCTTTAAAAATTGCTCAGATATGAACGAAATGCAGTATTAACTCACTTTCAGGAAAATACCACCACAGAAAATTACCATTTTCACGGAAGAGTACTCGAAAATATTAATTTTGTTAAAACTGACTTCGTTTAAGATATCCAGTGTTATAATTTTCCGTGATTAATGAAAGAGAAACTGGATAAAAGCAAACAGACAGAAAAGTTTCTAGTTTTAATAACTTAAATTAATCTGTTTTGGTATGTAATTTTTTTTAACAGACAAAAATAACTTTTACAGATTTATAACGTCATATAGATTCAATAAAACGTACTTCTAACTAGTTCCGCATTTATATTTAATTTTCAATTCCGTAAAAATATATACGTCACCTGAACCTCTAGCTTCTGGGTGTGAGGATTGTTCGTGATCCTCAAAAGTTGCAGATAGATCCAACCCATATGTCCTGATGCATTGTTATAATACAGGGTGTATATAAATGAATATCGGGGTTTTAACTCTTTATAATATTTATTACATTCAACTTACAGCTATAAATGATATGCCAAATGAAAGAACAACTCAAACAGTTTTACCAAGAATCTTATAAATGTTCAATGTGACTACACGGTACACATCAAGTCTATAGCCGAGTTCTTCCCAAACGTTGATAAGTGTGTATTCAGTAATTGTAGCAACAGCTGCGTCAATCCGGTTTATTAATTCAGGGAGGTCAGCTGGTAGCGGAGGCACGTACACACGATCCTTGATGAAGCCCCATGGCGTTAGATCAGGAGAACGTGGAGGCCTGTCCAGCGCTCGGGTACAGTGACGTTCAACCAATCGCGTACTTCGTTATGTCAGTGAGTTGGCGAACCATCTCTGGCCATTGCTTTAGTGTATCAAGGTAAGAAGTGTCAGTTACAGTGGCTTCACCAAAACAGAAAGCCCCATAAAATTTTCACTGGGATATGGCACAAAAAACATTCACTTTAGGAGAATCTCGTTGCATTTGTACCATCTCTTGAGGATTTGCTGAGTCCCAGATGCGCACATTATGACTGTTATAACATGTCCACTAAGGTGAAAGGTCGATTCACCACTGAACACAACACGATCCATAAAATCGTCATCTTCATGAAACAACATGTTGTTTGAGAAGTTGGCACGTAATCCTTGGTCTGTCGGCTTTAGAGCTTGTAATAACTGTAAACGGTGAGGACGTAGACGTAAGCGTTTTCTTACAACTTTCCAAAGAGTCCACACAGGAACTTTTAATTTACGACTTGCCTTCGGGACTGATTTCTCTGAAATATCAAATCGTCACAATTTGTTTTTTGACAACGTACGTTTACTTGTTCTCATAATTTTGATGGTCCTTCTCAAAATAGTCTCTCCTGAATGCGATATACTTGTCCCAGCGTTTCTGGAAACGCATAATGGAAACCATTTCTGACAGATGCTTCAAAATCGCCTCCGCAGCCTTCACCACTGCTTCTGATGATGGATAATGTCTCCCATGAAGTTAGGGAATAGCAAAAAGTCACATGGGACTAAATCCGGACTACAGGGAGGGTGAGGGATGTACTTCACGCAACAACATTGGCAATATGCGACCACGCATTATCGTGTTGCTGTACATGTTCATATTTTTCCATCATTCTCTGGATAACACAGAATGTTGCTTTCCTTTTCGTCCTCCTACGATAGTAATGGCTATCTTTTTTAGTAGTTTTTATATTAATATTCCGATACATATTAATACTTTTTACTTTGAAAGACGTTTTGGGTCATGTTTGTAACTGTTCTTGCTGTTACCAGCAAGAAAGAGAAAGAAAATGAAAAAATAGCGCCATTTAAGGTTCCTGAGATAAAGTTTTAATCAAATGAACGCTTACGTAGCGTAAAGTTGTGAAGGAGGAAGTTTCTTTAAGCCAGTGTGCAGGGAAGTTCAAAAGAAAAACACTCCAACGAGCAAAAATAAAGGTCTATGAAGTTAAGAGAGCATACCATGATCTGAACCAGACTTACATCTCGAACTTGTGTTAAAAATATGACGTGTTACATCCACATAGCCCTCTCTACTCTTACTCCTCTATCCACTTCAAGATAAACACTATCTTATTGTAGTTACAAGGGAATACAGTATGCTTTAAGTGATAGTCAAATGTTTTATATACATGACTTTCTCTACTCTTGTACAACCACTTATTGCTCTATCTACTTCAAGATAAACACTATCTTATTGTAGTTACAAGGGAATACAGTAGACTTTAAGTGATAGTCAAATGTTTTATATACATGACTTTCTCTACTCTTGTACAAACACTTATTGCTCTATCTACTTCAAGATAAACATTATCTTATTATAGTTACAAGGGAATACAGTAGACTTTAAGTGATAGTCAAATGTTTTATATACATGACTTTCTCTACTCTTGTACAAACACTTATTGCTCTATCTACTTCAAGATAAACACTATCTTATTGTAGTTACAAGGGAATACAATAGACTTTAAGTGATAGTCAAATGTTTTATATACATGACTTTCTCTACTCTTGTACAACCACTTATTGCTCTATCTACTTCAAGATAAACACTATCTTATTGTAGTTACAAGGGAATACAGTAGACTTTAAGTGATAGTCAAATGTTTTATATACATGACTTTCTCTACTCTTGTACAAACACTTATTGCTCTATCTACTTCAAGATAAACATTATCTTATTATAGTTACAAGGGAATACAGTAGACTTTAAGTGATAGTCAAATGTTTTATATACATGACTTTCTCTACTCTTGTACAAACACTTATTGCTCTATCTACTTCAAGATAAACACTATCTTATTGTAGTTACAAGGGAATACAGTAGACTTTCAGTGATAATCAAATGTTTTGGTCGTTATGTGATATATGCATGACTTTCTCAAGTCTACTGTATTCCCTTGTAACTACAATAAGATAATGTTTATCTTGAAGTAGATAGAGCAATAAGTGTTTGTACAAGAGTAGATAAAGTCATGTATATAAAACATTTGACTATCACTTAAAGTCTATTGTAACTAAAATAAGATAATGTGTATCTTGCAGTGCATATAGTGTTTGTACAGTTATTAATAAAGCTGGACAGACGTGTAATGTTGTAAACAAGTGAGCATATCGTGTAGCACAGCGAGGCGTCTCTATTGTCTCCCCGTCTCCCATTGTCCGCGCGCCTCGTGTTTATTATCATCACCTGTGCTAGCCAATTTTTGCTTATTCCTAATCAACACAGCTACAAATCACTTTGTTCCGAAATTGCCAGCCCCATGTTGCTAAAACACAAATGACATTCGACAGCTACCTTTCTGAGAGTTGATTGCCTGGACTTTGTTCGATCTGCCCTGATATTTTGTTAATTTTCATCACTGCGTGCATACAAACAGGAGTTATAGTTATTGATGAGGAAATAATGAGAGTATGGGTTTAGAAGTGTATTTGATAAGAATTGGTAATACTTATTGTGAAGGTAATAAAGGAGATCGGTTTTTTGAATTGGAAATTTCGAGAGGGACTCGGTCCTTGAACTGCTATTACGTTAAATGTGTTTTTATAATGCTTGAAGAAGATGAATGGACATCTTGTACGTTGATCCGTTGGTATACGAAGCACTTTATTCAACAGTTTCTTGTGATAAAACATTGTCGGTGAATACACATAAATTAAAAGAAAAGCAAGAATGCATCGATAGAAGAAAGTCTCTGGAAAAAATACAAGGTGGCACTGCAAGTCTGGTTTGGAATATTGTTGTTCGTATTAATTTTAGTGTCTTGTATTTTAAAGAGGACTTGTCAAATTATTAAAAGTGAGATATGTTTTATAGAAATAATGAGGAGCTGGCATGCTTAATTTTTTAAGATTACTCACTCAGACTAGGCAGATGTTCACCCTTCCTTCCAGAAACGCTTTTAGATTTTTGCTTCAGACCAACTAAGTTGGTGCAGCTCAGACTGAAGATGGTCTGAAGCAAAAATCTAAAAGCGTTTCTGGAAGGAAGGGTGAACATCTGCCTAGTCTGAGTGAGTAATCTTAAAAAATTAAGCATGCCAGCTCCTCATTATTTATATTTAGTGTCTTGTATTGAACTTCAAAGGAAAACTCAATGAGTTTTACGAATGTTGTACTTGTATTTCAGACCGACGATCTGTCGCTATGTCAGAAAGTAACATAATTGACGTGTGCAAGTGAAATCGCTTGGACTTTCCATTATTCTTTAAACAAAAAATAATATAAGAGCTTCATACACTTTCTTCAATTTATTGGCTGTTACCGGCGACTACATTAACGTCATGCTACTGTAACGTTAGAAGATAGACGTACTGTCGTTTGATACACAAACGCTTGTTTGTAGCAAAGTGTTAAAAAGTTCAAACACACCAAAAATAAGAATATTTTCACACTACCTGAGTGTTCTGAAGGTCATCACCATGGATACAGCTCTGAGCTAGCACTTTGTGATTTGTTTTTGTTTTAAAGCAAATAGAATTATACTCTTCGCCAGAAGATTTTAAAAACCTAAATCCTCAAGTGTTCCAGGAAGAATAGCATAACTGTTTAATGATTGGTTAAATATATATTGATGTTAAAAGGAAATATATTGTACATCAATAAAATCATTTTAAAAACTTCAAAATTAATTCCAGTACGATTATCTGAATATGTTAAATGCAGTATAGTTAACAATATACTCTCAACTACTTTAGATTGGTAAAGCGACAATCACAATTTACTGAAGTCGTAATACAAACTGAAGTAATTCACATACGTTGAAAATATACTGAAGGGAACAGGATCACATAAGTGAAATGACACTATATTCTGAATTACTTCAAATCAATGAAGTTACAATGCAAACTGAACTGGTTGAGGTCTTAGAAGCGACAGTGACAACTTGGTGAAGTGACTGTAATCGGAAGTAGTTCAGTGAAGTGAAGTGAGAGACACATACAATTTGATATAAATCACATACTATGAAAGCATACTGAAGTAACAGTGCAAAGGGAACAAGATTACATCAATGAAGTAATTACACACTGAAATACTTTGTATGAGTGAAGTGACAATGCAAACTACGCTGGTTCAGATGTGTGAAGTGGAAGTGACAACTTAGTGAAATGAGTGTAATCTGAACTAGTTCAGTGAAGTAGCAGTGAAAAATGAAGTAGTTCACGCCAGTAAATTGTCAGTGATAAGTGAGCCAAATTGTATCATACATCATACTCTACTTGCATCATACGAGAGGGTGTCTCAAAGATTTAATTATCACCCGGTAGTTTTTATGCTAGATTGGTGAAAATTTTTGAGTGTCATCATTGATCCCTCGGGACATAATGTTGGTAGTTTCAGTGATTTGAGTCGTTTTGCTTTTTTTACAGTGAGTAAGTTAGTGCCAGAAATGATTGAGGTGTAAGTTGGAGAAAATTGAGGCTCGTAGTGTGATCAAGTTCCTGTATTTGAAGGACAAAACTGCCCGGGAAATCCATCCCCTAAGCTCTGCAAAATATGCTTCTATCTCCATGATAGCTCCCCATTTTATATAAATTTTGTTCCTGGTTGTCATTTCTTCGTGTCTAGTAACAGGAGAATATGTGGATGTGGCAGTAATTGATGCAGTTTGGCGGTGACAACTCCGGGGCTTTATCGTGCTAAACAGAACTTTGTTCTTCGACATATGTGGCCATCTGTCCTTCAACTTCTTGTCGAAATGGACCAATAACTCACTGTAGTATGCTCCAGTAATCTGTTTTCCTTTTCCCAAAAAGTCAATAAGTATGACACGCTTTGCATCCCAAAAAAATTGTCGCCATCACTTTTCCAAACAATGGGACCAACTTTGGAGCAGATTCTCCGGAAGAAACCCATTGTTTTGATTGTTGTTTGGTTTCCGGAGTATTATAATGAATCAAGGTGTCATTGACAGTAACTCTACGTAAAATGTCCTTCAGATTTTTTTTTTTAAATAGCTTCGAAGTTGAAGGCCGTACCCGCTTGTTGTCCACTGTGAGCAAACGTGACACTCATCGGACCGACAGTTTTCTCATCTCCAACTTCTTGTACAAAATATGAACTGCCGTTCTCGTCGATACACCGATGGCCTCTGTCACTTCGCGAACTTTCGTTCGACAGTCAGCGAGGGTCATACATAGCATTGCCGTTTTCAATTACTTACTCGGTAACCGAAACTGCAGGGCGCTCCTCGTTAGAAGCGGATGTCTGCCCACGTTTAAATTCATTATACCTTTATCTAACTGTTGTCACAGAAAGCGAAAGATGTCCATAAAAACAACATAAAATTTCGCTAATTGGTGGAAATTAATAATTTCTTCACACTAGCCATATATAGGCTAAAGTTTTTGATAGAGTCAACATGAAAGATCTGATGCCATGGCCGGGATTTGAACCACGGATCTCCTAGCTTCCATTGTAGCAGGATTCCTCCGTTTTTGTAGGTTTTGATGCCCCAAAGTTGTGGCAACATATATAGCAACATTCGTGCTGGTATCTCGTTTCCCGTCGTTGGTCTTATTTCGTCGATCTTACCTTGTCCAAAATATTATGACTTGATGAAGAAGATGTTGAGGAAAATCCTTAATTATGCCTCGGCTAGCTTTTAATATTCTTCTGTTATATTCTTACTTACGAGCAATGAAAAGTTACAAGGTTGGTAACTAGTGAAGAAATCATTAAGATTTTTAATTTAAATTTCCGTAATAAAGCAATCTTTTGTTTATTTCTTTTAATACCAAATCTTATCACAAAACTTCATACTGTGATCTGAATCAATCTAATACATCAAATTGAACTAACACTTAAATATTTTCAAGCAACTTAAAAAGCGTCCGATCACTTCGGCGTTCCAGAAGGAAAGAGGAATTTTATTTTGTTTTCTACAAGATTATTTAATCCTTCGTTACTATCGCTACCCATATATTACTTTTATATGATTGGCGGATTTACTACTACGTCATTACATTATGTAATACAATTATTAGTACAGCCAATCACAAAATTACATATATATTTTTACACAACTTTGTTTGTTTTTCTTTTATAAATTTATAAATTTTGCAAACCCTTTTAAATATTAATCAAAACAAGAGTTACACAGTCCAGTCGCTCTTATCCATTGAGCTACCATGGCCAACGTGCCATCCTGACATTAAATTCTCCATTTGACTCGTATATTTCCCCGGTAAATCACTAGGGGCTCTCGCATCCGAGATACACCGTTTGTGGCGACTTACTATTGTAAGTACTTGAGTGCTCTAGTGGTTTACCTGGGAAATATATGAGTCAAATTGAGAATTCAATGTCAGGGCGAGAAGTTGGCCATGGTAGCTCAATGGATTAGAGCGACTGGACGGAAGCCGGGAGATCCGTGGTTCAAATCCTGGTGGTGGCATTGAACTTTTCATGTTGACTCTATCTTTCTAAATTCGCTTTTGTCTCCTTACAAGTTTTCCCATCTAAAAGTTAAAAGTAGATCACTGAACGATACTGTACTTTTTTCCATTTTAACCAAAACAGTTGAACAAGATATTGAAGTGTCGTAAAATCTAGACTAACAAATGACAAACAGTATATTTTGGAACACGAGTGTTTACTGGACCTTAAATATGACTTAACAGTCACCCTTGGGAGGTCCTTCGTCCTGTGTTATGTTTTCTTGTTGCCATGGGTTCCATTTTTTGTTACAATCCCGGGATTGTTAGTTACGAGGCTAAATCCCCTGACCAAGCCGAGCCACGGCAGATTTCCCGTTCTATCTCTCCGAAAAACAGAAACAAAAGCCTTCTGCGCTCTTTTGTCTTTTGTTTTGAGGCAATTTCCAGCTCTATCTGCTGCAAATCAGATATCACGCCTTTCTACCCAAGAGATTCCGCCGTTACATTCACATGAGTCACTACCCACTCTCGTTTATCATTGGTTCTGACATTTATTATTTCTTAAGCAAACTATTTGTTATGTTATTCATGCTATTATTACGTTTGAAAGGGATTTTAAATTCTGAAACTACAAAACTTTTCATCAATTATTAACCATAAGCGATTAAAATTTTGTACATTTGCCTGTCACTTCTGTATGTACTCTGTGAACCAGAGGTCTCAAGTTCAGTACTTGTTGAAACCGAAAACATACTGCAAAAATGCTTAAACATTTTATACATCTCTCCTTCATACAGGAGTTACGTAACTTCGGAATGTGCAAGAGTAGTCCTGGAGGGAATACAGTAGACTTTAAGTGATAGTCAAATGTTTTATTATATATCGAAAGGTTAAACACAAAAATGTAAGTTTGTTTAAACTACACGGTTTATCTCGAAATCCTACGCAATTTCCGAATTGTGCATTATAACTGGTTCAATCGTATAAACTCCATTCATGTGTCCCTCTAATAAATGAAAAAAGAAATTTGATTAGAAGGTGCAATGTCTGGTAAGGTAGAATGAGCACTGAGTAACCATGGTAACATGCGGCGGCTGGATCTAACAACAATTAGCTGTCCGTTCTAGTATTGTTGATGAAGGCAGCTAGAGTTTGGTCTGTTCATGAAGACGAGGCCCATTTACAACGCCGGTCACGTAGATGCAGATGACGCCACACTCTCTCTGTTCTGGATCTGCATATTAAAATACAGTAGTACTGGACCTTCTGTACTGCTACATCCATCATTTTCTGTATTCATTTTATACAGAAAAGAAAACAAAAAGCGCCTTCTTCTCTGTATCAAATTATGTGAATCTGAACTTTTGGCAAACTGGTTTGAATTTTCCAGTATGCATACTTTTGTCAAATAGGAAATCGTTATGATTTGTTTAACCCTTAGAATTACAAATAGAATGTAAGTCATCACCATAGCAACCGGTTGTTCAAAACATGACTATCACATAAAGTCTACTGTATTCTCTTGTAACTACAATAAGATAATGTTTATCTTGAAGTACATAGAGCAGCAAGAGTTTGTACAAGAGTAGAGAAAGTCATGCATATAAAACATTTGACTGTCACTTAAAGTCTACTGTATTCCCTTGTAACTACAATAAGATAATGTTTATATTGAAGTAGATAGAGCAATAAGTGTTTGTACAAGAGTAGAGAAAGCCATATGTATATAAAACATCTGACTATCACTTAAAGTCTACTGTATTCCCTTGTAACTACAATAAGATAATGTTTATCTTGAACTAGATAGAGCAATAAGTGTTTGTACAAGAGTAGAGAAAGTCATGTATATAAAACATTTGACTATCACTTAAAGTCTACTGTATTCCCTTGTAACTACAATAAGATAATGTTTATCTTGAACTAGATAGAGCAATAAGTGTTTGTACAAGGGTAGAGTAAGTGATTTGAATGTAACCTATCTGTGGACAGATGGCAGTATTATTCCTTGCTACCCTGCACTACGGAGAGAAGTGTGGGAGTTTGCTAAGACACGATGAGTGATAATAAAGATTTGTGGGATTACTGAACTAAACACAGAATACGTTACGTTAAAGGTTGTACATTCCAGTAATATTTTACTACTAGTGCTGCAGTTATTGGATGTGGTGCAAATTAAAGTGGTTCCCCCCTAACCGCGGGCGGGGGGCTGAATCAACACACAGTCAGTAATAAACTGCTCCCCTTGTTCCCTGATGGCCGCATATCAACAATGGAATGAAAATTTGTACGACACAGCGCGACATATTGCAGTACCACCGCCCGTGAGGTAAAAACATGTCAAAAAATAACTATAGACTGGTAAAGGGTAACATATCTGAAGTGATGGCTCAAGCGTTTTGTCCCTGCTCCACATTCTGCAGGTAATCTTCGTTATTACTTTCCCTTTGTATCTATTAAAATGAACAACGACCTCATTTAGAGAAGTAAGAATATTTGTTTTATTTAGAGAAGTTAATAGCTGCTGATTGGCATTAGTTGTTCAGAATCTGTTTCCTAGGTGACGATAGTGTATTGTTTTGTTGGAACGAAGAAGTTAACTACCTGAGACAGTTGACTGTGTAATACGATTGTGTTTTGTCTGAGTGACAAATCGAGCTTCTTTTACGGAAACGAGGTATGTCATTGCTGCATTTCTGGTATTTTGTTATTTTTTAGGTTCTTTTATGATAGATGTATAACAAATGTCCATTGTAATTGCTCCAGAAACTAGTACAGTATGGAGATACAGACTTTCTTACATCCATAATCCTTCTTGTTGTTATGAAAGTTACTTAATCAGTGCTGCCAACGAGCAAAATTAAATATCGCTACAACAGAGGGCGGAGTGGATTATGGCCATTAAGGAACATACGCCCTTCAACGTTGTCATCTCGTACGATGAATGAAAAGATGCTTAAAGATGCTTAAAGAAGATGGAGAATGTTACCACGAAATCTGTGAAAATGTGTGTGAGCTACATAAAGATATGAACATACAAGTGTAGACTTGGAGAATGGAATGTGTGAAATGATGCTCAAATGAGCCCAGGGTCCAGTGAGCTTAGAGTTACCCGACATTCGTCTTTCAGGATAAGGGAAAACCCCGGAAGAAACCTTATCCAAGTAGCTCACCCTGACCGAGATTCGAACTGGGGACATCTTGAACGTGAGGCAGACACGCTACCACCACGCTACCGGGGCGGGCTCAGTTTGTTTATGAGCTGTTATGATGTCGCGATGATGGCTAGATCATCTGCATATGCCAGGCAATAAATATTATTATTATTATTATTATTATTATTATTATTATTATTATTATTATTATTATTATTATTATTATTATTATTATTATTATTATTATTATTATTATTATTATTATTATTATTATTATTATTATTATTATTATTATTATTATTATTATTATTATTATTATTATTATTATTATTATTATTATTATTATTATTATTATTATTATTATTATTATTATTATTATTATTATTATTATTATTATTATTATTATTATTATTATTATTATTATTATTATTATTATTATTACTACTACTATTATTATTATCATTATCATTATCATTATTATCATTATTAGTGACTAAATGTCCTCAAATCTTATTTATTTCAAACAAAACCTTCTTTATTTTTTGGGTTTAATTGTGTTGATCAAAAGACGATATTAGGGATTCTGTGCGAGAGAATGTGGTACGGCGTGTTTTAATTTCGGCGGCGGAGCGTTCGTTGCCTGTGAAACAATAGGCCAGTTTGTACAGAGTTGGTAACGCGAGTCACGTCATCAAGAGGAAACCTTTAGTTTGGGTATCTCGTGCGGAACAAATAACTACAGTTTACTATGTTTGAAACTAACTCGCGAGAAGTTGCCTGTTGCATTCCCGATGTGCTCTTATTGACAAACCGCATCACCTTCTACTGTTTCCAGAGCGATACTCAAATGTTTAACAAAATTAGAATTTCCTTTCGTGAGAAACAACCGAAGATCGAAATGATATAAACGGAATCACGCATAACTGAACAAATGAAACCTTTGTTAACGGATATTTTGGAGCTTCTTTAATACACAAAGACGCTCTTTGAGGTAACTTGTCTATTATAAACGGATCTACGTTTTTCTCACTGAAGAAGCCTGCAAAGAAGCATACATTCCCCAAGTATTTCAGGACAAAAAGAAGAAAAGCAAGCAAAGTCATGCCAAAGAATGCTTTATTTGATCTGGATACATTTTCAAAGTTTACTCGCGAACATCCGTGGCGCTGCGGACAATTTGACAGCTGCGTAGTTGTGTGAGCTCATTCAATACTGTATTTACGCGTTCATCACTTTGTAGGTTTCCGGAAGCAATCGCGAACTTAGATAGGAAGTACTTGTACGACGAGGTCTACCCGGCCTATATCAGACCGGGAGCGATGGACAACTCCGGGGCTGCTTCCTTCGGGCAACTACCTTGAGTCTAAACCTCCCCCCCTCCCCATCGACAACGTCAAGACCCGTGGAAGTGGATACGCCACTTATGGGCGTCAACCCCTCAGGGAAGACTACCGAATAACCTCGATGGGCCGCCTGATGCTCTTCTACTAACTCTGCAGACTAGTACACGGGACATTTTAGGCAACCATCTGTCACCTCCAGGCGGCCGTAGCCTGGGGGCTGTGGGGAACACACTGCCCCCTCATGTCCAACCCAATCCGAACAACTCCCATTCAGGGAGGGAGTTCGGTTGTTCGGCCCGATGTTCCTCTAGTAACGTCAGAGGTACCACGACGAGTGCTAGGGGTCCGCAGCGCCCGCACCACGGCAGCTAAAGGGGACGGATCACCTCCGCTACGGGAAGTTAGGAAACACTGACAGTTTTGTCACGTCAAGTCTCTAGCTGATTTTTGTATGTGCTCCTTTTAAGTGCAACTGTACTGCCCAATTATACCAACAGATGTTAAAATCGACGTTAACCTAACAATTGTCACAGCGCTAACACTAATGTTAAATTTCTTACATTTCACCAATCTGTTTTCTGAAAATGTTATCAAACATGTGTTAACGCCAAGAAACTTGTAAACATTACAGCTATAGAAGGCTGTGGATGAGTCATATTATTTTCTGAACGTACTGCGATGCGCTTTTGTTTTCATTTTCGTCTGCACCAGCTGAAAAAAATGGCAGGTGAACAAAATCGTAAACAAAAGCCGTGAGACAAATTTGTCATCGATGGAGAAAGAATTGTTAATTGAACTGGTGACGAAGTGTAAGGTTATCGTGAGAAAATAGGAGGACGGATGCGGTGAATGTAAAAGAGAAAGATGTCACGTGGGAAAATAATTGGAAACGAATTTAATTCAAATGTATGTGTCACTACTACAAGCACCAAACAGCTCGTCAGTATTACGTAAACTTACAACGAGGAGCGAAGAATGACAAGTGTCGAGTGCCATAAACGTTTCAAGACGGGAGGTGGACAGTGTATTATCCACATAATTCAGTGAATTATAAAATCGCAAAGTTATTAATACTTGAAGCAGAGGCGAGATCGGCATATTCCTTTCGAAGTATGCTCTAACCTCTTCTCTCTTGTGAAGATTTAAGTTATTAGCAAAAAGTGTGTGAATTGCATACTTTCTCCATGTTAGAAGATGGGGACTATTGATTGTCCTGTTACATTTTGACCACTCCTCGTATGTTAAATCGTTACTGACTCTAATTCAAGAAGTTGTTAGGTAATGTTTCGGCGGACAGTAACTAGCTGCAGGATGATTAATTACTGCTAGAGGTCACAGGTGACATTTTGACTGTACCGACCTACCTGTTGCTACGGACACCGAATGGCGCCATTTGCATTAACCTTAAAGCAGACTAACTCCTTAAATGGCTAAATCAAACCTATAAGCGTACAATATACCACTTCCAGAATGCCTCTTCTTTCTGAATTACTTTTTATAACTGGTAAGTAACTGGTAATATGAAAAGTCTGTACTAAGTAGCAAAAGGGTAGAAGTAGTGAATGAATTTGAATACTTAGTAGTGAGGTTGAATAACAATAGAAAATGGGGAGCACATACGAGAAAAAATTGAAGCAAAGGGAAGAGCGGCAATGAATGGAATAAGAATATGCAAATATAAACTACAAATGACAACCAAGTGGTTAGAAAGAATGTATGAAGCACTAGTTGAATCCACAATGTTGTATGCAGTGGAGATCTGGGGGTTGGGGGGCACAGAGGTAAACAAAACGGTGGACCCAAACTACAAAAGGTTTTGTAAAGAGCTACTAGGCTTACCAAGATCAGCACTTAGGGAAGCCGCTTTAGTACAATTAGGAAATACAAAAAAAAAATGGAATAATAATGGAAAGAATAACAAAATTTTGGTACAGGTGTTTGGCCAAAAAAGAAGGGGAAACTATGAAATTATGTATGAGACAGCAAAAATGAATAGAGAACTCAAATAGTTGGTCGGCAGAGATAGGAGGAATTGTGCAAAATATAGGAATGGGAGATATATGGAGATTAGAGGAAAGGAATACAAGCGATGTGGGTAAATTGGTAAAATGTAGAATAAAAGATATAGAAAGACAGGAAATATGGGTAGTCTAGAAAATATGAAATCATTACAATTTTACACACAAATAAAAAGAAACTGGGGACGAGAAACATACAGACATTACTGCAATAGACAAGAGAGAGAAGGGCTAGCTTGGATGAGAACAGGATCAATATTTCTAAGAGGGACAAGGAAATTTGTGAACTGTGTGGCGGAAAAGAAAGTATAGAACACTATGTAACAGAATGCAAGGAGTTAGCAATACGGAGGGAAAACGTTTGGGAGAAAAATGGGAGAAAGCAGAGAAGAGGATAGTAGCTATAAAAATGTTAACATGAAAGGAGGAAAAGAAGGTAAGAAGTATTGTTGAGGTCTTACAGAAAGTAAAAGAAAAACGGGCAAGATATGTAACGAATATAAGAAAGTAAGATGAGGGAGAAGAAAGTGGCTAATTAAGTAACAAGGATACATGGAGGTTAAGAGCTACCTGACAGAGCAGAAGACCAGGGTGTCATGTAAGACAAGGTAGCAACAATGTAAAGACAAATAAATGTAGCCTAAAGTTGTAAATTGTAAAGAATATAACAAAGGAAGATGAGGGGGAAGAAAGGGACTAATTAAGTAACAAGGAGACATGGAGGTTAAGAGCTACCTGACAGAGCAGAAGACCAGGGTGTCATGTAAGACAAGGTAGCAACAAGATAAAGACAAATAAATGTAGCTAAAAGTTTTAAATTGTATAGAATATAAGAAAGAAAGATGAGAGGAAAGAAAGGGGCTAATTAAGTAACAAGAGACATGGAGGTTAAGAGCTACCTGACAGAGCAGAAGACCAGGGTGTCATGTAAGACAAGGTAACAACAAGGTAAAACAAATAAATGTAGCCTAAAGTTGTAAATTGTAAAGAATATAAGAAAGGAAGATGAGGGGAAAGAAAGCGGCTAAGTAGCAAGGAGACATGGAGGTTAAGAGCTACCTGGCAGAGCAGAAGACCAGGGTGTCATGTAAGACAAGGTAGCAACAATGTAAAGACAAATTAATGTAGCCTAAAGTTGTAAATTGTAAAACTTTGGAATATGCACAGCAAATGATTCATTTAACTGTTAAATAGTAAGAGATGGAAAAGATATTAGTATAAAAAAGTGTCAAATTATTTTTTGCAATATTAACCGATTTTTAAATACTCTTTTTTTGGTATGAATTATAAATCTAATAACATTTTCTAATATTTGCAAACCTTTAATAATTCAGAAGTATCGACCAAAAGGGTGTCATTTTTAAAGACTATTTATGCAGAAACCGTAGAGAACATAACTCGAATGCAGTCTGTCAAATGTTATAACAATAGAATGATTTCAGTAGTTGTCGTTAACACTGTAGTGATTTTCATTTGTTCGCTCCGCTGCCGCAGCAGGTAACAATGGCAATATATTGTTGAGCAATTGGAATGTGAAGTGAACACTTGAAAACTCGGAGAGGATATCGATAATCGATATAGAGGGGGCACAATCCCCTGCAAGTTCATTGTGTACGTATCATCCCATATGTAGTTGCGATTGTCCACTTTTTTCCGCTTTTCTCGTTCGAGTTTGCTGTCTGTGAGCTCATAGACTGGACACTGTAAATTTATTTTTATATAACTGTTGTAAGATAGAAGAAAAGTGTTATAAATTAATCTATAAAAAACAACAGGTTTTCGTGTTCTGTAGTGAGAAGTATTTATATATACAGCAAACTTGTTCACGAATGTAAACACTCGAGATTTCGCTAGTTCCACATTTTCTCCATTTGCAGATAATATCTCTCAAGCTTCCAATCAAACATTTTGTGGCCCAATGAAAATGTGTTCTTTCTTAGAAATCGGATAGAGTTGTTTTACTTTCAGAATTATTTTCTGTACTTTGTAGACTTCCTGAACAACTTACCGAATAAAAGACGTATCAAATTCGCCCCCAAAAACACACCTTTGGATTGTCATCTCGGCGTGCTTCTTTTTCCCCTTCGGTGCTTTTTTGTTCTTATTTGACCGATTTTTCATTAACTCCGTTTACTTTCCTTTCTGTTTTCCTAGATTCACAAATATTCACTATACACATAAACACCTATGACCAAGACGGGACTCGAGCACGCGACCCTCTACGCGGCGGAACGATAGAGACATACGCTTTAGCAACCATGGCTACGAGGGCGGGCGCATCAAACCTGCGACCTTTTTGATTGCTAGCTACTACCTTAACCATTGGGCTAAGGAACAGCTCTTATGTGTTCAAAACACAACACAAACTCAACTTTGCTCCTTAAGTTGTTTGCGCTCCTTTCTAATTTACAGAAATGGATTCTCTGATTTCCTACAACAGTCTAATGCCCACGTAAAAACAAAAAACTGTTTGTACAAGAGTAGAGAAAGTCATGTATATAAAAATTTGACTATCACATAAAGTCTACTGTATTCCCTTGTAACTACAATAAGATAATGTTTATCTTGAAGTAGATAGAGAAATAAGTGTTTGTACAAGAGTAGAGAAAGTCATGTATATAAAACATTTGACTATCACTTAAAGTCTACTGTATTCCCTTGTAACTACAATAAGATAATGTTTATCTTGAAGCAGATAGAGCAATAAGTGTTTGTACAAGAGCAGAGAAAGTCATGTATATAAAACATTTGACTATCACATAAAGTCTACTGTATTCCCTTGTAACTACAATAAGATAATGTTTATCTTGAAGCAGATAGAGCAATAAGTGTTTGTACAAGAGTAGAGAAAGTCATGTATATAAAAATATGACTATCACTTAAAGTCTAATGTATTCCCTTGTAACGACAATAAGATAATGTTTATCTTGTACATAGAGCAATAAGTGTTTGTACAAGAGTAGAGAAAGTCATGTATATAAAACATTTGACTAACTTAAAGTCTACTGTATTCCCTTGTAACTACAATAAGATAATGTTTATCTTGAAGTAGATAGAGCAATAAGTGTTTGTACAAGAGTAGAGAAAGTCATGTATATAAAACATTTGAATATCACTTAAACTCTAGGCCACGCCGTGGCTCAGTGGTTAGACCGCTTGGTTCTCACCAAGGCGGCCCGGTTTCGATCCCAGGTGACCGCAAAGTGAGATTTGTGGTGGACAACACGGCGTTGGGGCGGGTTTTCCCCGGGATCTCCGGTTTCCCCCGACATCTCATTCCACCGGTGATCCATCTTCATCTCATGTATCATCAGTGTCACCGCCTGCGGTACCGTATGTAGTAAAAACGGGCCTTAAACCCTACACACACTTAAAGTCTACTGCATTCCCTTGTAACTACAATAAGATAATGTTTATCTTGAAGTAGATAGAGCAATAAGTGTTTGTACAAGAGTAGAGAAAGTCATGTATAGAAAACATATGACTATCACTTAAAGTCTAATGTATTCCCTTGTAACTACAATAAGATAATGTTTATCTTGAAGTAGATAGAGCAATAAGTGTTTGTACAAGAGTAGAAAAAGTCATGTATATAAAACATATGACTATCACTTAAAGTCTAATGTATTCCCTTGTAACTACAATAAGATAATGTTTATCTTGAAGTAGATAGAGCAATAAGTGTTTGTACAAGAGTAGAGAAAGTCATGTATATAAAACATTTGACTATCACTTAAAGTCTACTGTATTCCCTTGTAACGACAATAAGATAATGTTGATCTTGTACATAGAGCAATAAGTGTTTGTACAAGAGCAGAGAAAGTCATGTATATAAAACATTTGACTATCACTTAAAGTCTACTGTATTCCCTTGTAACTACAATAAGATAATGTTTATCTTGAAGTAGATAGAGCAATAAGTGTTTGTACAAGAGTAGAGAGAGTCATGTATATAAAACATTTGACTATCACATAAAGTCTACTGTATTCCCTTGTAACTACAATAAGATAATGTTTATCTTAAAGCAGATAGAGCAATAAGTGTTTGTACAAGAGTAGAGAAAGTCATGTATATAAAACATATGACTATCACTTAAAGTCTACTGTATTCCCTTGTAACTACAATAAGATAATGTTTATCTTGAAGTAGATAGAGCAATAAGTGTTTGTACAAGAGTAGAGAGAGTCATGTATATAAAACATTTGACTATCACATAAAGTCTACTGTATTCCCTTGTAACTACAATAAGATAATGTTTATCTTAAAGCAGATAGAGCAATAAGTGTTTGTACAAGAGTAGAGAAAGTCATGTATATAAAACATATGACTATCACTTAAAGTCTAATGTATTCCCTTGTAACTACAATAAGATAATGTTTATCTTGAAGTAGATAGAGCAATAAGTGTTTGTACAAGAGTAGAGAGAGTCATGTATATAAAACATTTGACTATCACATAAAGTCTACTGTATTCCCTTGTAACTACAATAAGATAATGTTTATCTTAAAGCAGATAGAGCAATAAGTGTTTGTACAAGATTAGAGAAAGTCATGTATATAAAACATATGACTATCACTTAAAGTCTACTGTATTCCCTTGTAACTACAATAAGATAATGTTTATCTTGAAGTAGATAGAGCAATAAGTGTTTGTACCAGATTAGAGAAAGCAATATGAGTGCAGGATATTGTGACTTTGTGGGTTCGTGAAATAAAAAGTCCAATTACACCACTCAACAATGTTCTTTATTTCCACCGACTTACAGTTTAACACTTGCCAATTACACAAAATTACTTGCTGCACACAATTACAATTTACCCGTTCGTCCGTTACAACTTCACTTGTACTCGCGATTACATAAACTCCGATACTCATACACAGTTCGTACAGTCTTCCGTTGCACAATCCTTTCGTTCATTAACACGTCACGGACTAACTCTTACACCAAGAACTGCGACTGTCTTCTCGCTCACACTCACTAACCAACTGATTGACCAACTCCGACTGACTAAACCAAAACCAACTCAACACAGCACAACTGACTGACTAACTCTGTCTGTCTGTAACCCTCTTTATATCGGAATATCGCCGGTTTCTAGTGACCAGGAGACTGTTCCAGTAAACGAAAGATCGAGAAACAGGTGTAGAGAAAACAGGCGACCAGTCATGTTTTCCCCTAACCACAAGCCTGTCACCACTACAAGACAAACGAGGGAAGGGCGTGGCTAACCGAGCCTCCCCTGTCTTCCGCCCTCAGCTGGTACAGGGTGCTTCAGCGCCCGCGTTACACTGCTCCCTCCTCAAAGCTGTTCGCCTCGAACAGCCCCATCGTAGCGTGCGAGGCGGTCCAGGTGTACCACCAGCATCTGCCCGGAGTCTGAGCCAGAAGTAGCGCTGCCGTAGTTTGTGAATCATTCGGTTCGCTCCCAGGTGTCCTCCTGATTTACCGGCGTGCACTTCCTCCAAGATTTCCGGGACCTTACTCCGGGGAAGTACCAACTGTCCTCTCTGCGCCTTCCCATCGGGTGACTCCCATACCCGGAGCAGCACGCCCACTCTGGTCTTCAACGAGTCCCATTGGGCCCAGTGCGACTTGTAGGTGGCGCTCCTCGGTGCGATGTCCTCCCAGGTCGGTCTCGTCCCTGCGTCCACTTCCCTCACGAGTGGCCCCAAGTCTGCGTCCGCCAGCTGCTCCCTCCTCAGGCCTGCGCTATCCCAGCCTTCAGCAGGCACTGCCACAACTACTCGGACTGCTGCGGCACGCTCCTTCTCTTCCACTCTTGTGCGCTCATGGCCGTCCTGGATCTGCGGTAGGACACCTCCAACGCAATGGTCGCTGGCGTCGGTGTCCACAATGAAGGCGCCACCCGGTTGTGGGAAACCCAAAATTGGAGCACTGCACAGGGTCCCCTTCGGGTGCTGGAAAGCGTCTTCGGCGTCCTCCGTCCACACATAAGGCCGGTTTTCCTCCGTCAGGCGGGTGAGGGGTTTTGCGATGTTGTCGGTCTTTTCCTCTAAATCATTAAGGCGGTCGTCTACTTGACCCTTCCGCTTGCCCAGGTTCGTGACGTCATCCCTCACGCCGGCCAACCGTTTCTCAAACTTTGCGGCGAGAGCCTCGTTCGCCGCCTTCATTTCTTCCGTCTTCTCCGTGAGGTTATCGTTAGCCGTCTTCATTTCTTCCAGCTTTGCGGCCAGGTTGTTTTTTGCCGCTTCTAATTTCGTTGTTAATTCGGCCTTCATTTCTTCCCTCTTCTCGGTGATGTCGTTGGCCGTCTTCATTTGTTTCAACTTGGCGATGAGGTTGTTGTTTGCCGCTTCTATTTTTGCAGCGAGGTTTTCATTTGCCGTCTTCATTTCCGAGATTAGTTCGGCCTTCATTTCTTCCATCTTCCCGGCGATGTTGTCGTTGGCCGTCTTCATTTCTTTCAGTTCCGCTAAAATCTTTTCTAATGCTGCCTCCATGGTTGTAATGTTCGGTGATGTTATGTTGTTTTCCCGCTTCCTGACACCAGTGTGACTTTGTGGGTTCGTGAAATAAAAAGTCCAATTACACCACTCGACAACGTTCTTTATTTCCACCGACTTACAGTTTAACACTTGCCAATTACACAAAATTACTTGCTGCACACAATTACAATTTACCCGTTCGTCCGTTACAACTTCACTTGTACTCGCGATTACATAAACTCCGATACTCATACACAGTTCGTACAGTCTTCCGTTGCACAATCCTTTCGTTCATTAACACGTCACTGACTAACTCTTACACCAAGAACTGCGACTGTCTTCTCGCTCACACTCACTAACCAACTGATTGACCAACTCCGACTGACTAAACCAAAACCAACTCAACACAGCACAACTGACTGACTAACTCTGTCTGTCTGTAACCCTCTTTATATCGGAATATCGCCGGTTTCTAGTGACCAGGAGACTGTTCCAGTAATCGAAAGATCGAGAAACAGGTGTAGAGAAAACAGGCGACCAGTCATGTTTTCCCCTAACCACAAGCCTGTCACCACTACAAGACAAACGAGGGAAGGGCGTGGCTAACCGAGCCTCCCCTGTCTTCCGCCCTCAGCTGGTACAGGGTGCTTCAGCGCCCGCGTTACAATATGTGTTTTGGAGGGGCATTGTGTTACGTTCTAAATGTAAGTATATTTTCGGCTTAATTTGCAGCCAAACTTAATAGTTCACATTAATGGCTGAACGTATTATTTCTGTTTCCATAAATTGCCACTTTTGAGGTATTTAGCTTGAGTTGAGTGTGCTTTTTAAAAGTTGATGAGATTTTAGTTTTGTTTGAGGTACGGGAGTTTGTGATTGTGCAGAGAACCACACGGACGGATGTGGTGGAGGTGCCGCCACTTCCGGCGAAAACAGGAACAAATTCGCACCCCGACGACCAGAGGGTATAAATTGGACCTATTTTCTCTGATTGCGACGGACTGAGGTCGGTGCATACAAATGTACCGTCCTCTCTTCTCCCTTTTCTGTACCAAGGCATGTCCAAATTGTTTTAATAGAAGCTGGGGATTCTGGAGCAAAAATATCAGCTTTTCACATGGCACTCTCTACCCAACTTCTACAGCCTCCTCTATTCCATGTTTAGTTTAAGTAGGGCCAGCAGAATTCCATAGCAAGATTGCTTTGGAATTCATGTAGAGAATGAACTACTTCACATAAATGAAGCGAGAGAGACAGGTGAACTACTTCAATTCTATGAAATAGTTAAAGAAGTGAAGTGTTGTGAAAATTGAACTGGATCATATTTATAAAGTGACCGTGATCAAGTGAAATTGGAAAATCAGGAAATCATGTAAGTTAACCGCGGGTGATTTGGATTTTTGTTTCAAAATCTGCTCTCTTGTTGACGTTAGGGAATCTAGACAAAACAAAAGTGGTCAAATTTATAACCTGTCGTACGTCACATACCTAAATAGAAATCGGGATTAATGGTATGTTATTAGATGAAATTGACAGCACAAAATTTCTGGGCCTTCAAGTGGACAGATGTTTTGGTTGGAAAGCTCACATAAATTATATTTTCCCTAAACTCAGCTCTGCCTGTTATGCTATCCGAGAGCTGGTTAATGTGAGTTCTATTGACACACTTAAATTAGTATGTTATGCATACTTTAACTCTATTATGGAATAAGGAATATTATTTTGGGGCAACTCAGTAGAAGGTAAAAGAAATTTCTTATGTAAAAGAAAGTTATAAGAATCATTACTAATACCCTGAACAGATGCTCCTGTAAAGATCGTTTTACAAGATTGAAGATATTAGCGCTTCCTTGCATGTATATATTCTCGATCCTAAAATTCTTTGTATGCAATCGTGCCTTGTTTGCAACAAATAATGTAATTCACAGAATAAACACTAGACAAAAGTATAATATCCATTATCCCAGTGCTAAACTTTCTTGCTTCCAGAAAGGTGTGTATTATGAAACTATCAAAATATTTGGCGCACTTCCTAATGTTCTTAAAGAATGAATTGATAATTTCGGTGCTTTTAAAAAAGCTGTTAGAGAGTACCTTTGCTCAAAATCCTTTTATTCTGTACAAGATTATCTGAATGACAAATTATCCTGATAATGCTTCTGTAGCTCTGTAAGTAGTATCTAACTGTTCCAATGACAAATCATTACTAATAAATCCTTGATGCAAGTTAAAATTTTATTTTTAATGTATTTGTATTTAATAAATAACAAGAATGGTATCCATTGCAAAAAGGCTGAGACGTACTGGCATAAGCGAAGTGAAAGCTGGTTTAAAAAGTGTTTCATTTTGTATCATATATAATTATCTCTACTTTGTTTCCATATTGTTTTTCGTATTGCCTATATACTATAATATGTTTTATGTTAGCTTTTGTACTTGTATATGCTATTAAACTTTATACCTCTGGACATGTTTAATGTTCACAGCCTTTTCTGGCTACAAGTAAATCTACTGAACGCAAATCAATCTAATCTAACCTATCGTGTTGTTGGAACGAAGGAGTTAAATATCTGAGACATTTGACTGTGTAATAGGATTGTGTTTTGTCAGTCTAAGTGACAAATCGAGCTTCTTTTACGGAAACGAGGTATGTCATTGCTTCAGTTTTGGCATTTTGTAGTGTTTTAACTTAGTTTAAGATAGATTTATAAGGAGTATGCAATGAAATTGCTCTAGAAACTTGTACAATAAAAAATACAGAGATTCTTACATTCATAATCCTCCTTGTTGTTATGATAGTTACTTAACCAGAGATGCCAACAGACAAACCTAAATATCGCTACAACATCGGACGTAGTGGATCAAGGTAAGACGGGGGATTATTTTATTTACGTCCTCCAAGTTAAGTCGTATAGGACGATGAATGAAATGACACTTAAATGAGCCCAGAAAACTGGAGAATGTTACCACTAAATCTGTGTTGGCTGGCGTTGTGGGAAAGAAGCATTTCCTATGTGGAAAATGTGAGTAAGATACATAAAGATATGAATATACAAATGTAGAAATGTGTTGTTTTGTTCTCATCATTACATTATGTACTCGAATGTTCCATTCCGATTCGTCCGCTATGACAATCCTATTGCGGGCGATTAGAATTTGTTTCTGCTCGGAATAAAAATAAAGACGGAAGTATACAGAAAATTCTTTATCCAAACAGTCAGCATATAACATAATATTGAATGTCCAGGCTTCAATATAAGGTAAAATCTTTCATATTTATTTCAGAAATAAAGCTTTTGTGAAGGATTGTCAAAATATTAATCCCACTGTCCCGCGCTTATCTTCGTAAAGTGTCGGTGATAAGTGAAGTGTTACCAAAAATTTAATTGGGTCATATTAAGTGGCGGCAATATTGGTTGAAACAATGAAATTGAAATTTAAAAAAATTAGTGAAGCTACAGAACTAACTAAAGTTGCGCTGCTTAGTTATATGCACCACGATGTAGGATACCATCTCCTTATTCAAATACAATATAATAAATTAACGCACCTAACGCGAAAATTGAAGTAGCTGAAAATATGAATCGACAGCTGGAAATGAAGTATTGGTAAAAACTGAAGTACTTCACAAAATGAACTAATAGTGGGTGGTGAAGTAGTAAGGACACATTGAAAGGTTCACATTTATGAACTGTAGGTAAAAAAGGAACTGTAATATATAAGAAGGTAACGCAGAGACGTGAAATAGTTATATAAATTAACCTGCACAACCTTATCACTGACAGTAAAGGGGAAGTAATTTAAGTTGTTGTAAGTGGAAAACTAAAGTGTATCTGATTATGAAACTATAGCAAAAATTGAAGTAGGTCAAAAATGACAGTGGCAATGGGAATTGATGTATACTTACCTTATTGAACTAACAGTTAGAATTAATGAACTGAATGTAGAAACTGAACTGTTTAAAATAAATGAAGTAACAGCTAGAAGTGAAGTATTTTCAAAAATTGAACTACTTGACAGTAATGTGAGGACTGGGATGGTTATTGAAGTGTTCACATTTATAAATCGTGAGTGAAAAAAGAACTAGAAATAATAGCAAAGGCACACGGAGATGTGAAATAATATTGTAAAAGTAAAGTGTATCAGATCAATTGAGAGCACTGAGAATAAAACTGAAGTAAATTAAATTAGTGAAACTACATTGAAAATTGTGTTAGCTCACATAGAAGAAGTGTCAGTGGTAAGTGAGGTTCGATATTCGATATCGCATTTCCACTTCTAGTTTCAATGCAAAACAGAATATTGGGACAACTGTGTAATGCGAATAAAATAAAATTGGTGCAGATACTTAATGAGACAAAACTTAAAATCATCAGTGTTCTCATTTTTTAGTTCTACATTAGACGTTTAGAAGCAAAACAGTACGCTTTGATACGTTTTTGTTCAATACTACTAGCATTTTCACTCTTTAGGGGTCAAGTCTTTTCTTTTTCTGTCACATATAAGTTCTCCTGTACTAAATAGTCCTCCTGTTGCATGTGGAACACACAGATATTTGGCGGTTAATTTGTTTTTAGTTGTGAAAATGTTAAATTTGTTTTCCAGTAATGCAGTACACTAGAAAGAGGAGGTGAGATATGTAGTGAACTGTTAACTGACAGTTGACACACGATTATTTTCTTGTATAATGTTACTGTACAGATACCACATTCCTGACAATCTTCTAGTTGCAGCATATTTTGTGATTTTAAAAAATAGAATTAAAATTGCATAATCACCAACTGAATTACCATCCCTAGAAAGAAGTGAACTGAATCTACAAATGAAGTACTTCAAATTAACTGAAGTAACAAGAGTGAAGTGGTAGTGAAAACTGAACTACTTCATATTAAAAGCACAAGTGAATTGTACTGAAATCACATTTGTAAACACACAAAAGCGAGTTAAGTGATAGTGAGAGCTGCGATGGACAATATTTTGTTCCTCCAAGTTTGTGTAACAATGCTGAGCGGTGCAACAATGGTAGGTAAATAAACGGACGGTCAGTAAATCTGGCGTTCTGTTTAAATCTGGTTAACCAGCTGCATCAGCAGGGGCTCATTAACACACTGTTGGGTTTTGGGAGCGACATGTGCCGTGGAGAGGGTGGAGGGGGGGGGGGTTGCTGAGCAAACAAAACAGCAGTGTTGTTGTACAGGAAACGCTATTCTGCCTGAGGGTAACGTTCCCCCACTTGGACTTGTCTTGTTACGTGGTTACCCCGTGTCGATAGGCGTGTGTCGCGCGGAATTACCTACCTTCGTTTACTTTCTCGTTACTAGAGCTTGGATTTATATGCACTATACGTATAAATAAGTGCATGGGTCCATGTAGTAAGAAAAAGTGCTTTAGAGCATTTCAAAGAAATTTATGTATCGTATTCTTACAAGTTCCTACACTTGAATGTCAAATTTTCTATTAGCTAAGTGCGGGCGATTCGATCGAAGTTCTGAAACTCTTTCACAAAAGCGCTATTTGTCACGTAAATATGAAAGCTTTTTCCTTATATTGAAGCCTAGAGTTTCTTGATGAAGAATCTTCAGTTTTTATTTTAATTCCGAGCGGAAACAAATGCTAATCGCCCGCAATAGGATTATCATAGCGGATGAATCGGAATGCAACATTCAATTTGAGTACATGGTGTAATCATGAGAACAAATGACATATTTCTACATTTGTATATTCATATCTTTATGTATCTCACACATGAACTGCTTCTTTCCCACAGCGCCAGCGAACAGATTTCGTGGTAGCATTCTGTACTCATTTGAGCATTATTTAATTCATCGTCCGATATGACTTAACGTATGAGAACCTTGAATTCCCGGCTTTACCTTAATCCTCTTCGCCCCCTGTTATAGTGGTATTTATTTTTGTCGGTTGACAGCACTGATTAAGTAACTATTACAACAACAAGGAGGATTATAGATGTAAGAAAGTCTGTATTTTCTTATTGGACAAATTTCTGGTTCAATTTCAATGCACCTTCGTTATAAATCTATCTTAAACCTAATGGCAGAGCGGCAATGTCAGGAGTAAGAATATGTAAACATAAACTGGAGATGTCAGTTAGATGGTTAGAAAGAATGTATGAAGCGATCGTGGAAGCCAGAACAAGGTAGAACGCTTGTGCAGTTTGCACCCCAAAGGGAACTCACCCTCCCGCCCACTAATGACCATCATAAATTCATCTCCACACTTCAGAAATGGAACACTGTCGTTGAGGACCAATAGCAACCCTGATTTTCTCGAAGTGACAGTCGCATGTCTACTCCACGTGGAGTCTCAGTTGCCAAAGTTCCAACTTCTAGTTGATCTGTTTCATTACGTGCAGAAATTCGTTGTGTGTCACGATGTGGAGACCGTGGGAGGGAAATGCAGTAGTAAATGCAAATGAAGTAGTAGAGTACTTTCAGTCAAGTGAAAATAATCAAAGTGAAGACAATAGTGTGAATAACTGGGCCGAGTTATATTACTGGAAAACTTCAAAAAACAAAGTTATAACGGGAACTCTTTCTAAGCAAATTGAAACGCTTGTTTTGAACACATATAAATATGTGCTGAAAAATAATCTTGGTAATGAACCTGATAAATTCTGGGTATTCACAGAAATACAGTAAGAGAAATAGTGACGAAAGGAATACCAAAGACGCCGATCAAGTGTGAAAACAAAAGGAAACGTTTCTCTAAAGTAGATAATTTCACATGCGATTTAATTCGTCGAGAAATTTATAGATTCTATGCAAAAGGGTGATCTCCCACCTTAGACGAATTGGTTGCACATTTGCAAGAAATTTGTGATTTTCGTTATGGGCGCTGTCTCCTAAAGGAGCGGGTTTCAAATACCGCACTTTGAATAAGATAAGGGTTATTATGGAATCCAGTAGAATTGTAACTAAACAGACTTTACGCATGTTAACGGGGATGGGAGAAAAGAAAAATAGATGTATAGGATATTTCTTATATAGGATAAGAGAAAAGTGGATTAGGGTAAAAGTAGCGAAGGTCAAGAAGAAATGACATCAAGCTCATCAGGAAGGGGACCTGAGTCAGCGAGTAAATCTTAGGTCAGCAGTTTCATGTATTTGTACAGGATGTATGAGGTTAAAGTCATTGTAGTGAATATGTCATAGAAACTGTACAAATAAATATCAAATATCTTAAACGGACTTAAAAAATAACAAACTGTTAGAAATGCAGCAATGACATACCTCGTTTTCGTGAAAGAAGCTCGATTTGTCACTTAGACTGACAAAACACAATCGTATTACACAGTCAACTGTTTCAGGCAGTTAACTTCCTCGTTCTAAATAAACAATACACTATCGTCACCTAGGGAACATATTTTGGAATACTAATGGCAGTCGCCCGCCAACCCCAGTCACCTGCATTTACCTTTCTTTTTTATTTTGGATTCAGTGGACTTGGGAGCTAATTCTTTCTCACCTACCTCCCCAAAAAATAGTTTTAGTTACTTTAGTTTTCCTATGGATCCCTTGAAGGAAATAATATTGGCGAGCAGAGAGTTCCACGTTGAGGCGACCGTTTGAAACAACAAATATTAATAGATGGCACACAGTTCCACTTTCCATGTTTAGCTCAGGATAAAGCAAAGAGGTTTCTCTCAGGGTATGCGTAGATATGTGTGAGAAGGATAGTTTTAATGACACTGTAATGCCCCTGGTTTAATGACAGCTTCTTTTCTTAAGAACACCGAACTTGAAGTTGCCAACCAAGGATTACCAATATCACTGTTTAAAGTTACTGAATGGAGAGAATATTATGAAGAAAAGTTTATGAATACCCCTCTAGATTCATACACAAGTGAAGATGCAGAGAATACAGGTATAAGAAGGAGAAGAATAATTAATAATTATGGGGAAGAAAGAGAGGAAGAAGAAAACGAAATTGATAGAATTGAAGTTGAAATGGCAATACAAGAAATCAAGCTAGTTAAAGCAGCTGGTAGGGATGGAATAGCACCAGAACTGATTAAATATGGAGGTAAAGAATTAATAAAAGTACTGAAAAGTTTATTTCAGAAGATATGGACGGAAAAAAAATACCAAGAGATTGGGAATTTAATGTAATTGTTCCAATACATAAGAAAGGCGACCAAAGTGATTGCTCAAACTATAGACCTATAGGTTTCTCCCCGATTGTATATAAAGTGTACACTAGAATCCTGGAACAGAAATTGAGGAAAATAGTAGAACAAGATTTAGAAGAAGAGCAGGCTGCTTTCCGAATGGGTAGACAAACCCAAGACCAAATTTTCTCATTGAGAATGATAATAGAGAAAGCTATAGATAGAGGAAAGGGTATTTATTTAGGATTCTTAGATTTGAAAGCAGCATTTGATTCAATACCTAGGGAAGAAATTTGCAGAGCTCTAAACAACAAAAAAGTACCTGTGAATTTTATTGAAGCAATACAATCAGTTTATCAAGAACCAAAAGGGATAATAAGATTAGATGGACAAGAATCAGAACCATTTCTGATGAATAGAGGAGTTAAACAAGGAGATAGCCTCAGCCCACTCTTATTTATTATTGTGATGGATGAAATATGGAAAATTTTCAAAAGAAGAACAGCAAGAACTATGATAGGATATAGAAATTTAAGACCAGTTTGGGCACAATCAATTGATATATGCTGATGACATCATATTAATAGCAAATAGTAATAATAATTTACAAGTAGCGCTAAATGAATGGAAAGAAGAATTGACTAGAAAAGGTTTAGAATTAAACATACCCAAAAGTAAAACCATATATATAGGAAGGAAAGAAGAAGAAGAAGTTAAAATTAAATGTAATGATGAAATCTTAGAACAGGTAGACAGTTATGAATACCTGGGTACAATTATAAATAAGGATGGAAAAATAGAGCAGGAAATTTTAAACAGAATAAGAAAGGCCTATTCGGTCTACTATCAGATTAATAATACTATTGTGGAAAAAAGGAAATAACAAAATATACAAAAATTATAGTATTTAAAACAATAATACTACTGATTCTATTATATGGAGCAGAGAGCTGGACTCTCCTACCGAAACAAGAAAACAAAATAACAGCTATGGAAATGAGATATTTAAGACGAGCTGTGGGGAAGACAAGAAGAGATATGATTAGAAACGTAACAATAAGGGAAGAGTTGGGTACACACTCGGTTAAAGAAATATTGGAAAAAAAGACAACTTAAATGGTATATACATGTACCCCGCGTGTCAGAAGAAAGAAAACCCAGACAATATTTAGAAGCAAGACCAGAAGGGGAAGGTCACGCATGTTGTATCAGGAATACATTGAGAAGTTGGGGAAGGATAAAGGGAAAACCATGACAGAAATGAAGAGAATGATAATGGACCGAGAAAAGTGGAGGAAATGGGTAGAAGAGGCTTGCACTCCACGCTTAACAGCACAAAGGAGTTAGAGAAAGAAGAAGTTACTGAAGGCGGAATACTTATTACTTGATAATACTTAATTAGTTACGTATAAACCGACAAATATCTTCTCTCATCACTTTTGGTCTTCCCTCGACCAAGACAGAAGAAGAGGACTTTCTTAATGGCTTGCCAGCCACGAACTGTCCTCCACCGCTGCGCGTGGGTGTATCGCTTTCACTTTCTTGAAGCCCATTATTCAACCAAAGTTTCCCTTTGTGACTATTTTGTCATGATATTAAGAAGCGTCCGAAGAATACCTTCACAAACAAAGTCAAGTGCTCTCCATTCCGGATTCTTACTAAGAAAACCCTTTTTCTCCCGCGTCTTTAGTTAAACAACTCAACCAACTACACCTGTTCGTGTCGTGACAAACATACAAGACTCCTTTGAAATCCATCATGATTCTTTACTTATTGCAATCCTTTAATTTCGGTATCACCCTATAGACAGCACATTCTATTTGTTGAGCGTTCATTTGTTCACACCCTTGGACACACATCTACTTGTCACCCTACAGATGCCGCCCTTTCTCCCCTCGTATCCGTCTGGAACGAGGGGTGTCTAAAATATTGCCAGTCCCATCTCTATCTACGAATTTCCAGAAAACCTCGCAGTTAGAACGTCCCTTGTTGCAGCCTGAACATACCCTAGGATTTTCCTTGTCCTTTCCACCGAGAAGAATGGCTCAGGCGCTTTCGTCTGTGGCACGCTTTCAGGAGGTCTCTGTTCGATTCCTGTGGCCGACTTATTGACTTCGTCAGTGCGTGGCCGCTCGACTTCTCCACATTTAGGTCAAGGTGTTTCCTGTCTTCGCTGGAAGAAAGCTCCCAGCCAATCCAAGTGGTGAATATTAGCAAATTCTGTGACTTACGTTGTACGATGATGTAGCTCATTCCTTCATTTAGTGACAGTCGAGAACCTATCACCATAATTACTTACATCAAAATTCTTTGCATAACAATTATTTATTAGTGAGTGAAATAATTTAACTCCGAGGCGTTAGCACCAAGTAAGATAAGCAGCAAACCTTGCTAGAATCATACCCAATCCTATCTGTTACCTAAGATAAATCGACTTTAACTAAAAATTTTGAAAATATTGGAGACTCTTTTACAAAATGACTAGAATCGACGTGTTTACTAGGTGTAAGATGATATTAAACAGCGAAGAATCGTAAAAATGGTGATGCAAAAGTAACAAATGACAAACTGTATGTCAAAAAGGGTGATATAGGCGACGGAAGCTTTATACCTCAAGAAATTGGAAAACAAGCTAATTTTGGCTTTTTGCCACAACATAAAGTTATCTGCAATTTATGACAAAGAATATTTATGCTTTTAAAAATGATGGAATACAATAAGTGTTACCAATATTTGAAGGAAGTGATTTTAGCATATTTTTCAGCGAAATCACACGACACTAGAGCTTAGAGTTACCAGACATTCATCTTTCAGGATAAGAGAAAACCTCCAACGTTAAGTCATATCGGACGATGAATGAAATGATGTTCAAATGAGTACAGGGTACATAGAGCTTAGAGTTACCAGACATTCATCTTTCAGGATAAGAGAAAACCTCCAACGTTAAGTCATATCGGACGATGAATGAAATGATGTTCAAATAAGTACAGGGTACATAGAGCTTAGAGTTACCAGACATCCATCTTTCAGGATAAGAGAAAATCTCCAACGTTAAGTCATATCGGACGATGAATGAAATGATGTTCAAATGAGTACAGGGTACATAGAGCTTAGAGTTACCAAACTTTCATTTCTTGGTATAAGAGAAAACCTCCAACGTTAAGTCATATCGGACAATGAATGAAATGATGTTCAAATGAGTACAGGGTACATAGAGCTTAGAGTTACCAGACATCCATCTTTCAGGATAAGAGAAAATCTCCAACGTTAAGTCATATTGGACGATGAATGAAATGATGTTCAAATGAGTACAGGGTACATAGAGCTTAGAGTTACCAGACATTCATCTTTCAGGATAAGAGAAAACCTCCAACGTTAAGTCATATCGGACGATGAATGAAATGATGTTCAAATGAGTACAGGGTACATAGAGCTTAGAGTTACCAGACATTCATCTTTCAGGATAAGAGAAAACCTCCAACGTTAAGTCATATCGGACGATGAATGAAATGATGTTCAAATCAGTCCAGGGTACATAGAGCTTAGAGTTACCAGACATTCATCTTTCAGGATAAGGGAAAACCTCCAACGTTAAGGCATATCGGACGATGAATGAAATGATGTTCAAATCAGTCCAGGGTACATAGAGCTTAGAGTTACCAGACATTCATCTTTCAGGATAAGAGAAAACCTCCAACGTTAAGGCATATCGGACGATGAATGAAATGATGTTCAAATCAGTCCAGGGTACATGGAGCTTAGAGTTACCAGACATTCATCTTTCAGGATAAGAGAAAACCTCCAACGTTAAGGCATATCGGACGATGAATGAAATGATGTTCAAATGAGTACAGGGTACATAGAGCTTAGAATTATCAGACATTCATCTTTCAGGATAAGAGAAAACCTCCAACGTTAAGGCATATCGGACGATGAATGAAATGATGTTCAAATGAGTACAGGGTACATGGAGCTTAGAGTTACCAGACATTCATCTTTCAGGATAAGGGAAAACCTCCAACGTTAAGGCATATCGGACGATGAATGAAATGATGTTCAAATGAGTACAGGGTACATAGAGCTTAGAATTATCAGACATTCATCTTTCAGGATAAGAGAAAACCTCCAACGTTAAGGCATATCGGACGATGAATGAAATGATGTTCAAATCAGTCCAGGGTACATAGAGCTTAGAGTTATCACATATGCATCTTTCTGGATAAGGGAAAACCTGGAAAATGTCTCTCAACCTGTCAGAAATTAGAGGTGGAAGTTCTTGTACGTTAGGCGGTCATGTTAACGCCAGACCTCAGAGGCGGGCAAACAATATTGTCTACGGAAGTCTCTAAACGCCTCACTGTGCTCCGAAAGTTGATGTGTAGTTCCTCTAGCAGAAAATATTTCTAGGTGTTTGTCATTCTTCTCTTTTTTTCTGTGAGGAATGGATATTTCGTAAACGTTTTTATACATTGTGTTAGAATTTTGAATATTGCTCGTGTAGCTTTGGGAAAACGTAGAAGACTTACATAATCTCAAAAATAAGTAACTGGTAAGTTTGATGTTGTGTGAGAGCAGGTAACAACACGTGAAAGAAGAAGAAGAAGCATGTCTGCAACTTATCTCGTGCGAGGCAACTGTTTATTCATCTTGGCCCTACAATCTATTCAGGGCTTACTACGGTCCTTTGTTGAGCGCTCACTTAACATGGAAGCTTTGACGCCATCGCTGCAAGCGTTTCTGTTAAACCTTCCTTTTGTTCGGACTTGCTGCTGAGGAAACCGCTAATTCCCGCCTCTGCATGGCTCATTATTTCAACAAACCCTTCCTTGTCCATGTCGTCCTCTCAGGAAAAACCTTATGTGTGCACTCTACTCGCCAAACTCTTCTTACTACATCCATTTCAAGATAAACATTATCTTATTGTAGTTAGTAATACAGTAGACTTTAAGTGGTAGTCAAATGTTTTAAAACTGGTTGCTATGGCGAATGCTTTTGCTACTCCATTCTCTTTACATATCCAAGAGATAAAAAGAAGAATAACGATTACTGAGCCACCTTCATTGTCTCATTCTTATAAACGTTAGATCACATGTAACACATGCAATGTTCTAACAGGAAATTTTCCCCTTGTCTAAACATGCATGGTGTTATGTGGTCAGTGGCAAGGCGTGACTTTCAAATCGAGGAAAACTCCAAATAATAATGTTCATTAAAATAAGAGAGAATAATGACTCAAAGAACTACGGTTACTCTTCAGTATTCTTTTTATTGTACAGTCACACGTAGGTCCAGTAGCGAGGTGTGACTTTCAAAGAGAGGGAAGCTCCAAATAATAATGTTCATTAAAATAAGAGAGAATAATGACTCAAAGAACTAAGGCTACTCTTTAGTACTCTTTCTATTGTACAGTCAAACGTAGGTCCAGTAGCGAGGTGTGACTTTCAAAGTGAGGAAAGCTCCAAATAATAATTGTCATTAAAATAAGAGAGAATAATGACTCAAAGAACTAAGGCTACTCTTTAGTACTCTTTCTATTGTACAGTCACACGTAGGCCCAGTAGCGAGGTATGACTTTCAAAGGGAGGGAAGCTCCAAATAATAATGTTCATTAAAATAAGAGAGAATGATGACTCAAAGAACTAAGGCTACTCTTTAGTACTCTTTCTATTGTACAGTCAAACGTAGGTCCAGTAGCGAGGTATGACTTTCAAAGTGAGGGAAGCTCCAAATAATAATGTTCATTAAAATAAGAGAGAATGATGACTCAAAGAACTAAGGCTACTCTTTAGTACTCTTTCTATTGTACAGTCAAACGTAGGTCCAGTAGCGAGGTATGACTTTCAAAGTGAGGGAAGCTCCAAATAATAATGTTCATTAAAATAAGAGAGAATGATGACTCAAAGAACTAAGGCTACTCTTTAGTACTCTTTCTATTGTACAGTCAAACGTAGGTCCAGTAGCGAGGTATGACTTTCAAAGTGAGGGAAGCTCCAAATAATAATGTTCATTAAAATAAGAGAGAATGATGACTCAAAGAACTAAGGCTACTCTTTAGTACTCTTTCTATTGTACAGTCACACGTAGGCCCAGTAGCGAGGTATGACTTTCAAAGGGAGGGAAGCTCCAAATAATAATGTTCATTAAAATAAGAGAGAATGATGACTCAAAGAACTAAGGCTACTCTTTAGTACTCTTTCTATTGTACAGTCAAACGTAGGTCCAGTAGCGAGGTGTGACTTTCAAAGTGAGGGAAGCTCCAAATAATAATGTTCATTAAAATAAGAGAGAATGATGACTCAAAGAACTAAGGCTACTCTTTAGTACTCTTTCTATTGTACAGTCAAACGTAGGTCCAGTAGCGAGGTATGACTTTCAAAGTGAGGGAAGCTCCAAATAATAATGTTCATTAAAATAAGAGAGAATGATGACTCAAAGAACTAAGGCTACTCTTTAGTACTCTTTCTATTGTACAGTCAAACGTAGGTCCAGTAGCGAGGTGTGACTTTCAAAGTGAGGGAAGCTCCAAATAATAATGTTCATTAAAATAAGAGAGAATGATGACTCAAAGAACTAAGGCTACTCTTTAGTACTCTTTCTATTGTACAGTCAAACGTAGGTCCAGTAGCGAGGTATGACTTTCAAAGTGAGGGAAGCTCCAAATAATAATGTTCATTAAAATAAGAGAGAATGATGACTCAAAGAACTAAGGCTACTCTTTAGTACTCTTTCTATTGTACAGTCAAACGTAGGTCCAGTAGCGAGGTATGACTTTCAGAGTGAGGGAAGCTCCAAATAATAATGTTCATTAAAATAAGAGAGAACGATGACTCAAAGAACTAAGGTTACTTTTTCAGTACTCTTTCTATTGTACAGTCACACGTAGGTCCAGTAGCGAGACGTGACGTTCAAAGTGAGGGAAGATCCAAATAATTTTTATTAAAATAAAAGAGAATAACTCAAACAACTAAGGCTATTCTTTAGTACTCTTTCTGTTGCACAGTCACACGTAGGTCCAGTAGCGAGGCGTGACTTTCAAAGCGAGGGAAGCTCCAAATAATAATGTTCATTAAAATAAGACAGAATAATGACTCAAAGAACTACTCTTTAGTTACTAGAGGAACTTCGGGACGAGCATTCGAGCCCCTCCCTGATTGGAAGTTGCTCGGATTGGGTTGGACTCAAGGGGGCAGTGGTTCCTGATACCCGTGGGAGATCGGGTACGTCTCCGGACGGCGTTGAGCAAAGCCATTAATATTCCCGCGTACTAGCCAGCATAGCTAGTAGAAGGTATGCTGGATCACCAGGCGGCCCCACCGAGGTCATATCGTTAGCCTTCACATTTTGGAGTTGGCGCGCGTAACTGGCGTATCTACTTCCATTCCGTCTTGAGTCCACAGGACCAGATCGGGGAGGGGGGCTTGTTTGTCTCTAGGTCTTGCCCCCATGGAAAGCCCCACGGAGGCGCCGGACGCCCTTTTGGGAGAGCTCGGTAACTCCCTGGTCGAAGGAGGCCCGGGTCCTTGGTCCTACGGGTCCAGGACTAATGGCCCTCCAGGGGCCTACTTTGGTAGGTACGGGTTTGGCACACCCGGGGTCCCGAGCCAACAGTCTCCCTCGTGTGGGCTCCTCTTCGTGGTTGAGGGAGACGGTCAACAGGCCCACCCACGTGTAGGCCGTGCGTGGAGACCCGTGGGAAGGTTTTTAGATTCTTATCTAGTTTAGAGTTTAGAATTTAGTGAACGACATTTTTAGTAGGGTTTGATTGATGTTTATGTACGTGTATTTTTAATAGGTTTTGTTACACTTTTATAGTTTTTAGAAAGTTTTATATCTGGCTTTTGCCATGACTAGTATTTAAAGGGCGCTGATGACCGCCGTAGTTGAGCGCCCTTATATATCATCATCATCATCATCATCATCATCATCATCATCATCATCATCATCATCATCATCATCATCATCATCATCATCATCATCATCATCATCATCATCATCATCATCATCATCATCATCATCATCATCATCATCATCATCATCATCATCATCATCATCATCATCATCATCATCATCATCATCATCATCATCATCATCATCATCATCATCATCATCATCATCATCATCATCATCATCATCATCATCATCATCATCATCATCATCATCATCATCATCATCATCATCATCATCATCATCATCATCATATCCAGGACTAATGGGAGTAGAACCTCTGCAGTTAACAACAGTTCAAAATGAGATTTTCTGCAAAGTGATAGCCAGTGTATTCTGCGACAGAAAATGTGTATTGTTGTGCAAGTTTATACCTACCAGCAAAACAATAAATGCAGCTAGCTACTGTGAAACTTTAAAAAATTGCGATGTACCATTCAAAATCGAAGGAGGGGAATGCTGACGAAGTGAGTTATGTTTCATCACGACAACGCTCGTCCCCATACTGCACATGCAACGGCTGATCTCCTGGCCCAGTTCGGATGGGACAGTACAGACTTAACACCTAGTGACTGTCATCTGTTTCCTAAGTTGAAGTCACACCTGGGTGGAGCACATTTCCAGACCGACGGTGATTTGAAAAACGAGGTTGAGCGCTACCTGCGCAACTTGGCGGGAGAGTGCTATGACAGGATATACAAAAACTACCTCAGCGCATGCAAAAGTGCATCGATCACAATGGTGACTCCTTTTTTGTGTGTAAATTTTACGTCCTACAACGTTAAGTCATATCGGACGATGAATGGAATGGGTGAAATGATGCTCAAAGAATCTACGGTACATAGAGCTTAGAGTTACCCAACATTCGTCTTTCATGATAAGGGAAAACTCCGGAAAAAACCTTATCCAGGTAACTCTCCCTGGCCGAGATTCGAACCCTTGAACGTAAGACAGACATGCTACCATCACGCTATCGAGGTGGGTAGGGGATTACGTTGCAAAATAGATATAAGTTCCGCCTTTTCATCAATGTAACATTTATTGATAATAAACATGTTTTTGATATAAACATATTGAATATGTAAGTATCCAGAGCAAGTAAAATATTGTTTGGAATGAATTATCTTGATTTTATCCTAAAATTCTTGGGCAGATGGCGCTCCAGCTGTTGGTGGCACGCTGTGTCTCTAAATGTGAAGTGATTACTCCAATAGTCCAAGTCGTCCAAGTCGTGTACTGACAGGCTGTTAACAGCCAGAAGGTTTTTGCTGCGTACCCACTCAGGTTTTGGGTCTGACCGCAGGTTGATAATTGTGATATTTGTAGGATGATGTGATATTTTTTGTTGAGGAAAATTTGTTAAGGTAACTTTTTGCTCCTATTTAATTTTGTACTGGATGCCAAACCGCTTTTTTGTTTACACCCTGGTGTTTTATTATTCTAAATTTGGGTAAATTTTGTAGCCAAACAGCTCTTTTGGAGTTTTGTAATTTAGCTTGTGCTGCTGTAAGGATTAACTCCTTTGTTACCTCGGATGCCCGCAAGCCATACGGGGTACCCGGTAACGCCTGAAGCGGCGTCTCGCAGCGTCGTAGTCTCCTAGAGACCGAACCAGGGCGGTTCTATGAGCAGGAATTTTATCGTAAAATTTTGTTGCCCGGCGTCTAATTTCGTCCTCCACGTATGGGAGAAGGGAAGCTTCATGAAGCAACCTCACGGGGAAAGAACGGCCCACAGAATAGATGGATCGGGGTCCTCTATTCTGTGCACGCTGAACGTATGCTATTCAGCTATCGGCAGCCATGCCCCAGATTTCACAGGCGTACAACATGAGTGGGATTATCAGCGCTCGAAAGAGGTGTAGCTTTAAGCGGACTGGCATCGAACGCGAACCCAGCATTGGGTACAGAGAGGCAATAGCCCCCTGCACCCGTGCCGATAGTTCCCTGATGTGTCCGCGGAAAGTTAGGCCTCTATCAAGTTGAACGCCCAGGTACTTGATGGAATTAGTCCACTCTATCCTTCGGCCCCTGAAGTGGAAGTTGGGGCGGTCAGCGGGGGTGTGGCGCTTCGTAAAAAGAATGGCGTGGCTTTTGTCCGGATTTACGGACATCCGCCAACGCCTGCACCATTCTTGTGTGAGACGGAGGTGTCTCTGAATTGGTTTGAAGGCTCTGGGTATATGTCTGTTTTTGCAGAACAACAACACGTCGTCAGCGTATTTTACTCCAATTGATCTAGGTGTAATATATTTATAGTTTGTACTTACTGTGTGCACTCCTCAGCGCTGGTGGCGGCAGCAAGAAGAACTATTACCAGGAAGTACATGTTGATTCGGTGTTCCAGCATGGTTCTAGAAGTTACCGTTACGCGACATTGCGCCACCTGGAACACAAAACAGTGCAAGGGATGCATTAATACCGACAGTGAAATATCTTACCTAACGAAAAATGTTAATATAAAGTACAGTCTAGGTTTTGGAATTTTCTCCTAAATCTCATTTCGTATTCCTGGAAAGTGCTGGACGTAAGCGCCACTTCTGTTTAAGTTTTCATTTTTTACTTACAATTACAGACTTCTTCTAAAAGTTTCCTCAACTCAAGGAAGATCAAAACATGTATATTTTGATGCTAATTACCCCCGCTACTTATTGTAAGTGTGATAGTGAATGGCTGACCACGGTGTCCCATCTTTCGGCTCTGGAAGTTTCACTTGAGCCCAGTGGCGTGGCGTTAATGCTACCACCGGCAACAATAGAAGAAAGTGTATCCAAATTTTACATTACTTTTCGTTCAAAGAATAACGGAAAGTATAAGCGATTCCTGTTGTAGTTGATACCTTCTCCAGAATGTTTTTCCTTGTGCTTGGTCCATATGTAAACAACTGACTAGCGGCTGTTAGTGACAAAGGATAATCGTAGGCACAAAAGCACAGGTCAAATCTTTATTCAGAAATTATTGTTATTCATTTTTTCCCTCAAACTGAAGACGGAAAAACATTTCTACATCATAACCGCAACCAAAATTGCTTACAGAAACTGCTTCTCACGTTTTTGTAATTGGATAACGTTGTATTTTCTCATCAGAGAGAATCAAAACACCGCGTCGCTTCTTGGAGAGCTTTTAACGTTTCAAATAACATCGCAGCTGAAGAAACAAGAAGAAGAAATGTCTGACATGTATCAGGTTGCAATGAAAGGCGCGTTTCATTTCACGTTTTCCTTTTAATTAACGGGGGGTTGGGGGGTCGAGAAGGAAGGCAGCGAAACAAAAGAATCGCAGCGGCGCTGGCAGCAACGGAAACAACAGAATGTGTTATCTATGTTCACTTGACTACTTTCAACGTTCAATGATTGAACCCAATACGGTGTTTCGACCTCGCCTATAACACGCACAAACTGTTCGGCACTTGCAGAAGCAGTAGTGATAGTCAACTGTTTTAAACTTGGCTGCTACGTCGACGACTTTGAAATGCCGTTCCTTTCTACAGTCAAGTTATAAGAAGATGAATGGTGATTTTCCATTTGAAAAATACGAGGTATTGTCACGCTGATCGAACGGTTACCATGACTTTATCTATGGTAATACGAGCGCTGTTCAATAAAGAATGATCATAATTTTTCGCACTAAAATGAAATCTTATTGTATTCTGTTAGCTTAAAGTGAGACAAACACGCCGTAGTAGTTTCATTGTTGGTACTCCTGGTTCCCGCCTGTGAGAACCAGGCAAGTTCAGACATGTTCAGTATCGCCTACCGCTACAATAGACGTAACACGTGAGGAACAATATGCGGCTTTGAAATTCTACTTTCGTCTCAAAAAATCTTCAGTTGAGGCCTATACAATGTTTCAGGAGGTCTATGTCCTTCCCTACTGCACAGCTCCAAGGTGGTTTAAAATGTTTAAAGAGGAAGACAATCAATTTCAAAGGAAGGTGGACCCGGTGCTGCAGTTACTGCTCTTACGGAAGAAAACATCAACACTGCTGCTGCCATTGTGAGAGACGATCGACGAATTACCTTAAGATCACTTTCTGAAATACTGAACATTTCATTGGGTGTCACCCACACGTTGGTGACAGAAACATTACACATGAGACGTGTTTGTGCGCGATGGGCGCCAAGATTGTTGATTCCCGAACAAAAGGACATTCGCATGTAGGTGTGCATGCAGTTACAGTTGATGTTAGAGGAAGATACTGAGTTTCTTTCAAACGTAATTACTGCTGATGAAACTTGGCTACATAATTTTGATCCTGAGAGCAAACAGAAAAGCTCAGTGTGGACATCTCCTTCATCACCAACCCCCAAAAAAGCAAAAGTGGTTGCTTCTGCCGAGAAAGTTATGGTCATCTCATTCTTTGATATTCATGGAATGACTTATCAGCATGTTGTAGCTGCACACACATCAGTAACTGGACAATACTACAGGGATGTCCTTAAAACATTGCAGGTCCATATCAGGCGCAAAAGACTACATTTCCGTGAAGCAGGCTGATTGCTGCACCACGATAATGCGCGGCCGCATATTGCCAATGTTGTTGCTGAATATCTTGCAAAAATCAACGTGAAGTACATCTCTCACCCTCTGTATAGTCCGGATTTAGCCCCATGTGACTTTTTTCTATTCCCTTACTTGAAGAAACGCCTTCGTGGGAGACATTATCCATCATCAGAAGCAGTGGTGAAGGTTGCGGAGGCGATTTTGAAGGATCTCTCAAAAAATGGCCTCCAGCATGTCTTTGAAGACTGGCAGAAACGCTGGGACAAGTTCATCGCATTCAGGAGAGACTATTTTGAGAAGGACCATCAAAATTATGAGGATGAGCAAAGGACCGTTGTCAACAAAAATAGTGATCATTGTTTATTGGACAGCCCTCGTACAATTGCGCTCCAAATTGCTGTAAATTGGTGTATAAGCAGAACAGAAGTTTCAAAAACGTAAACGATCTATTTACAGGATTAAAACACAATTATCGATTGAATGGGCCGGGTCAGTTGGCCTGCTGCCCGCGTAACAAAGACAACTAGGCACCGCTCCTTAGTTATGAAGCTTTGACCTGCCCTCTGGTTGGTTATATGTATAACTAATCCTGAATTTTCCTTTGATCTGCGAAATTATTTCATGGATCTAAATTCCACCAGCGTTCTGTGTTGCAGTAATCATGGGCGATTATTTGTGCACTGCAGAACCGGCACATGCAGAAAAGGGACGGCGGTAAGTTCTGCATTACAGTACGTGATCACTAGAGCTCGGATTTATGTACGCTATAAAGTATGAATATATATGCATCCATCTCTCACTAGCAATCTGCAAAAGAACTTATTAACATTTCTTAGTCTCTCTTTCATTCTATTTTAGTATTTGTCTCTTTATTACAATATGCAATTAAATATTTTTCACCGGTTCCAAATGTTAGATAGTTTGCTGTTTCTGTAGTATTGTTGTAACCGACAACGTGAGCTTTTTTAATTGAGGCGCAGAGGCTGGATCGCAACAATCGATAACAAGAACAGCTCTAAGGATACCAGCTAATTAGAAACCGTCCGTTGATTTAATACCACAAACTGCGCAGCTTCACTTAACTCCAGAGGTGATTGACTATATCCCAAAATGACAAAATTTAGATATCGAAATTCAAAATCATAAACACAATTTCAACAGGAAGGAAGTAATATCAGGTCTTCACAAAGCGTGGATACAAAAGTGTAGATATATTATTTTATCTTGACAGGAATCCTGCGCGGTAGGGATGAGTAGCAACTGTGGTGGGGATAGTGCACCTATCACTACAATACGTCACACGCGTAAGATTACGAGAGGAGAGGGCGGTGCATAAGCTGTCTAAAACAAATTTCATTCTCAAAGCCAGTTTTGTAGCTCTTATAAACTGAGTTGTAATTCTTACTATGGTAGTAATCTCCACGCTTTTGTTGGATCTTAAATAGTACATAGGCATTTGAAACAAAAACCTGTTCTCCTCCAGCAGGCATGATAACAGCTGTCAGCCTTTCAATATCGCTGCAGAGTCTCTGTGACGTATTTCACTCCAGGCATATGGTCCAGTATGTGCTGTATTTATATAAGTTTCATCCATATAAACTATATAAACTTCACTTCGATATCTCCGAATATTTCGTAAATACTTAAGCCTTTTTGCACGTATGGTGTGATGTTCGATTAAAATTTGTCTGTTGCGCTTAGTGTTTTCTTTTCTTCAAATAATCCTAGCATCAAAAGAACTCTTCTTAATGTTCAGACACTGCCTTGGAAGTCAGTGGAATTTTTAGCTTCATAAGCACTTTCTTCAAAGTTGGTCTGCGTTTTTCTGTGCTTTAAAAATTATTCATAGTTCGACTAACTATTTCTGAATTAAAACATCCAAATTAGACTTTGTGCATGTTCTTAATCTTTGTTTACTGGGCATAGAGAAGGACGTTGTTGCACTAGCACCAATGGCTTTTCTTTCCTTAATAACTCTCCTAAACTGCTTTCAGACACAACTGTTGGCTCAGATACCCTTCCCCAGATTTTTATAGCTGACCCAGACCATTGTTCCTTTTTTATAAATCTATGGATATTGGTTATTACTTCTCGTGTTTTTAAATGTAGCACTTTATTTCCTAATGTGCTGCTAGGAGGCGTCATTTATAAATGCTCTCCTGGAACCAGGAGAAAAGCACATTTTGAAACAAGCTGTAGTGTTACCGAGTAGCTCTGCACGTGTTTAGTTGCTCGTAACTGGTACGCAACTGACCTGCCCTCCTCTCCAGTTGCAACTGTTCTGAGGTGGACTCGTCCAGATACCACTGCGCATCGCTCTGCACTTTTCAAGATAAAAAATATATCTGTAAAACCATAGAGAACAAACCGGGCACAGCACCCAGTCGCATGGAGATTGGCTAATAAAGAACCAATGGCCGGCAAGTAGGCGGGGACAGACCGGCTATATTTGACGAAGCCTCGTGCACAATCCTCTGAAGATGCTCGTCGGAGATATTAGCCAAACGTTAGGAGAGTTTTCATCCTCTGCACGAAGACCCACAAGCCCGGGTAATACATTCTACTGGATTAACGCCGACTGTGAAAGTCTAAACATGTACATAACCTAGTAAGCCTCCTGATCCAGGACTTACTTGGGGCTTCCCCGGCAACCACATTCCAGCTTCTCCGCTTCACTTCACGTGTCATATTGGTGGTCTGTTTCAGGGATTTTCTGGTGTTTTCGTCGTCCTCCAGGATCTGGGACACCAGTAGGAGGTGCGATTCTGCAAGAGATCGGAGGAGCCTAACTGATCACTGTACTGCAGACACGGCCTGCCCAATCATTCCTATTGATCTTTACCGTAGCACTGCTTGCACGTCTCCTCTGAATATGTGAACTGCTTGAGGCTGGTCACGTTCTAGAAGCCGAGCTCTGTTGTAGTAACCGAGCCGAATGCCTCTCTGGCCTGGGTTCAGGAGGTCAGGGTTCAATTCCCGTAGCCGACCTATCAGAGCCAAGGAATGCTGGATAGATTAATAACGAAACCCAAATTTCCTGTCCCTCCATTTCATCTCCCCGTAGGGGAAGGGATTCGTCCCTTTCAGCTGCAGTGGTGCGGGCGCTGCGGACCCTTAGAACTCGTGGTACCTCTGACGTTACTACAGGAACCTCGGGCCGAACTGCCGAGCCCGTACCGTTGGGCAGTTGTTCGGATTAGGTTGGACTCCAGGGGGCAGGTTGTTCCCGACATCCCCGGGAAATCGGCTACCTCCCGCAAGGCCTCGGCTACTCGGAGGGGGTAGAGGGTTTCCTAAAATGTTCCGGGTATTAGGCTGTAACAGTAGTTTTGGGTTATGTTCAGAAAAATTATGAAAAGTTTATAAATTTATAAAAATATATGTAATTGTGTGATTGGCCGAAGTAATAATTGTATGACGTAATATGACGTAAAGTAGTGACGTGCCATTAAATCGGCCAATCACAAAATTAAGATAGGAGTAACGATAGTTACGAGAAATCAATAATATTGGTAGAAATGAAAATGTGTAGTGTTTAACGCCCGCTTGTACTACATACGGCACCGCAGGCGATGACACTGATGATGCATGAGATGAAGATGGAGCACCAGTGGAATGAAATGGCGGGGGACACCGGAGATCCCAGAGAAAACCCGCCCCAGCGCCGTGTTGTCCACCACGTCACCTGGGATCGAACCCGGGCCGCCTTGGTAAGAGCCAAGCGGTCTAACCACTGAACCACGGCCGGACACGTAGGCATTCCGGGCGACGAGGCTGCTGATGCCGCCGTGAAGTCTGCTATTTTATCCCCCACTGTTTTTAGCAATTCCGTTCCTTTCGAGGATCTTAGTGCTTCCCTTCGCCGAGCCATCAACACTCGCTGGCATGATGACTGGTCCGCGCTCGTTGGGAACAAACTCCGGGAGGTTAAACCTCTTCCGATTCCCTGGGCCACATCTTCACGTTCTTCTCGCAGGGAAGAGGTTATTTTAGCTAGACTTCGCATCGGGCACTGCCGTTTTAGCCATCAACACTTGTTACGCCAGGACTCAGCACCTCATTGTTCTCACTGCGGTGAGCCTTTGACGGTGCAGCACCTTTTAGTGGAGTGCCGATTTTACTCAACGTTGCGCTCCTCCTTGTGTTTGGCATCCAACCTCAGCGCAATGTTGAGGGATGATATTGCTGCTGTGGAGGGCCTCTTCGACTTTTTACAGCGCAGCGGAATGCTTCGTTCCATATGATTTCAACATCCTTCTCCGTGCCTCAATTTAGATTCATCTCGGCACTCCTATTTTAGCTATTTTAACAGTTTGAGCATCTTTTATGTTTTTTTTTGTGTTTTTGGACCTCTTAGTGGATTTTATTGTTTTTAGCGTTTTCATTTCAGGTGGGCTTTACCTAGTCTGAGCTCGGGCGCTAATGACCTCAGCTGTTGTGCGCCCCTAAGCCCCAATACTACTACTACTACTACTACTGAGCCACGGCGCGGCCAATCTTGGTAGACAGAGATTTTTGTTGTAATGGTGAGTGTGTTGAATATTGGTGCAAGATCAAGAACATTTAAGTAATAGTTTAAATCTATATAAATATAACCAAGTAAGAATTTATCGACATGCAGGAAGTGACTGGGAAAGGAAGTTCAAGCAAAATGTAGTTTAAATAATACAATTAAATAGTTACAGAATTTGACTTCTCCGAAACTTTATTCCGAACCACGCCTGAAAAACAGATGTCTCATGACTCGTATTTAGAATAAGATGCTACAATTGGCGACCAGAGGAAATAGATAGCCTCAAAAACTCACACGAGAAGAGAAAGAATTGTGCGTCCAACATAGAAATCCTGTCCCAAATTGCGCCCGAACGTGTGGCTGATGAAGATGGAGACAAATTAACGACGAATAGTCACAAATTCCTGTCCCAAAGTTATTCGGTAGACTTCCTCTTTGAGATTGACTCGCGTAAGTGGCGTATCCACTTCCAGCCCGTCTTGACGTTGTTGTCTATGGGGGTGTTTTTTGTTTTCTTTTTTTCGAGTGGAGGAAAAGTCCATTTACGGAGCCCCACTGTGTTGAAGGTCACAATGGGGACTGTAGGGCTCGCCTGTCCTTGGCAATACCCACTAAAAACCTCCACCGGATAATGAAATGATAATGATTAGTGAATCATTAGTGCGGTCCCACACAGCAGCCGCGTTAGTATGTGAGAGATGGGATGCTGACACCCAATGGGTATGAGCTCGTGGAAGGTATTACTCGGCTACATACATGAAACCTGACTGCAGCCGGGAGTTAAAAGGTGGTAATGGGTAAGCACAGGTACCGGATTATTGATGTCTTTCTTTCCATCGTACGTGGCGACAGTTGATGTCCACGTGCAACTGGCTGACGGTCTTGCCCTTAGGTTCTGTGTTCCCGAAAATCATGTAGGAAAATTTAAGGATAAAGGAATATTAACAGTATATTCTCTGTATGTTTATAAAGTAGTAACTTATGCGGTACAAAAGGAAAATCTTAAAAATAGTAATATTCACAGTCATAACAGCAGGCACAAGGACGACTTTTTGAGGCAAAGTTTTAATAAGAATATTTCCGACAGGGATTCAAATGTGATGGGCTTATTGCTTCACAAAAAATTGCCAGCACATCTAAGGTCTTGTAAAGGCAAGCAATTCGAGGGTGCTCTGAAGAAGTACTTGTTAACAAACAGTTTGTATTGTATTAATGAATAATAATCATTGTACCACATGAATTTATTCTTTAATTTGTGGTACATATGACATGCTGAATTTATTCCTTAATTTGTAATTAAAACAATTGTATATATATATGTATGTATGTATTTATATGTATAATGTCAGAAACTGCAAAGTCTATTGACAATAAATTATTATTATTAAATTATTATTATTATGTGCTGATTCTCTGAAGGTGGTTCACGAGGAAGGAGGGTTGAGCTCACAGAGTTCCTGAGGAGCCCCCTGACGCTCGTAGTGATCTCGTCCAGCTTCAGGTGTATGGATTGCTGCTCTGTAGTGATGTGAGTTCTCTGCGTGGTCTGGAGTTCTCTTAGGAGGTCCTCCAGGGCGGTCAGCTTGGCCGCTATGACCAGGAGCTCCGAATGAAGATCCTGAATGGCCTCCCCTAGGCCCCGCAATTGCTCCCCGAGCTCCTCCTGGCTGGTGCTGTAATCTGGTGTTGCCGGCTGTTGATGATGCTGAGCGCACAGCTGCTGCTGAGTGGTTGGCGGCGCAGGAGGGACGGGCGCTGCCTTCCTGCAGGGATGCAGGGGACATAACGCTCGTCCAGCTTCAGGTGTATGGATTGCTGCTCTGTAGTGATGTGAGTTCTCTGCGTGGTCTGGAGTTCTCTTAGGAGGTCCTCCAGGGCGGTCAGCTTGGCCGCTATGACCAGGAGCTCCGAATGAAGATCCTGAATGGCCTCCCCTAGGCCCCGCAATTGCTCCCCGAGCTCCTCCTGGCTGGTGCTGTAATCTGGTGTTGCCGGCTGTTGATGATGCTGAGCGCACAGCTGCTGCTGAGTGGTTGGCGGCGCAGGAGGGACGGGCGCTGCCTTCCTGCAGGGATGCAGGGGACATAACGCCTGCCCGGTGAAGTGGCTGTGCCCGCCACAGGAGGTACAGTAGTGACGGCGTCGACGGAGGTCGTGTTCTGTGCAGACTGAGGTGAGTCTGGAAGCACCGCAGTAGTGGCACTTCGGCTCGGCTGAATGCCCGTAGGCGCAGCAGCGGCGGCATCGAACTTGACGGTCCTTTCGGCTGACTTCAGTGCGCAGCACCCACTCTACTAAGGGCAGGCCGTTCGCTAAAGCAGTTTCCAGTTCCGCGTGGCTGGCTAGCTCTACCCGGCGTCGGACCTCGGGCTGAGGTGATACGTGTGGCCCTCATTGCTGACGGCTACTGCTGCTGCGCTGCAGGTCCCGAGGCACTCCCGTTACCACTATACTCGTGCGGCGCTGTAGTGGTTGAGGCGGCGTTGGCTGGCTGGCTAGTGCTGGCGACTGGCCTGCTCCCAGCTGGGTGGCAGGGCCGGGTTCTGGCTGCGGTGTTGCAGGAAGTTGCTCCTGGTCTGACGGTACGGCGGTCATGACTGCTGGTTTCTTCGTACCTCTCTTGACACGACCCATGTTGCTGCTCTGAAGGTTCGAGGAGGTGGGTGGGGGGCTTTTTAAGAAACCAGGTATTGCCCTATGGAAAGATACTCGGAGTTGCCTATCTCTCCCGGGTAGAAGGGGGTCAGGGTCTTCGGACATTTGGGTAGATGCTCTGCGCCTAAATGTTCCTTAGCACTGTTGTTGAAGTTTCGGGCAGCCTCCCTTGGTCCGAGGTAGGGCGGTACAACCAGACTAGGTCACTCTGCTGGAACCCTTGGCTGTTGGCTTGTCTGTCGTATCGGGTCTTCATGCGGTCACTCGCCTTCTGGATGTTCTGACGAGCCATCTCGTGCATGTCGTGGAGATGCTCCATCAGGTTCTCCATATAATCAGTTGCTGGCTGTTTTGCGTCCCGGGGGGCTCCCAAAAGACAGATCACAACGCAGGCGTAACTCTCGGCCGAACATTAAGCTGGCTGGCATCTTCACATTTGGTGTCAGGAGTGGAACATGCGACAAAGGAAGCTGCATTGGCAAAGACTTTAGAGAAGATGGAAGAAATGAAAGCGGCGAACAACAGTCTGGCCACGGAAATAAATATCATTTTGAATTTCTGCAACCCGGACATTTAACTTTACGAAATCACAAAGTCACAATATGCACCAAAGTATTAATGTGACTAAAGCTTAAAAAAATTATTCTTTTAACAGCAGTGCCGAGGTTAGTTTATGTAGCGATGTAAACAAAGCGGGAAAATGTATATCTGTGTCGGCAACTGTTATTGGAGAAAATAGTTGTGCTATTTCATCCACTACGTGACGAACATGTGTGAATTTTTGCTGTTTCTGTCGATACATTCAAAGCTTATGTCGCAAAGAATGGTCTGCAAGCTCATTTACAAAAGCTCACTAATTGAGATCATTGCTCACTGCTTCAAGAACTTTTATTTGCTACCACAACGGTACCCCTGATGTACGGAACCGACCAACAAAATCTACGGTTACTATCTGCAAAATGTAAAGGGAGATGATAAACTTCGTAACTGGCCGAATGGTCACAAAGCGATAAATATTGATCTAGCCGGTTTACGAGCCCTTTAAAGTGAAATACGAGAAACGGTACGTAATGAAGCAAATTTCACAACTAAAGTAATTTCATTAAGTGAACAGAATGTTGTTTCCGAGTAGATTGGATTTGGCCCGCCGATGTCAAGTGATTAAATCATTATTTCCAAAGTTATGTCAATACACTAAATAAACAGATCGCAAATTTACATTTACGAGCTCTGCAGCTACTGCGTGTACAAGAATGATAGTAAAGGTTGCCATAGTAACAAAAGAGTGCGGATTAAAAGTGATAATCTTGGCGCTTATACACTTCATTATTAAAACAATCGACAGTAAGGTAAGTGCCGTCGACCTCGATTAGTATAACAAGTTTTGTTGGAACGGAGATGTTAACTATATGAGACAGTTGACTGTGTAATAAGATTATATTTTGCCAGTCTAAGTGAAAAACCGAGATTCTTTTACGGAAACGAGGTGTGCCATTGCTCCACTTCTACATTTGGTTAATTTTTAAGTTTGTTTGAGATAGATTTATAAAGAATGTACATTGAAATTGCTCCAGAAATTTGGACAACAAGAAAATACAGACTACCCTTTTTCCATAAGCCTCCTTGATGTGTTGCCAACGGGCAAAAATAATAAATACCCTTACAACAGCCAGCGAAGTGGGTTAAGGTAAGGCGGGGGATTCAACGTCCTCAAACGTTGTCACATCGGACGATGAATGAAATGATGTTCAAATGAGTACAGGGTACATAGAGCTTAGAGTTACTAGACATTCATCTTTCAGGATAAGAGAAAACCTCCAACGTTAAGTCATATCGCACGATGAATGAAATGATGTTCAAATGAGTACAGGGTACATAGAGCTTAGAGTTACTAGACATTCATCTTTCAGGATAAGAGAAAACCTCCAACGCTAAGTCATATCGCACGATGAATGAAATTATGTTCAAATGAGTACAGGGTACATAGAGCTTAGAGTTACTAGACATTCATCTTTCAGGTTAAGAGAAAACCTCCAACGTTAAGTCATATCGGACGATGAATGAAATGATGTTCAAATGAGTACAGAGCACATAGAGCTTAGAGTTACCAGAAATTCATCTTTCAGGATAAGAGAAAACCTCCTACGTTAAGTCATATCGGACGCTGAATGAAATGATGTTCAAATGAGTACAGAGTACATAGAGCTTAGAGTTACCAGACATTCATCTTTCAGGATAAGCGAAAACCTCCAACGTTAAGTCATATCGGACGATGAATGAAATGATGTTCAAATGAGTACAGAGTACATAGAGCTTAGAGTTACCAGACATTCATCTTTCAGGATAAGAGAAAACCTCCAACGTTAAGTCTTATCGGACGGTGAATGAAATTATGTTCAAATGAGTACAGAGTACATAGAGCTCAGAGTTACCAGAAATTCATCTTTCAGGATAAGAGAAAACCTCCAACGTTAAGTCATATCGGACGATGAATGAAATGATGTTCAAATGACTACAGGGTACATAGAGCTTAGAGTTACCAGACATTTATCTTTCAGGATAAGAGAAAACCTCCAACGTTGTCATATCGGACGATGAATGAAATTATGTTCAAATGAGTACAGAGTACATAGAGCTTAGAGTTACCAGACATTCATCTTTCAGGATAAGAGAAAACCTCCAACGTTAAGTCATATCGGACGGTGAATGAAATGATGTTCAAATGAGTACAGAGTACATAGAGCTTAGAGTTACCAGACTATTATCTTTCAGGATAAGAGAAAACCTCCAACGTTAAGTCATATCAGACGGTGAATGAAATGATGTTCAAATGAGTACAGAGTACATAGAGCTTAGAGTTACCAGACATTCATCTTTCAGGATAAGAGAAAACCTCCAACGTTAAGTCTTATCGGACGGTGAATGAAATTATGTTCAAATGAGTACAGAGTACATAGAGCTTAGAGTTACCAGACATTCTTCTTTCAGGATAAGAGAAAACCTCCAACGTTAAGTCATATCGGACGGTGAATGAAATTATATTCAAATGAGTACAGAGTGCATAGAGCTTAGAGTTACCAGACATTCATCTTTCAGGATAAGAGAAAACCTCGAACGTTAAGTCATATCGGACGATGAATGAAATGATGTTCAAATGACTACAGGGTACATAGAGCTTAGAGTTACCAGACATTCATCTTTCAGGATAAGAGAAAACCTCCAACGTTAAGTCATATCGGACGATGAATGAAATGATGTTCAAATGACTACAGGGTACATAGAGCTTAGAGTTACCAGACATTCATCTTTCAGGATAAGAGAAAACCTCCAACGTTAAGTCATATCGGACGATGAATGAAATGATGTTCAAATGACTACAGAGTACATAGAGCTTAGAGTTACCAGACATTCATCTTTCAGGATAAGAGAAAACCTCCAACGTTAACTCATATCGGACGATGAATGAAATTATGTTCAAATGACTACAGGGTACATAGAGCTTAAAGTTACCAGACATTCATCTTTCAGGATAAGAGAAAACCTCCAACGTTAAGTCATATAGGACGATGAATGAAATGATGTTCAAATGACTACAGGGTACATAGAGCTTAGAGTTACCAGACATTCATCTTTCAGGATAAGAGAAAACCTCCAACGTTAAGTCATATAGGACGATGAATGAAATGATGTTCAAATGACTACAGGGTACATAGAGCTTAGAGTTACCAGACATTCATCTTTCAGGATAAGAGAAAACCTCCAACGTTAAGTCATATCGGACGATAAATGAAATGATGTTCAAATGAGTACAGGGCACATAGAGCTTAGAGTTACCAGACATTCATCTTTCAGGATAAGAGAAAACCTACAACGTTAAGTCATATAGGACGATGAATGAAATGATGTTCAAATGACTACAGGGTACGTAGAGCTTAGAGTTACCAGACATTCATCTTTCAGGATAAGAGAAAACCTCCAACGTTAAGTCATATCGGACGATGAATGAAATGATGTTCAAATGAGTACAGGGCACATAGAGCTTAGAGTTACCAGACATTCATCTTTCAGGATAAGAGAAAACCTACAACGTTAAGTCATATAGGACGATGAATGAAATGATGTTCAAATGACTACAGGGTACGTAGAGCTTAGAGTTGCCAGACATTCATCTTTCAGGATAAGAGAAAACCTCCAACGTTAAGTCATATCGGACGATGAGTGAAATGATGTTCAAATAAGTACAGGGCACATAGAGCTTAGAGTTATCAGACATTCATCTTTCAGGATAAGAGAAAACCTGCAACGTTAAGTCGTATCGGACGATGAATGAAATGATGTTCAAATCAGTACAGGTTACATAGAGCTTAGAGTTACCAGACATTCATCTTTCAGGATAAGAGAAAACCTGCAACGTTATGTCGTATCGGACGATGAATGAAATGATGTTCAAATTAGTACAGGGTACATAGAGCTTAGAGTTACCAGACATTCATCTTTCAGGATAAGAGAAAACCTCCAACGTTAAGTCATATCGGACGATGAATGAAATGATGTCCAAATGAGTACAGGGTACATAGAGCTTAGAGTTACCAGACATTCATCTTTCAGGATTAGAGAAAACCTCCAACGCTAAGTCAAATCGGACGATGAATGAAATGATAATCAAATGAGTACAGGGTACATAGAGCTTAGATTTACCAGACATTCGTATTTCAAGATAAGAGAAAACCTCCAGCGCTAAGTCAAATCGGACGATGAATGAAGTGATGTTCAAATGAGTACAGGGTACATAGTGCTTAGAGTTATCAGACATTCATCTTTCAGGATAAGAGAAAACCTCCAACGTTAAGTCATATCGGACGTTGAATGTAGTAGAGTATGGATTTGTTGAAGGACTTAATGTATAAACGTTATATAGGGGAGGCCTAGTGATCGGACCTAGAGTAATGACAAGATATATAGAAACCTAAAATTGAAGAAACCGACGTCCTCAGACATCCGACAGGACATTGAAGTAGCAGCAAATATATGAAGACATTCAGGTTTCACGTTGCAGGTTTTTATTTTCAGTTTCATGGCCTGGTGCCGGTACCAAGGGGCCCCTCTTACAGGCTGAAATTTTCATTTAGGTTATATTTTGGGAATTAAATGCTTATTGGCTATGTGGGTATATATATAACCCATACGGTGACCTTTCATAGTCCACCGAGAACAGTTTTATTAAGTTAGTGTCTTACAGTGTCTTTTTTTTTTTGTTATGTGCAGTTTTTACAAGCGCTTATTTTGCACTTTTATTTACACACACATGCACACACACACACACACACACACACACACACACACACACACACACACACACACTTCACTATTTACACTGCTCCGTGTGGCAGCGTGCTGCTGTCTCCTGGGTTGCTTTGGTAGTGGCCTCTGCTTATGGGGAAAGGTCTGGGCAGGAAGAACTAAGGCGCACATTGTGGTGTAACGGTGGCATTAGAATATTTTTATGCGTGCATGCTTACGCTGTTTCGATTCACCTTTCCCAATGTTGTTAATTTTTGGATTGCTGTGTTGCCGTATGCGCGCCAAGATGGAAGAGGCTCGTTTTATTACGGCCTCGGGGATGTAGGGGATATGGGTTTCTTGATGAAGGGTGGCAGTAGTCGTGCGGATAGGACTTTACATAAGGAGAGGTTTCGTAAGGTTTGGAGGTATTTTAGGGCAGCTTTGGCCCAGACCACGCAGGCGTACAGGACCACGGATAAAATAAAAGATTTGTAGAGCACAATCTTATAGCTCAGCTTCAGCTGTTTGCTCCTAAATATGGGGGCGCACATCTTAAATCGCTGCCGCCCTTTGTTGGCGCTATCTTTTAGGTGGGTTGTCCACTGCATCGTGCGTGTCAAGGTCACGCCAAGGTACTTGACCTGCTGACGCCAGTGTAATACTTGACCATCGACCGTGAGGTCCATTGCCAAAGGCGTCGCTTTGTAAAATGTATAGGCTGGCATTTGTTCGCTTTAATTTTTATTTTCCAGTCATGAAGCCATGAAAGGAAGCGGTCAATGTACCGCTGCATCTCTAAAAGCCCATAACGAGGATTTTTATGATGGTTGTATATTGCAGTGTCGTCAGCATAAATTGCAACTTTGCATCCGGCGTCCACGGGAAAGTCGTTGGTGAGGAGTATGTACAGGAAGGGAGACATAATGGCCCCCTGTGGTACGCCAGCCTGCATCACCCTTTCCTTTGAGGAGGAGCGACCCACTTGGACGTAGAAGCGCCGATTTTCTAAGAAATTATGCTGCTATGGTAGAGGATTTTGGAGGCCGGGAAACTCTCGGTGCAGTTTGTAAATCAGGCCGTTGTGCCAGCACCGATCAAATGCGGCTTCTAAGTACAAAAATAGCGCCAACGTTGAAACCCCATTGTTAAATTGCTTGGTGACGTCATCTGCTAATCTTAAGAGTTGGAGGTCTGTTGAATGTCCTTTTCTAAAGCTAAATTGCGAGTTAGAAATGTGAATCGACGAAATTTGATTTTGGAGCCGAAAGAGAATTATTTTCTCGAGCAATTTACTAATAGTAGACAGGAGACTAATTGGGCGGTAGTTCCGAGGCTGCCTGATGTTTTTCCCATGCTTCGGGAGCATTATTATCTTGGCTCGTTTCCAAGTGTCCGGGAAATAATTTTTCTGCAAACAAGCATTGAAATTTTTTATAAGAAGCACGAGGGATTTTCTCGGGAGATGCTTGAGTTCCTCATTAGTCAACCTGTCCAGCCTCGTTTGCTCGACGTGAATACCACCAGGGTTGTCGAGCGTTGAAATCTCCTGCCATTATAACGTGCTCCTCCAAAGTAATGATTTGTTCGAGTTCGGGTCTACAGTCGGGGGAGTTGGGGGGCCGATAGAGGGCTACCCGCATCACCGTTTTGTCATTTACATGTGTTTTAAGAGCCGTACACTCTAACGCTGTCAATGGTGGCAGCGTAACAGAAGCATGAGCAACTTTGTTTTTTATTAAAATGGCTGTTCCCCCTCCCTGTCTGCCAATCCTATCGGTCCGAAAGATTCGGTAACCCCTGAGTTTAAAAGTATACTCCTGCTTTAATTTTATTTCGCAAATAAATGCGACGCCAATTTTGTTACGCCGCAGGTAGCTTTCAAGTGCATGCTGCTGCCTGTAGATGCCGTCGGCATTTCACAGGAGTGCGCGAGTTAAAGATGTGCCTCTCCTTGGTTGAGCCATTTACTCTAAGATGTCCGAGAGGAGCCATATGAGAGCTTCTAATTTCTCCCAAGAGTTAGTGCAGCCTTTAAACCTACCGATGAATGGTTGCACCCTTGGTATTATTTTTTGAAGGTTCAGCTCCTTAAAGAGAGTCAACAATTCTTTGAAGCCACCCAGGTCACCTGAGGGAGCCTGGGAAGGGGGTGCTGTTGGAGGTCGTCCAGTTGATGGCGGCACGCGTGCGCTTTCCACTCTCCTGGCGCGTGCAAATGAAACACCATCTCTGACCAGGGCCGGGTTGGCAATGAGTCGTGGACCTGGTTGTGCACTTGGGGGTGCCCTGGCTATAGCTGCCAGTTGGCGGCGGTGGCGTTCGTTGGGGAACGTCTCGCAACCCCTGTAGCTGGCAGGATGCGTCTCCCCACAGTTCGCACAGCGGGGTACAACGTCCTGCGTTGCCTTCTTTCGGCAGTCAGCTAAGCGGTGGAGGCCACCACAGAGGACACATCGGGAGGTCATGTGACACATCTTAAATGTCTGCCCCAGCTGCTGGCAGTTGAAGTATTGTGTAATGTCGTTATTTGTCTTCAGGACTTCCACAGTGACAAGTATATGGCAAACCTCTCTTTCTTGCAGAAGTCGCTGATTTTGAGTGGCCCTGTCAAGGCTAACTTGGAAGTTTGGCAGAGGCCTGCCGTGTGATTTCAGTTGACGAACTAAGACGCCGGTGTAGCCCTTCGCCTCTAGGCCCTCGCGGGTAAGGTTCTCTTCAAGGTCCTCGGGAAGACGCTTCAGGATGTATCGGAGAGTTTGATCACTCCGCGGGGTGAAGCTGAAGTTCTCCACTCCGGCGTCCTTCAGCTTGGTCATAATGGGGATGGCGTATTCTTTCCGGTTGAGGAACAGCTTGAGGCAGTTGCGCGTATTCTGAAGCGTGTACGCGCCAGGTGGGAGGGAGCCCCGGAGTATCTGCAAGTCTTTAGTCGCTTGCCTGACGTCAGGAATGACGATGCGCGGCGGTTTCTGTGAGGTTTGTTTTGTGTATGTAGCCGCGGCTGCGGCTGATGTGGTGGCCAATGTAGGGGTGGGGATGGGTGTAGAAGTGGGGGTTGTTATTGACGGTTTTGCTGCAGTAGTGTTTGGCCGTGTTGGCCGTTGGTGCTTGGGTGCCTTTGGTTTTGTGGTCGGAAGGGCAGGGAAGACAGTGGATCGTTCCAGATCTTCATCCTCCTCGGATAAGGACAGCGCCACGTACCTGTTTCTGGTGGTGACCTGGGGGGCAGATGTTGTGTTTTGTTTTTCTTGCGCTCGTCATCCGAGTCGCTAATGCGGTGGTGGGATCGCTTTCTGAGCGATGCTGTCTGCCAGCCTTCTCCCACCAGCACCAGGTGTCTCTTTTTGATTGCGTGTTCCTGGTAGCAGCGTGCCAGGTCACTAGTTATTTTTCCATAGTCCCGGATCTCTGGGGCCATGTTTTCGAATATTTCCTGGAGGTTAGATATTTCTTTTTGGATGTCTTTTACCTCCTTTTCCAGTTGGGCGTACTTTCGCGTAACTGCCTCGTCCTCCATGGCGCTATGCTCCATCGGGGCTGGGGTAGTGGCCAATGTTGGGCCCGAAGGCGGGTCACTGTTGGAGTGCTCCAGCGGTCAGGCTGGAAAGGCAGCCGGCCGACCGCCTCGGGGGATCAGTCCGCTGCCAGCTGGTGGTAGTGCTGCTGCAATTGTCACTACGGCCGCCGCCATCTTGTGGCGGGGGTCAATGTCTGTCAGCCACAATGGTTGATGAGGGCGTCGTTGTTTGGGGACGCCTCTTGTTGGGCGCAACAACGGCACGCAGCTGTACGTCCCACGCTGTTTTGTGGCGGATTTATGCTTAATACGCGTCACTGTGTACTTTATTGCACCAACCACTGTTCACTCACAAACTGGGCTCAACGCGAACACCACTGTTTACTACTTCTATTTGCACTGTTTCACTTCGCACATGGTCACTTTTAACACACGAGTAGCTGATTTTCCAATATCCAATGTATCACACCGAGTCTGTCTATATAACTTGAGATCATCTTCCGATTCAAAACACTCCTTTATGAAGAAATTAAAACGCCGTGCGTACGCGTCGTTGGAAAGTTGAGCCGCCTTGTAGGCGGTGCTTTCCTGACTATTACCGTTTACCGTGCCAGGACTAGGTACTTTGCTGGTAGAAGAATGGTTATAATAGAAGGATTGTGGTTAGGCGGTGGGATTGTTTTAGTTGGTATATAGTCTAGAAGTGGGAATAGTTGTTATGAAGAATGGAAATTTGAAGGATTTGAAAGAATGTTTAAGTTTTAGTTGCCGAGGGCAAGTCTAGGTCTTTTGTAGCTTTCACCATGGTCTATGTCATACTCTCCAAGTCCTCGAATTAGAGAACTGAAGCTGTGCGGGAGAGAGTCAACGAACTTTTGAGAGAGAGGGAGAGAGTGGATGTAGTCTTGGAGAGTGGGGATAGTTGTGTCGCGATGAATATGGCTGTTGGGAATGTACCAGCCAGCATTAACTGATATTCGGAGGAAGCGACTTTGGAGTACCTGGAGCCTATTGAGATATGTAGGAGCAGCAATGCCCCATATCTGGCATGCATAAGTGATGACAGGACGGAGGACTTGCTTGTAGAGCAGTAGTTTGTTGGGAAAATTATACACAACGTCTTCTTGGTTGATGTAATTTGATTTATTTACTTATATTTTATGATATTATTATAAATATATTTATGCTGTTTTAAGTTGTATTCAGGAAGACAAAGTTCTATGTAATAAATAGTAAATTTTATAAATATTCATGGTAAGTGCTCTGATCCTGATGATTTTTCAAACAGTAGACAAGAAACTGTTCGTGCTGCCATCTCTTATTGATATAGTGTAGCGTAGGACAAGTTTACTCAATGCAGGGGCGCTAGATGTTAGCAGTGTTGCTTATGACGACATTTTCGAGTTATTACTTGTACCATGCTAATTATACATTCTAAAATGTAAAATATGTGTGAGATACATAAAGATATGAATATAAAAATGTAGAAATATGTTATTTTGTTCCCATCACTACATTATGTATTCAAATGTTCCATTCGGATTCGTCTGTTATGACTATCCTATTGCGGGCGATTAACATTTGTTTCCGCTAGGAATAAAACTGAAAATGGAAGTATACGGAAAATCCTTTATTGAAAAACTTAATATTTGCCATAATGTAGAACGTCCAGGCTTCAATATAAAGTCAACCCTTTAACATTTACGTGACAAATAGCGCTTTTGTGAAAGTATTGATCCAATTCGCCCGCGCTTACCTGACATTTTATATATCTGTTTCATTTTTAAGCAATGGCTAACCTCCTCTCAAAATATATTTTTGAACATTTCTAAACATTTAGTAGATTGGTCAGATTCAATAAAACATTTCATATGAGAGCAACCAATGAGATTCTCTTTTTTTCAGAAGTGTCCTTAACAAATCCATAAATAAATGTAAAAGCAATATTTTGGTCCGCTTTGAAAACCCTTAATCAAGCGACCGAAAGAGAGTGTTTAGTTTATTGAAGAGATACATGCTTTCATTGGATTTAAAAATTAATTCAACATATTCATTACGTCCTCAATTACTTCAGGAGTGCTTTCACATGTTATTCTGTATCAGCTATTGAGAAACCACGATTACGCTTTCATTTTGTTGCAGTTAAACCAGGACATTCATTTATTATCAGCTCCGTAGTCACATAACATTCCCTACTCAGCACAAACACTTATTGCTCTATCTACTTCAAGATAAACATTATCTTATTGTAGTTACAAGGGAATACAGTAGACTTTATGTGATAGTCAAATGTTTTATATACATGACTTTCTCTACTCTTGTACAAACACTTATTGCTATATCTACTTCAAGATAAACATCATCTTATTGTAGTTACAAGGGAATACGTTAGACTTTAAGTGATAGTCAAATGTTTTATATACATGACTTTCTCTGCTCTTGTACAAACACTTATTGCTCTATCTACTTCAAGATAAACATCATCTTATTGTAGTTACAAGGGAATACGTTAGACTTTAAGTGATAGTCAAATGTTTTATATACATGACTTTCTCTGCTCTTGTACAAACACTTATTGCTCTATCTACTTCAAGATAAACATCATCTTATTGTAGTTACAAGGGAATACGTTAGACTTTAAGTGATAGTCAAATGTTTTATATACATGACTTTCTCTACTCTTGTACAAACACTTATTGCTCTATCTACTTCAAGATAAACATCATCTTATTGTAGTTACAAGGGAATACGTTAGACTTTAAGTGATAGTCAAATGTTTTATATACATGACTTTCTCTGCTCTTGTACAAACACTTATTGCTCTATCTACTTCAAGATAAACATCATCTTATTGTAGTTACAAGGGAATACGTTAGACTTTAAGTGATAGTCAAATGTTTTATATACATGACTTTCTCTACTCTTGTACAAACACTTATTGCTCTATCTACTTCAAGATAAACATCATCTTATTGTAGTTACAAGGGAATACGTTAGACTTTAAGTGACAGTCAAATGTTTTATATACATGACTTTCTCTACTCTTGTACAAACACTTATTGCTCTATCTACTTCAAGATAAACATCATCTTATTGTAGTTACAAGGGAATACAGTAGACTTTAAGTGATAGTCAAATGTTTTATATACATGACTTTCTCTGCTCTTGTACAAACACTTATTGCTCTATCTACTTCAACATAAACGTTAGCTTATTGTAGTTACAAGGGAATACAGTAGACTTTAAGTGATAGTCAAATGTTTTATATAAGTATAAATATATACAATTTGGTTAAAATGTACTAATCTCTTAAATATTTATTTATATGTGCTGCAAAAACTTCCTTAAGAAACTCCTTGTAATGTGGAATAAATATAGGGCTTGTTTGGATATAGTTAAGAATGAAGGATTAAGTTATGCGAATATGCAATAATCCTTAAACTTATATTTGCTGTAATAGCCACATATTGATTTTTCATTTGTGATTTTTGATTGTTGTAATTACCTAGAGGACCGAGTAACACTACTTGGAATTGTCTACAAATTGTGAACGCGTCTGTAGGAAACAGGAGACTGTCGGGTAGGCAGGAGAGAGGTGTAAAAAGGGGGCAGCGTCAAACAATGTAACGCGCCCCAGCTAGACCAACCAACCACAGTGGAGAATTAATTATTTAGCGTCTAGTGGAGGGTCCAACATGCAGCAGAATGTTTCATATCTCCAGCGTTCACGTAACATCTGAAGTAGACAAGCAGTCCACGTACAGGCCGTACTGCTTCTAAAGTATCGATACATCGGCACACGTTCATATCGAAATAATATACAAAACAATCGATAGATTTTAATACGTTATATTTTGAAGCCTTTTGAACTTTTATAGGTTATAACGTTTAACTTAATGAAAGAAGCGAAACTTACGTTTTTACACCGTAGCTGTCCCCTGGACTATACTTCCGAATGACTATCGTGTCTAAATTTACATATATCATATTTAACAAAAACAGATGAAGACAGGGATTGTAACTTCTCAAAATATCCACTGTGCAGCACCTTATGAACGTTTTAACAACTGGTTGCTAAGCGAAATTTTGAAAATCCTCTCTCTTTGTGGGTACAGAAGTTCAAAAAGCGAATAAATATTACATAATGGAGACAAGAAACAGCATTGGAAACTCCAAACAAAATACAAGGAATACTTTATTGCTACATAAAATTATGTTTGATATAAATTGCATTTTAACAATATCCACAACTTTGCGTTGTACGAGAACCTCTGAGGACATTCTGACGATAAGCATTTCCTCTGTATTAGACACAGCCTAGAGAAAATCAAATTTGCACAAAAACATTCCCTCATAAAGGGTAATTTGTGTTGGAGGATTTCTCTTTTTTATTTACAGCTTTATTTTAAACCTTTCTCATGTTTAAATGTTGATTTAATATGTGACAAACATGTTCTTTTGTCATGTTCATAGTCTCTGCTATCTCTCTCACTTTAATTCAGCGCTCGTATAGCACTATTTGGTGAACGTTGGCGATGTTTTCGTCAGTATTTGCAGTTTCTGGACGTCCTGAACGATCATCGTCTCCCAAGCTCTTACAACCACGTCTAAATTCAGTTGCCCAAAATTTCACTGTGGTAAATGATGGTGCAGAGTCCCCATACGCAGAATCCAACGCATCTTTGAATTGCATAGGCACATTGCCTTTCAAAAACATATATTTAATGTCAGCTCGATACCAGATTTTGTCCACTTTCATAGGAACACTGACATCAACTCACTCAAATGACTGTTACATAACAAATGAGCGTCCATAATGGCTGCAACTTCGGTGAGTAACTGTCAACAGATGAACAACGAAATTGACTAGCTTTTATTTACTTTTCAGACTACCCTCGTATAATTTGTTAGTGGCATGACATATAGCAGTGTTATACCGCAGAGAGACCTGTGCCTTAATTTTTAATTTATAAAAGAAGCAGAGTGATGTGATAAACCAAATATTTAAGTAACTTTTCTAAGCATTAACGTACAAAATGAAATATACAAGGGGCTTCCAGAAAGTAAGTTCTGTTTCAATTTATCTCCGATGCAGCACTGCGATCACGGGTCCGCACATGCGCGGTAGACGCTCTGTATCAAGGAGAAGAAACGTGTGCCATTGTGAGATCGCTGTCAGCCACATACGCTTTGTTGTGCTTGTTTACAGTGTCAGTGTTGATTGAAATTCCCGCCGCTTGTGAAATCAGATCTGTGATTTGTTTTTCTGAATGCTAGGAAAGTGAAACAAATTGAAATTAATCGGCGAATTTGCGATGTTTACGGACAAAATGCGATGAGTGATACAATGGTGAGAAGACGGACGTAGTGAAGTGAACGATGAAGAACGAAGTGAGCGTCCATCTTTGGTTACAGAAGAACTGGTTCACGCGATTGATGACAAGATCCAGGAAAACCGCAAGTTTACAATTAGTGCTGTCGCTATGGAATTTCCCCAAATCTCACGATCACTAGTTCATGAAATTCTTACCCAAAACCTGAAATTTCGTAAACTTTGGTCACGTTGGGTGCCAAACGTTCCTACTGAGCAAGCCAAAATAAAACGGAGGGGTAGTGCACTTCAGTTTTTGACCCGTTATGATGAAGGCGGCGAAGAATTTCTGACACAGATAGTTACAGGAGATGAGACTTGGGTTTCTTACGACACCCCTGAAAGTAAGCGTCAATCAATAGAATGGGGACACACCACATCCCCAGCAAAGGTTAAGCCGAAACATATCTTGACACCTCGAAAAATGATGTGGACAGCCTTCTGGGACAGCTGAGTCCAGAGGTTCTTCTCCCATTAGTCCTGGACCCGTAAGACCTAAGACCCTGGCCTCCTTCTACCCGGGAGTGATGGATACTCCGGGGCTCTTTCCAAAGGGCAATACCTGATTTCTTAAAAATCCCCCTCCCCCCCCCCCCCCGCTGAGCACAATGCCAAGACGGAATGGAAGTGGATACGGCACTTACGCGCGTCTACCCCGCAGGGAAGACTACCGTAAACCTCGGTATGGCCGCACGGTGATCTAACACACGTTCTACTAGTTGTGCAGGCTAGTACCCGGGTCTTATCAGGCAACCCTCTACCCCCTCCGGGCGGCCGTAGCCTGGCCGGAGGTACACAATTCCCCGTGGGTGTCGGGAACACACTGTCCCCTCGAGTCCAACCCAATCCGAACAGCTCCCTTTCGGGGAGGGGCTCGGCAGTTCGGCCCGAGGTTCCTCTAGTAAAGTCAGAGGTACCACGAGTGCTAAGGATCCACAGCGCCCGCACCTCGGCAGCTGAAAGGGATGGATATCCTCCCATACGGAAAGTGTTCTGGGACAAATAAATAAATAAAATCTGAAAATCTAATCCCGGTACCTAATTTCTTATACCGGGACATGATTTCTAAATTATAATTTATTAACTACCACATAAATACAAAAATACAATTTAAACAATCATTTTTCAGATAATAAAATAAAAAAAATTAAAACAAATACAAAAACTACCAATTTAAAAATTTATTATTTAACTAATAAAAATTTACTGGAATCCAGTATACAAATAACTGGCAACCAGCTACAATTACAAAATAAAACTACAATACCGGAAACCGATACTTTGTGTACTGGTAACCAGTAGGTTAAAACTTATCAATTTACCTTTTCAACTGATAAAAACCTTCTTAAAAACTTACAAAACTTTTAACCAAAAACGTATATAAAAGTAATTCATAAAATTTACATTACAAAAATCACAATATTTACAAATTATTTACTCCAAATCCCTTAAACAAATTAAAATACATTATATCAATTTATACAAACAAACAAATTCAATTATTATTTTTAATTCTACGCCAATCAATTTTTTTCAAATCTACTTTATATCAAATAAAACATAAATTTCAAATCTTAAGAATTAAAAAAAATAATTGATCTATAATAATAACCCTCAAACATTACAATACAATTCAAACATATTAAACAAACAATAATTATACATTCAATAACCTTCATATATTTCAAAATTAAACCATTACAATAACCTTCAACAAAGAAACCAAATAATTCAATTTAATTTATTTATTTCATTTAGTTATAATTTAATTTATTTGCCTTATTAACACAAAAATATCAAATTAACATTATACTAAAGCACTGGGACAGGAAAGGCATCTTACTCATCGATGTTTTACCGCGTGGTCAAACAATGAAAGCAAATGTTTATTGAGAGACACTTAGGAAATTGTGCCGCGCAATACAGAATAAGCGCCGAGGAATGCTGTCAAAAGGTGTTGTGTTTCTTCACGACAACGCACGACCACACACTGCAAATGCAGCAAACCCTACAGGGATTTGGCTGGGACGTGTTTGACCACCGCACATACAGCCCTGACTTCACTCCAAGCGACTTTCGTCTGTTTTTGCATCTCAAAACTTTCCTTGGCGGTCAACACTTCAACAATGACGAAGATCTGAAAGAAAATGTTTCCAACTGGTTGAAGACACAGGCGGCAAACTTGTGCCTCGCTATGACAAATACCGGCAAAATTTCCACAGTTATGCGGAAAAGTAGTTTAAGAGTTGTATAATTTTGTGAGATAATTAATTTTTCTCTATCTGTACACAATTAAATTTTATTACCAAACAGAATTTACTTTCTAGACGTACCTCCTACATTACACGGTACACACGCCTTTCAATTAATCTTAACATTAAAGTGCAAAAGTTACTCAAACATTGAATATGGTAAAACGAAACTTGTCATAGAAGTTGGCTGTCAGTGCACATCTTTGCCACGTAGGAATAAAAAGGCGCGCATATTCCCTCCAATCACAGCTGCCACTGTTCCGCTTTGTTTACATCGCCATATAAACTACGAGGGCTGTTCAATAATAATGATCACAGTTTCTTTTGATAACGCACCTTTACTAATTCTCATAATTTTGACGTTCCTTCTCAAAATAGTTTCCCCTGAATGCGATGCACTTGTCCCAGCGTTTCTGCCAGTCTTCAAAGACATGCTAGAAACCATTTTAGAGAGGTCCTTCAAAATTGCCTCCGCAGCCTTCACCACTGCTTCTGATGATGGATGATGTCTCCTACGAAGACGTTTCTTCAAGTTAGGGAATAGAAAAAAGTCACATGGGGCTAAATCCGGACTATAGGGAGGGTGAGGGATGCACTTCACGTTGATTTTTGCAAGATATTCAGCAACAACATTGGCAATATGCAGCCGCGCATTATCGTGGTGCAGCATCCAGCCTGCTTCACGGAAATGTGGTCTTTTGCGTCTGATATGAACTTGCAATGTTTTCAGGACATCCCTGTAGTATTGTCCAGTTACTGATGTGTGTGCAGGTACAACATTCTGATAAACAATTCCATGAATATCAAAGAATGAGATGACCATAGCTTTCCTATTAGAAGCAACCACTTTTGTTTTTGGGGGTTGATGATGAAGGGGATTTCCACACTGAGCTTTGCTGTTTGCTCTCAGGATCAAAATGATGTAGCCAAGTTTCATCAGCAGTGATTACGTATGAAGGAAACTCCGGATGTTCCTCTAACATCAACTTTAAATGCATGCAGACCTGCATGCGAATGTCCTTTTGTTCGAGAATCAACAGTCTTGAAACACATCGCGCACAAACACGTCTCATGTGTAATGTTATGTTTCTGCCAACATCGTGTGCGTGGCACCCAATGAAATGTTTAGAATTTCAGAAAGTGATCTTAAGGTAATTCGTCGATCGTCTCTAACAATGGCAGCAGCAGTGTTACTGCTTCCATAAAAGCAGTAACTGGAACAGCGGGTCCACCTTCCTTTGAAATTGACTGTCTCTCTTCTTTAAACATTTTAAATCACTTTCGAGCTGTGCTCTAGGGAAGGCCATAGGCCTCCTGAAACACTGCATAGGCCTCAGCTGAAGATTTGTTGAAACGAAAGCAGAATTTCAAAGCCGCATATTGTTCCTCCCATGTTACCTCTATTGCAGCTGTAGGCGATAGTGAACATGTCTGAACTTGCCTTGTTCTCACAGGCGGGAACCAGGAGTACCAACAATGAAACTACAACAGCGTGTTTGTTTCACATTAACCAAACATAATATAATAAGTTTGAATTTTAGTGTGAAATATTATGACTGTAGAAATATTTTGATCATTTTTATTGAACTGCACTCGTAAAAACGACGCCGGTATATCTTAGTTGTCACTGTCGCTTTGTGGCAGCAGTTCTGCCGTTTTAAGTAACATCGGATATGAACTCGTGACGTTGGGATCTGTAGCTAAGTGAGCCATCCCGTTGAATATAGATACGCGGGTATACATTGCACACAGTGTGGGTTATTAAAACGTTTTGAGGTGGAAACATAAAACGGAGCAATTTCCTGCAGTAAACGCTGCCTCGATGACCGATATTGGAGGTTAATTTTATTGGAATAATTAAACACGACGTCGACGTAAAATACACACGGGAAATTGAACTCTGCACCGCTCCCGAGGTGTAATATCACTTTCAGGGCTTCACAATATTCTTTCAGCGTGTTCCGAGCCAAGTCTTAACTCTCCAAATATGACTGGCTATACTGAACTTATGGTAAATTAATACATGCTAACACTGTTTCTGTCCAGCCGCTCTAAACCATTGAGCTACTATGGCCAACGTGCCAACATGACATTAAATTCTTCAACTGACTCGTGTTTTTCTCGGTAAACCATTAGGAGTTTTCATAAACACGTGAGACAACTAGAAGTTTTCTAGATTGTGATTGTCCACTCTAGATTGTGCTAAGGGAAGTGCAGGCACACAACAAAAAGTAAAGAAAACAGTTTTTGACATAGATTTTGTACTTAACGGTCCTTCCCGTCGGGCAGGGGATTCGTCCCCTTCAGCTGCCGTGATGCAAGCGCTGCGGACCTATAGCACTCGTGGTACCTCTGACGTTACTAGAGGAACCTTGGGCCAAACATTCGAGGCCCTTCCTGATTGGGAGTTGTTCGGATTGGGTTGTACTCAAGGGGGCAGTGGTTCCCGCTGCTCGTGGGAGATAGGGTACGTCTCCGGACGGGGTTGAGAGAAGCCACATATTTCCGCGTACTAGCCTGCGTAGCTAGTAGAAGGTGTGCTAGATCACCAGGCGCCCCTACCGAGGGTAATCGGTAGCTTTCCCTCTTTGGGGTTGGCGCGCGTAAGTGGCGTATGTGTTTTTGGACCAAATGCGGGGGAGGCTTGTTAGTCTCTAGGTCTTGCCCTATGGAAGGCCCCGCAAATGCAACGGGCGCCCTTTAGGAACAGCTCGGTAACTCCCTGGTAGAAGGAGGCCGGGGTCCTTGGTCCTACGGGTGCAGGACTAATGATAGTAGAACCTCTGGCGTTAACATGCTTAACGGTCCTCCCCGTAGGGCAGGGGATCCGGCCTCTTCAGCTGCCGTTGTGCGAGGGCTGTGAACTCTTAGCACTAGTGTACCACTGACGTTACAAGAGGTACCTCGGACCGAACATTCGAGCCCTTCTCGTGGAGGAGTTGTTTGGATTGGGTTGGACTCGAGAGGGCAGCGGTTTCCGATACCCGTGTGAGATCGGGTACGACTTCGGACGGGGTTGAGGGAAGCCATATATTCCCGGGTACTAGACTGCATAGCTAGTAGAAGGTGTGACAGATCAACAGGCGGCCCCACCGAGGTCGTTCTTTAGAGTTCCCCCTTTGGGGTTGGCGCGCGTAAGTGGCGAATACACTTCCATTCCGTCTTGTGTTTTCGGACTAGATGGGGGGCCTGTTAGTCTCTAGGTCTTGCCCCATGGAAGGCCCCACGGAGGCGCTGGGCGCCATTTTCGGAGAGCTCGGTAACTCCCTGGTCATTAGAGGGGGCGGGGGGTCAGTCTTTACTCTCTGTGATTGCCTTGGTAGTTGCCCTTGAGTTTATATATGCTTAACGGTTCTAAACCTGAAATCTGAGATATGATAAACGTAGTGATCGTTAAATTGGAGAGTTTATATGTCATAGTTCCTGTGTTTGATACTAAACATTTCCGAAATAGTTTTTTTATCGGTTTAGTTTCTTAATACTTCCACTCTTTTTAAACCGTGGCCGGTCATTTACTTTTATACACCCTTTGACAACAAGAAGTGAGCCAGCGTTTCTTATTCCAAGTCCACATCGTCTCCACGGACGGTTTACAATAGCGTCATGGAACTCGTTCCTTTAGCTTCTTTCTACTCAATTCTCGATTAAGATAAAGATAAACAAATGAAAATAAAGATGATGAAGAAAGAACACACGTTTTCCGGAATATTGTGTAGAAATATGACAAACGAAAGTGCCGCACGTCAGTTGTTTCACTGCTGCCATGTAAATTTGCGCTCTCTGAACGTAATACAAAGCCACGGGCCGTATAAATAGACAATTGTCAAGCTTTACATTAATTTTGTAGTTTCCGTAGCTAAACGTGCGATCTGGTGACCTGTTTGATGTTCTGAAATTATCTCGATGAGCATCCTTTGATCATCGTGCTACTATGCTACTTTGTATACATTCCTTTGTTTCTGACAGCCTTTTTGTAACCATCTCCGAAACGCTTTCACTACATCTAATCACATGACTTTCGTGTATCTTTATATAACTAGTACAATCACTTGTTGTAGTTACGGGAAATACGGTAGACTTTAACTGATAGACAAATGTTTTATGTACTTGACTTTCTCTACTCTTGTACAAACACTTATTGCTCTATCTACTTCAAGATAAACATTATCTTACTGTAGTTACAAGGGAATACCGTAAACTTTAGGTGAAAGTCGAATGTTTTATATGCATGACCTTCTCTACTCTTGTACAAAAACTTATTGCTCTATCTACTTCAAGATAAACATTATCTTATTGTAGTTACAAGGGAATACAGTAAACTTTAGGTGAAAGTCGAATGTTTTATATGCATGACCTTCTCTACTCTTGTACAAAAACTTATTGCTCTATCTACTTCAAGATAAACATTATCTTATTGTAGTTACAAGGGAATACAGTAAACTTTAGGTGAAAGTCGAATGTTTTATATGCATGACCTTCTCTACTCTTGTACAAAAACTTATTGCTCTATCTACTTCAAGATAAACATTATCTTATTGTAGTTACAAGGGAATACAGTAGACTTTAAGTGATAGTAAATGTTTTATATACATGACTCTCTCTACTCTTGTACAAACACTTATTGCTCTATCTACTTCAAGATAAACATTATCTTATTGTAGTTACAAGGGAATACAGTAGAGTTTAAGTGATAGTCAAATGTTTTATATACATGACTTTCTCTACTCTTGTACAAACACTTATTGCTCTATCTACTTCAAGATAAACATTATCTTATTGTAGTTACAAGGGAATACAGTAGACTTTAAGTGATAGTCAAATGTTTTATATACATGACTTTCTCTACTCTTGTACAAACACTTATTGCTCTATCTACTTCACGTAAACATTATCTTATTGTAGTTAGAAGAGAATACAGTAGACTTTAAGTAATAGTCAAATGTAATGGGAAACATACATAGATGGTATTCATTTTTAACGAGATTTACATGTCTAATGTACTAAGACATACAGTATATGTTACGATTTATTAGGTTTAATTTTTTTCAACTTTTACCAGTTATAGAGAAATTTTCCACTTTACGTTCAGCGGATTGGAGCGAATTACGCTACAGAGGGGCCTCGGTATATAGCCTTGGTCTATTGTACATATGTCCCGAAGTGGGTCATCCCTGGGAGGAAGGATAAGGCGAGGGGAAACAGGGGTGGCCAACCCAAGGAGGCACGATGGTGCAGATGCCCGGGTCACTACACTCTCCGTCAGGCCAATACTACGGGAGTCAATGTCGTAGGGATGAAGCCTGGTGAAGTAAGGTCAAGGACAATCGTCTGTGTACGGAATAGATAAGCCGAAGGCTCCCATTCAGTACACTTTGGATCAGCAGAAGTTTGGAGTCTGCAATCATACTGCAGACTTCACACGCGTAAAGCATTGTGGGACGGACAAGGGACTGGAAAAGACGCAAGGGAGGGCAACATCGGGTAAAGCGAGGCGAGGGCCCTTCCAGTGTCACACCCAAGTATTTAATGAAGTTTTTCCATCTTATCCTTCGCTCAGATCAGGTAAATCAGAGGAAGTTGGTAGGAAAGCGGCGCGGCTTGGCTTTTCTGCAGATTGATGGACAACCGCCAAACCTGCACCATTCTATGAGAAGGCAGATGTGTCGCCGAATGGGGTTGTAGGCTCTGCTGGGTTGTTTGTCTGTGCAGAATAACAGCACAATATATTATGCTATGTTGATGTTCGTTTCAATGGAAAGGTCGGCTACATATACTCTGTTAAGCGTAGGGAATAGCACAGGACCTTCAGGGACTCCATTCTGTTTGAAACAACGAAGAATCTGCGTCTTAGGAAAGAGTGTAAATGTTGTATTGTGTGGGAAGGGCGCCCTAGCGAAATGAGCTTGTGTAGGAGACTTGTATGTCAGGCTGTATAGAAGGCCTTCTCGACATTTAGAGAAACCTCCGTGGTGTACGCCCAGCCTGGAAATGCAGAACAGCAGCTCCACCACTAGTAACAGCTGCTCTGAGGTCGAGTGCCTAGGACGAAAACCGAACAGATGAAGTATCACCCAATGAGGGTGATACCCAGCAGGGGAGGGTGTCCGTCCACTTCAGCTGTCGTGTTGCGGACGCTGCGGACCCAAGCACTCGTGGTACCTCTGACGTTACTAGAGGAACCTCGCGTCGAACTGCCAAGCCCCTTCCTGTTTGGGAGTTGTTCGGATTGGGTTGGACTCGAGGAGGCACTGGTTACTCATACCCGTGGGAGATCGGGTACGTCTCCGGACGGGGTTGAGGGAAGCAATATATTCCCGCGTACTAGCCTGCATATTCTGGATCACCAGACAGCACTACCGAGGTTAATGGGTAGTCTTCCCCTTCGGGGTTGGCGAGCATAAGTGGCGTATCCACTTCCATCCCGTCTTGAGTCCACAGGACCAGATGTCGGGGGGACCTTGTTAGTCTCTAGGTCTTGCCCTATGGAAAGCCCCACGGAGGAACCGGGCGCCCTTTTGGGACAGCTCGTAACTTGCTGGTCGTCAGTTGTGGGGTCAGTCTTCATTCTGTGTGGTTGCCTTGGTAGATACCCTCGATATATGTCCTGAAAATCCAGGGCAGTGGCTTTAACCACGCATAGCAGCTGCTGAAAGGTCGAGTGCCCAGGAAGAAAACCGAACTGATGAGGTATGGCTTGAATGTTACCCAGTAAGAGTGGTACCCAGTAGGGGAGGGTATCCGTCCACTTCACCTGCCGTGGCGTGGACGCTGCGGACGCCAAGCACTCGGACGTCACCAGAGGAAACTCGGGCGGAGCATTTGAGCCCCTCCCGAATGGGGGTTCTTCGGATTTGTTTGGACTCGAGGGGGCAGTGGTTTCCGATACCCGTGGCAAGTCGGATACAACGGGGTTGAGGGAAGCCTCAAATTCCCAGGTAAGGGTGAGTTATGTGGATAAGTTTTTTTCAGGGTTTCTCCTTTATCCTTAAAGAGGAATGTCGCGTAACTTTAAGCTCCATGGACCCCGGGCTCATTTGAGCATCATTTCATCCATTCCATTCATCGTCCGATATGACTTAACGTTGGAGGACGTAAATTACAAAAAAGACCGACGATGATTTGAAAAACGAGGTTGAGCGCTACCTGCACAACTTGGCGCGAGAGTGTTATGACAAGGGTATACAAAAACTGCCATAGCGCATGCAAAAGTACATCGATCACAATGGTGATTACGTTGTACAATAGCTGTAAGTTCCGCCTTTCCATCAATTAACAATCACTAACGATAAACATGTTTCCGATATTAAATAAAATTGGAGACATTATTTTACGGACACACCTCGTATGATAAATGCATTATGAATTCAACAAAACTAATATTTTCAAAGCGCCAAGCTATTATACGATGTATGACCGCTTCTTTAACAATAACAATAAAACTGCTTGAGGAGACATCAATTGTTAACATGCATTAGACAGCTGAATCATAAAACAAGAGAGGTGCGACATATTTTCAAGTGTTACTGCAGTTTCAGTTTGTATAACTGACAAAAGGTCTGCGTTACTGGCTGTTTTAACGTCTCGCAACGCCCCCTTCGCTGTCTAAGTGGGCCTCGTTAATTATTCATACAATGTCTTTCGAATTTCCATTGAGCAGATCCGGATTCGCAGATGGCAAAAAATAGATTCAATTTCTTCATCGAAAGAAGGAATTTAGTTCGTCCGTTTTACCAAACCAATTGAAGGAATATTGGTAAAATTAAGACTGAATTCCAGTGGCGATAAATATTTATTTAGGAGCGTTTACGTTCATAAATATGGACAGTAATAACGCAACACTTATCTTTTTGTAGCAGTTACCAAAATAACGGTTACAAAGTAACAAATGCGTGACCATCACAATTACTTGTCTGAATAGTAACGCCGGCTTCCTCTATACCTCTGTGCACTAAAATGACCAAAAGCTGTAGTACGTCATGATAAACAACGTCCTAATGAGTACAGGGTACATAGAGCTTAGAGTTACCAGACATTCATCTTTCAGGATAAGAGAAAACCTCCAACGTTAAGTCATATCGGACGATGAATGAAATGATGGTCAAATGAGTACAGGGTACATAGAGCGTAGAATTAGCAGACATTCATCTTTCAGGATAAGAGAAAACCTCAAACGTCAAGTCATATCTGACGATGAATGAAACGATCTTCAAATGAGTACAGGGTACATAGAGCTTAGAGTTACTAGACATTCATCTTTGAGGAAAAGGGAAAACCTCCAACGTCAAATCATATCAAACGATGAATGAAATGATCTTCAAATGAGTACAGGGTACATAGAGCTTAGAGTTATCAGACATTAATCTTTCAGGATAAGAGAAAACCTCCAACGTTAAGTCATATCGGACGATGAATGAAATGATGTTCAAATGAGTACAGGGTACATAGAGTTTACAGTTACCAGACATTCATCTTTCAGGATAAGAGAAAACCTCCAACGTTAAGTCATATCGGACGATGAATGAAATGATGTTCAAATGAGTACAGGGTACATAGAGCTTAGAGTTAGCAGACATTCATCTTTCAGGATAAGAGAAAACCTCCAACGTTAAGTCATATCGGACGATGAATGAAATGATGTTCAAATGAGTACAGGGTACATAGAGCTTAGAGTTACCAGACATTCATCTTTCAGGATAAGAGAAAACCTCCAACGTTAAGTCATATCGGACGAAGAATGAAATGATTATCAAATGAGTACAGGGTACATAGAGCTTAGAGTTACCAGACATTCATCTTTCAGGATAAGAGAAAACCTCCAACGTTAAGTCATATCGGACGATGAATGAAATGATGTTCAAATAAGTACAGGGTACATAGAGCTTAGAGTTACCAGATATTCATCTTTTAGGATAAGAGAAAACCTCCAACGTTAAGTCATATCGGACGATAAATGAAATGATGTTCAGTGAGTACAGGGTACATAGAGCTTAGAGTTACCAGATATTCATCTTTTAGGATAAGGGAAAACCTGCAACGTTAAGTCATATCGGACGATAAATGAAATGATGTACAAATGAGTACAGGGTACATAGAGCTTAGAGTTACCAGACATTCATCTTTCAGGATAAGAGAAAACCTCCAACGTTAAGTCATATCGGACGATAAATGAAATGATGTTCAGTGAGTACAGGGTACATAGAGCTTAGAGTTACCAGATATTCATCTTTCAGGATAAGAGAAAACCTCCAACGTTAAGTCATATCGGACGATGAATGAAATGATGTTCAAATGAGTACAGGGTACATAGAGCTTAGAGTTACCAGATATTCATCTTTCAGGATAAGAGAAAACTTCCAACGTTAAGTCATATCGGACGATGAATGAAATGATGTTCAAATGAGTACAGGGTACATAGAGCTTAGAGTTACCAGATATTCATCTTTCAGGATAAGAGAAAACTTCCAACGTTAAGTCATATCGGACGATGAATGAAATGATTATCAAATGAGTACAGGGTACATAGAGCTTAGAGTTACCGGACATTCATCTTTCAGGATAAGAGAAAACCTCCAACGTTAAGTCATATCGGACGATGAATGAAATGATGTTCAAATGAGTACAGGGTACATAGAGCTTAGAGTTACCAGATATTCATCTTTCAGGATAAGAGAAAACTTCCAACGTTAAGTCATATCGGACGATGAATGAAATGATTATCAAATGAGTACAGGGTACATAGAGCTTAGAGTTACCGGACATTCATCTTTCAGGATAAGAGAAAACCTCCAACGTTAAGTCATATCGGACGATGAATGAAATGATTATCAAATGAGTACAGGGTACATAGAGCTTAGGGTTACCGGACATTCATCTTTCAGGATAAGAGAAAACTTCCAACGTTAAGTCATATCGAACGATGAATGAAATGATGTTCAAATGAGTACAGGGTACATAGAGCTTAGAGTTACCAGATATTCATCTTTCAGGATAAGAGAAAACTTCCAACGTTAAGTCATATCGGACGATGAATGAAATGATTATCAAATGAGTACAGGGTACATAGAGCTTAGAGTTACCGGACATTCATCTTTCAGGATAAGAGAAAACCTCCAACGTTAAGTCATATCGGACGATGAATGAAATGATGTTCAAATAAGTACAGGGTACATAGAGTTTAGAGTTACCAGATATTCATCTTTTAGGATAAGAGAAAACCTCCAACGTTAAGTCATATCGGACGATAAATGAAATGATGTTCAGTGAGTACAGGGTACATAGAGCTTAGAGTTACCAGATATTCATCTTTTAGGATAAGGGAAAACCTGCAACGTTAAGTCATATCGGACGATAAATGAAATGATGTACAAATGAGTACAGGGTACATAGAGCTTAGAGTTACCAGACATTCATCTTTCAGGATAAGAGAAAACCTCCAACGTTAAGTCATATCGGACGATAAATGAAATGATGTTCAGTGAGTACAGGGTACATAGAGCTTAGAGTTACCAGATATTCATCTTTCAGGATAAGAGAAAACCTCCAACGTTAAGTCATATCGGACGATGAATGAAATGATGTTCAAATGAGTACAGGGTACATAGAGCTTGGAGTTACCAGATATTCATCTTTCAGGATAAGAGAAAACTTCCAACGTTAAGTCATATCGGACGATGAATGAAATGATGTTCAAATGAGTACAGGGTACATAGAGCTTAGAGTTACCAGATATTCATCTTTCAGGATAAGAGAAAACTTCCAACGTTAAGTCATATCGGACGATGAATGAAATGATTATCAAATGAGTACAGGGTACATAGAGCTTAGAGTTACCGGACATTCATCTTTCAGGATAAGAGAAAACCTCCAACGTTAAGTCATATCGGACGATGAATGAAATGATGTTCAAATGAGTACAGGGTACATAGAGCTTAGAGTTACCAGATATTCATCTTTCAGGATAAGAGAAACTTCCAACGTTAAGTCATATCGGACGATGAATGAAATGATTATCAAATGAGTACAGGGTACATAGAGCTTAGAGTTACCGGACATTCATCTTTCAGGATAAGAGAAAACCTCCAACGTTAAGTCATATCGGACGATGAATGAAATGATTATCAAATGAGTACAGGGTACATAGAGCTTAGAGTTACCGGACATTCATCTTTCAGGATAAGAGAAAACTTCCAACGTTAAGTCATATCGAACGATGAATGAAATGATGTTCAAATGAGTACAGGGTACATAGAGCTTAGAGTTACCAGATATTCATCTTTCAGGATAAGAGAAAACTTCCAACGTTAAGTCATATCGGACGATGAATGAAATGATTATCAAATGAGTACAGGGTACATAGAGCTTAGAGTTACCGGACATTCATCTTTCAGGATAAGAGAAAACCTCCAACGTTAAGTCATATCGGACAATGAATGAAATGATGTTCAAATGAGTACAGGGTACATAGAGCTTAGAGTTACCAGACATTCATCTTTCAGGATAAGAGAAAACCTCCAACGTTAAGTCATATCGGACGATGAATGAAATGATGTTCAAATGAGTACAGGATACATAGAGCTTAGGGTTACCAGACATTCATCTTTCAGGATAAGAGAAAACCTGCAACGTTAAGTCATATCGGACGATGAATGAAATGATTATCAAATGAGTACAGGGTACATAGAGCCTAGAGTTACCAGATATTCATCTTTGAGTATAAGAGAAAACCTCCAACGTTAAGTCATATCGGACGATGAATAAAAGGATGTTCGAATGAGTACAGGGTACATAGAACCTAGAGTTACCACACACTCATGTTTTTGGATAAGGGATAAACGCGGAAAAAAAAAACTTATTACCCTGACAGAGATTTGAACTATGGTCTTCCTCAATGTGAGAGAGACACGCTACCACCACGTTACCTAGCAGCCTTTTTTGTGGAGTTTACTATTTTTAAGTTATTTCTTTTTATTACTTTGAATTTTGAGACAGTTGAATGGTCTTGCTGGACGAAATCGATAATAGTATCGAAAGCGTATTCAAAGCGCGTCATATTTGCTTAAATTTCCGTTTCTTTATTAGGATATTGTAACCAATCGGTAGATGCGACATGGCTAAACGAATTATGACGTCGTGCACCTTAGAATAACTTGATTTAATTAATTAGCAAGAAACGCCGAGCTGCGAGCGGTTAAGGCAAGAAGGTTTCGTTAATGAAGCCTTAGAGCAAGATAATGCAATCTGATAAGGTGAAGCGTAGACATCGTTAATAATAATGATAATAATAACAATAGGTGGGTACTATAATGACAAATGAACGCCAGAAGCGACGTACAGTGTTCTTGTCTCCTTAGCAACCAGATGGAGTATCATGTGGCATAAAGTATGTCCATAAAGTGTTGTCATGGTGACAGCAGTGTTCTAGGCAGAGCTGAACTTCTTTATTTGTCGAAATATAAATGTATACTAGAACAAAATATAGTTTACGTTGAATAACAAGAAGGTAACTGTTTAAGAGGTATAGCCACTTCGTTGCATATACCGCGTGTCACGAAAGTCACTATACAGGTGAAAAGAAGCTAGATTTTTAAATATATTGCACCTTTTTTTGAATTGGAGAATGTAGTACTGTACATTTCAGGCACTTTTATTTTAAATAACGTATTATTTATTAATATTAAGTCAAAGTTATGATTTAGTATATATGTTCACTACTGCAGATATTTTTAAAATGCTTTCTATATACTAAAAGGTAGCGCCTCACTCTTTTGAGCTTTAAGTAACGTCCCCTGACTGATAAATGGTTCCCGTTAAGTTATTGTCAGAATTAAACACATAACTCGTACACTAGTGTTAAAATGAGGTAGGTCAAGAATACAGATCTGCAAGTATAAAGGAAATAAACAAATATACAGATTCCATAGGGTTATTAGGAAACGAGATTAACATTTTATCGATATATTAAAGGAGTAACTTTAAATAGGGTCACAAAAATTACGGAATTTTTACAAAAACAAAACTAAATATAAGTAGACACTGTGACATGGATTGGTGAAGTAAAAAAATAATTTAAAATTGAGATCAGTCGCTCAAAACTATATTCAAGACAGGGTGGTATTAGAATGAAGCCGCATGAGTGAAAATTTAACCAAAAGAACTGAAACAACGTGGAAAGACGAGAGAAAGAAAGCCTAGAGTCAAAGAATGAGACAACTTTGGATTTATGGAAATGCTATAAGAAATTCTTGAAGTACTTTGTGATGCCCTACGTGGACTCATTCGCAAAACAGAAATCCCACAGAAGTTCTCTTCATTCTAAATGACTGTTATTTAACTGGTAAAATACACGGCGTTCACCTCTATTCATTATTTCCCACCCTCTGATTGAGCAAGAATGACGTCATAGTTGACTGGTGAGTCTATCTTCAAATCACAGCGCCTTCTACGCAGAGGAGTAAGCAAATTACAACACTCTCAGTGTGGTTGCCCCAGTAACTAATACAAACAGCTTCCCCTGGATATGAACACAGAGCACCGCGTCTTCATGGTTGAATGCCACTTTCGTACCAGCACTAAAATTGGTGCGACATATAAATATAGTTTAAACCGCTGCATAGAGGAGTTTATACAAAGCTATCCAGCATTCAGACATGTTCCTCGGAGCGTAATGTTGTCAAAAGTGTCCAGGTAACGTCAAATTGACATTGTTTTGTTTGTAACATAAACGTCTTACGTTTTATCAGTATACGATATAAACCTTTTGTCATTCTCACGCTTAATTAAAATGTCTATTAATGTTGGTATCCTTATGTCTTTTAAAACCAATAGATTCATCAAACATTTACAAGATACAGGATGAGTTACTCGCAAAAAGAGAGACACTGGACGCTATAAAGTGACTAGTGCCAAATGTTATGACAGAAAGACCTTCTCGCAATACAGACAGTGTTTAAGAGGAAGAGAGAAAGGAAATATAAGAAAATGGACACATAAGACTATGTACTAGAGATATTTTCTTGTTTACACTTGGATAAAAGCTTTGTACATATTGTAACAGTAATTTATTTTTCATTCCTAGAACATGTTCTGCTAATTTTCTGGTTTGTAATGAAGTTACATTGTGAGCAAACTGTGAGTGATAGAAGAGAATTGAGATCAAATTGAAATATTTCTATTTTATGTGATAGGTTTAAAATATGTGTATATGTCTACTATAACAGAAAAACAGATGTTCATTGTGAAATAAGTGTTCATTGAGTTATCTTTTCGTATATTCTTCATGGTCTACTTGTATGGCTACATAGTTAGCTTTGTAGTACATTACATTGTAGTATATAGTTTTTTATAAACAGTTATTGTATCTACGTACCACATGAAATTACGTATCTTTATATTACGTGGACAGAACCTCTCTTAAATAATATATTTACCTGTCGTTAGAGGGAGACCTCAAAGCTGCTGTTAATACATCTAATACGATCACAAGCCGCTAGGGGAATTGTGTATAAACCCGCTCCATCAGCGATGCTATTGGCGACGTCAAAATTGCGTGGTAATACTACAGACAAAAATAAACACCGTTAACACTTTGTTAAATAGAAACTCTCCGGCGGTACAGCTACCACTACTTTCGTCAGGCTCCAGACGCTGCATAACAAGGCCCTTCGCATCATATACGATACAGACTGGAGATTTCCTGCTCATATCCTACATGAGCACTCCCAGATCCCGTACATTGTCGATGTTATCCGCGAGAGGGCACGATCAATATACGACAAAATCCAAAATCACAACAACCCTTTAGTGAACTCCCTGGGCAGGTGTGACCAGAGGGAACAAAGACGCTTGCCGTCCTTCAAATTACCAAGAGAAGTCTTGGGGCCCCTTGGTTAACCCAAGAGATATCCCAGATATCTCTAAGACCCGTATTTACGCCTGAAGGCTCAAGCGAAATGCAACCCGTAATCAAAACGGAGCGAAAAGTTTAAATCGTGTCTCCCAAAACGGGGGAACGCCTAAGTGCAGCTGCCTTTTGAGATTAATCAAGGGCATCCCATTCCAAGTTTCCCAAAAATTCAAACACCCCAGCAGAACATGAAATCAATTTGCTCATTTAGCAGGACAAGCCGCTAAGCGGCTAGGTACTGCGGCATAAAGACACCCGGACGGGAGAAGCCCCGCCCGACTGGAACTACTGTCCGGCCGTTGTATCTCCGGCTCTGACGTTTTGCGACTGTAAAAGGTGGAAGGGGAAACCTAATAGTACCAACATACAGTAATGAGCAATTGAAAACATAGCCCAAAATTACCTTTTGAATGAAAATATAGGACTATATTAACTTTAAAACACTGAAATACAATTTACAATTTCATCGTAATGCAAGATATTTATTACAACACCACTCTATTCGAATATTTCATTCACACCTTTCACACACACACTAACCGCATCTGTTGGTAGTACTGGGAGTCTCTACATCCGGTGTCGTGGTCAGGAAGTTAAAACTGTCTGCTAGCGCCAATCAGCATTGTCGCTGGTAGGCGTGGCTCCCGAACCCAACACCGTGTTGCCAGCTTAAATTTGTTTGAGCCACGTGGCCTAATAGCGGCTTGCTCTGGTGAACTTTCTTTGGTATATTTTTCGTGCGTGAATTCCGATGTTTAGTGTTCGTAAGTCCTATTATTATCGCTATTATAATAATATGGCTACTGGTTCGTGAAATATGCAAAGACATGAAATATTTAAAATACGCATTGTTCCTCTGCTTGAAATTCCCGCTAAAGAACTGGCAACAGCCTGCTTCCCCCTCTCGAGAAATGTCAGAGCCGGAGATAGAACGGCCGAGGTATACCTCTGTAACTCTGTACAGCTACCGTGGCCCCGAAACAGTCACGAGACAGTTCGGAGACTGGAGGCCGCCCTTGCATATCAAGGGGACATTCCTGCTAGCCGCGTTACTGATCGGTCTACTAGGACAGAGTGGAAACTGGAGACCTTCCTATCAGAGATTAGATTAGATTGATTTGCGTTCAGCAGGTTCACTTGTAGCCAGAAAAGGCTGTGAACATTGAACATGTCCAGAGGTATAAAGTTTAATAGTTAACATAAGACACATATAATAGTATACAGGCAATATGAACAACGATATGGAAAACAAAGCAGGGATAATTATATATGATACAAAATGAAACAGTTTTTAAACCAGCTTTCACTTGGCTTATGCCAGTACGTCTCTACCTTTTTGCAATGGATACCATTCTTGTTATTTATTAAATACATATACATTAAAAATAAACTTTCAACTTGCATCAATAATTTCTTGGTAATGATTTGTCATTGCAACAGTTAGATACTACTTACAGATCTACAGAAGAATTATCAGGATAATTTGTCATTCAGATAATCTTGTATAGAATAAAAAGATTTTCAGCAAAGGTACTCTCTAACAGCTTTTTAAAAGCGCCGAAATTATCAATTTTTTCTTTAAGAACATTAGGAAGTGCGCCAAATATTTTGATAGTTTCATAATACACACCTTTCTGGCAGCAAGAAAGTTTAGCACTGTGATAATGGATATTATACTTTTGTCTAATGTTTATTCTGTGAATTACATTAATTGTTGCAAATGAGGCACGATTGCAGACAAAGAATTTTAGGATCGAGAATATATACATGCAAGGAAGCGTTAATATCTTCAATCTTGTAAAAAGATCTTTACAGGAGCATCTGTTGTGGTTGTTAGTAATGATTCTTATAACCCTCTTTTGCATAAGGAATATTTTTTTACTTTCTACTGAGTTGCCCCAAAATAATATTCCATATTCCATAATAGAGTTAAAGTATGCATAATATACTAATTTAAGTGTGTCAATAGAACTCACATTAACCAGCGCTCGGATAGCATAACAGGCAGAGCTGAGTTTAGGTCAGATATAAATTATGTGAGCTTTCCAATCTAAACATGTGTCCACTTGAAGGCCCAGACATTTTATGTTGTCAATTTCTTCTAATAACATATCATTAATCCCGATTTCTATTTGAGTATGTGATGTACGACAGGTTATAAATTTGACCACTTTTGTTTTGTCAAGATTCACAGATAATTTGTTCGCTTTAAGCCAGCATGACATACAGTTCAAAACATAATTCATTTTAATTATACACTCGTTTAAATTTGTACTGGTGGGGGAAAGTGTAAAGTCTGTTTAGTTAACGCATATGCACTTCGGAGTCAAAGGAACCTGAACCTACCGCCCATTAATAAGCGTCATAAATCTATCTCCACACTTCAGAAATGGAACACTGTCGTTGAGGACCAATAGCAACCCTGATTTTCTCGAAGTGACAGTCGCATGTCTACTCCACGTGGAGTCTCAGTTGCCAAAGTTCCAACTTCTAGTTGATCTGTTTCATTACGTGCAGGAATTCGTTGTGTGTCACGATGTGGAGGCCATGGGACGGAAATGCAAATGAAGTAGTACATAACTTTCAGTCAAGTGAATATAATCAAAGTGAAGACAGTGTGAATAATTGGGCCGAGTTATATTACTGGAAAAAGCCTCAAAAAACAAAGTTATAACGGGAACTGTTTCTAAGCAAATTGAAGCGCTTGTTCTGAACACATATAAATATGTACTGACAAATAATCTTGGTAAGGGGTTATGCAATCAACCTGATGATAAATTTTGGGTACTCACAGAAATACAGTAAGAAACATTGTGACGACAGGAATACCAAAGACGCCGATCAAGTGTGAAAACAAAAGGAAACGTTTCTCTAAAGTAGATAATTTCACATGCGACTTAATTCGTCGAGAAATTTATAGATTCTATGCAAAAGTGAGAACGCACACCGTAGATCAATTGGTTGCACATTTGGAAGAAATTTGTGATTTTCCTTATGGGCACTGCATTTTACGCGGCCTCCTAAAGGAGCTGGGTTTCAAATAAGATAAGGGTTATTATGGAATCCAGTAGAATTGTACCTTGGCTATATATATATATATATATATATATATATATATATATATATATATATATATATCAAAACTAAGGAAGTTTCGCAGTAATGACCATAAGATAATTTATTTAGACGAAACGTCGTACGATACCCATGAAGTATCGAGTAAGTTGGCAACCTTGCAGAAAGGTATGGGAGAAGGAGAGTCTGTCTTGTAAAACGATTATAAGGGTTTGTCAAAGGCAGCGGCCAACGTGCACACGCGTTAACTATACATACTTTAACAGGAACATATAATCCTGGCAAGCTGCGTCGAGTCACTCCCGACACTTCCACCCTGAAAGGGACCTACAAATGAGAGTTTATGTGAAATCATAATAGAGATCAAATGCAGGGACAGGAAATTCGAGTAGTGTAATTACCCAGCATTCGCCAGGCGAACGGACAATAACTCTGAAAGACAACCACGAGTAATGCCAGCCGGGCTCGCAGATCGAACCCGGACCAAGAGAATGCGGGTAACAGACGAAACCGCCTCGCAGTTTCTCATTCTGTACTAGCTAAATTCATGAAGGAGAGAGGTTAGAGAAGTCCCTCTGACTGTAGCACCTCAGGCTCCTCTGAATCGATCCCGCCAAGGAATACATTAAGACGGTCTGAGAGGAACGTAAATTACCTCTGAAAGCTCCATTCGTTTTTCTTTTGGCCTCTGTACGGTCCTTCCTCGCGACGTAAGAAAGAACGCCGTGCTGACTAAAGAAAAGCCTTTAAGGGTATACCTGAGGACAAAGCACCATCACAAAGGAATATATTTTCCTTGTCGTGTTCATTTCTCTCTTCTGATATTCACAAAACGTAAATCATGAACCAATTTCAGCTCAACGACCATTGGGACCCCCTTTCTGTGCCTTAATGAGACAATCCACATCTGAAATTTAGTTCAAAAATCTTATTTTTCACACCTAAATGGCTTTCTCTACCTTTGTACGCACACTTGTACCTCTATCTACCTATATATATAAACATTATCTTATTGTAGTTACAACGGAACACAGTAGACTTTAAGTGATAGTCAAATGTTTCATATACATGACTTTCTCTACTCTTGTACAAACACTCATTGCTCTATCTACCTCAAGATAAACATTATCTTATTGTAGATACGAGGGAATACAGTAGACTTTAAGTGATAGTCAAATGTTTTATATACATGACTTTCTCTACTCTTGTACAAACACTTATTGCTCACTCTACTTCAAGATAAACATTATCTTATTGTAGTTACAAGGGAATACAGTAGACTTTAAGTGATAGTCAAATGTTTTATATACATGACTTTCTCTACTCTTGTACAAACACTTATTACTCTATCTACTTCAAGATAAACATATTCTTATTGTACTTACAAGGGAATACAGTAGACTTTAAGTGATAGTCAAGTGTTTTACATACATGACTTTCTCTACTCTTGTACAAACACTTATTGCTCTATCTACTTCAAGACAAACATTATCTTATTGTAGTTACAAGGGAATACAGTAGACTTTAAGTGATAGTCAAATGTTTTATATACATGACTTTCTCTACTATTGTACAAACACTTATTGCTCTATCTACTTCAAGAAAAACATATTCTTATTGTACTTACAAGGGAATACAGTAGACTTTAAGTGATAGTCAAATGTTTTATATACATGACTTCCTCTACTCTTGTACAAACACTTATTGCTCTATCTACTTCAAGATAAACATATTCTTATTGTACTTACAAGGGAATACAGTAGACTTTAAGTGATAGTCAAATGTTTTATATACATGACTTCCTCTACTATTGTACAAACACTTATTACTCTATCTACTTCAAGATAAACATATTCTTATTGTACTTACAAGGGAATACAGTAGACTTTAAGTGATAGTCAAATGTTTTATATATATGACTTTCTCTACTATTGTACAAACACTTATTACTCTATCTACTTCAAGATAAACATATTCTTATTGTACTTACAAGGGAATACAGTAGACTTTAAGTGATAGTCAAATGTTTTATATATATGACTTTCTCTACTATTGTACAAACACTTATTACTCTATCTACTTCAAGATAAACATATTCTTATTGTACTTACAAGGGAATACAGTAGACTTTAAGTGATAGTCAAATGTTTTATATACATGACTTCCTCTACTCTTGTACAAACACTTATTGCTCTATCTACTTCAAGATAAACATTATCTTATTGTAGTTACAAGGGAATACACTAGACTTTAAGTGATAGTCAAATGTTTTTTATACGTGACTTTCTCTATTCTTGTACAAACAGTTATTGCTCTATCTACTTCAAGATATACATTATCTTATGGTAGCTACAAGGGAATACAGTAGACTTTAAGTGATAGTCAAATGTTTTATATACATGACTTTCTCTACTCTTGTACAAACACTTATTGCTCTATCTAGTTCAAGATAAACATTATCTTATTGTAGTTACAAGGGAATACAGTAGACTTTAAGTGATAGTCAAATGTTTTATATACATGACTTTCTCTACTCTTGTACAAACACTTATTGCTCTATCTACTTCAAGATAAACATTATCTTATTGTAGTTACAAGGGAATACAGTACACTTTAAGTGATAGTCAAATGTTTTATATACATGACTTTCTCTACTCTTGTACAAACACTTATTGCTCTATCTACTTCAAGATAAACATTATCTCATTGTAGTTACAAGGGAATACAGTAGACTTTAAGTGATAGTCAAATGTTTTATATACATGACTTTATCTACTCTTGTACAAACACTTATTGCTCTATCTACTTCAAGATAAACATTATCTTATTGTAGTTACAAGGGAATACAGTAGACTTTAAGTTATAGTCAAATGTTTTATATACATGACTTTCTCTACTCTTGTACAAACACTTATTGCTCTATCTCCTTCAAGATAAACATTATCTTATTGTAGTTACAAGGGAATACAGTAAAAACAGAGGCTACAAAGGCTACATGTGACAGCTTCTTAACTATTGGAGACCCGCGATTGACTCCGGCAGCCTACGAATCATTGTATTCAAGGTTTTGAATGCGTAAATACAGAATTAAATTGAGCTGGAATCTAATTGTCCGCAGCGCTACGTATTTTCTGGAATAAATATTGAAGATATGTGCAGAATAAATAAAATGTTTAGCATTTTTTTATTTCTTCCCTAAATTCTTTGGAAAGGGGCACTTGCAACACTTCGTTGCACACTTCGCCGCTGTAAATTTATTGCCATTTTATGCTGAGTTAACTAGTTACAAAAAATTGAAGTATAGCGCTACTTCAGGTTCAGTTGCCATGGTGATTACGTACTGGTAATAGAGCGTACAGTAGACGTTAACACTGCATTGTTTGGGGAATTAACTTACGCTAGTAGAATTTAGCTTCAATATTTACTAACTACAAAGCTCAGAGAGATATGGAATACAGTTTAAATCCTTATAATGTTTTTATAAGACAGAAAAACTGGCTGAAAGCTGCGTTAAGAAGATCAGTTGTTTGTCATTTGTTCCTCGGATGTTTTTATTCCGCGGATAAAAAGTGAAGTAGAAGCGAGTGACAAGAGGTCGGAAATGTGATGACGACAGCTAAGCTGTCACACAAACGAAATAACTGTATATCTGTAGTGAACAAAGGGTTTAATTTAATTAATGACGTCACTCAACTGAGTGCTGCTGGTGTTATTCAAACTAGAAATACTTTCACGTATTCTCACAAAGATATATTTATTTAGAGATGGCGTAGCGACTAAAGTTAAGAATATCTTAGGAATGTCTTTCAACTGTGAAGTAAATGTAAGTAATCAGTTTTTGTTTTGCTCAAAAAATTGCGAATTCAAGCGATATATAAAAAAGTAATCAAAAATGCTAATCTCGATTTTACGTAAAATTAAATATGTTTTAACATATGTATCATTTGTCTATCACCACATCCCACCGTTTCTCTAGTTTACCTCGAGAGGGAAATTCAATGACAGCCATTGCTTCACGTCACAAGCAGGTATCGTTCCATTATTTTGTGTGAGGAACAAGTGTTTGTACAGGAGTACAGAAAGTCATGTGTATAAAACATTTGACTATCACTTAAAGTCTACTGTATTCCCTTGTAACTACAATAAGATAATGTTTATCTTGAAGTAGATAGAGCAATAAGTGTTTGTACAAGAGTAGAGAAAGTCATGTATATAAAACATTTGACTATCACTTAAAGTCTACTGTATTCCCTTGTAACTACAATAAGATAATGTTTATCTTGAAGTACATAGAGCAATAAGTGTTTGTACAAGAGTAGAGAAAGTCATGTATATAAAACATTTGACTATCACTTAAAGTCTACTGTATTCCCTTGTAACTACAATAAGATAATGTTTATCTTGAAGTAGATAGAGCAATAAGTGTTTGTACAAGAGTAGAGAAACTCATGTATACAAAACATTTGACTATCACTTAAAGTCTACTGTATTCCCTTGTAACTACAATAAGATAATGTTTATCTTGAAGTTGATAGAGCAATAAGTGTTTGTACAAGAGTAGAGAAAGTCATGTATATAAAACATTTGACTATCACTTAAAGTCTACTGTATTCCCTTGTAACTACAATAAGATAATGTTTATCTTGAAGTAGATAGAGCAATAAGTGTTTGTACAAGAGTAGAGAAACTCATGTATACAAAACATTTGACTATCACTTAAAGTCTACTGTGTTCCCTTGTAACTACAATAAGATAATGTTTATCTTGAAGTTGATAGAGCAATAAGTGTTTGTACAAGAGTAGAGAAAGTCATGTATATAAAACATTTGACTATCACTTAAAGTCTACTGTATTCCCTTGTAACTACAATAAGATAATGTTTATCTTGAAGTTGATAGAGCAATAAGTGTTTGTACAAGAGTAGAGAAAGTCATGTATATAAAACATTTGACTATCACTTAAAGTCTACTGTATTCCCTTGTAACTACAATAAGATAATGTTTATCTTGAAGTTGATAGAGCAATAAGTGTTTGTACAAGAGTAGAGAAAGTCATGTATATAAACCATTTGACTATCACTTAAAGTCTACTGTATTCCCTTGTAACTAAAGTCATGTATATAAACCATTTGACTATCACTTAAAGTCTACTGTATTCCCTTGTAACTACAATAAGATGTTTATCTTGACGTAGACAGTGTTTTTACTGGTTTTCCATTGTTATAATGATGCCGCGTCAAGGAGGACCGCTAGTGACGTGTTTCATGGACCGTTTTATTGGGTTTGACAGGTCGTTGGGTTCCTAGTGCCTTTTCGAATATGCGTAAAGGGATTTAAAGGTAAAACCGAAGCCATGTTCGCGATGAAAGCGTTAGACTCCGTAAAGCAAGTAAAGTGTACCAAACAAAATACAGAGAATCTGAGCTTTTAGCAAACGTGGCTTTGGTACACTGTCATTTCTATCTAAGATCAAATACATTATAGTAGACTTACAGCCACTGAAAAGTCAAATATACCTTAAAATTACAGTTATTGTCTTCCATATATATCACAGAATGCACATTTTAAACTTGAAGATATTTCTTAATCAATTTGCTAACAATTTAAACATTCGAAGGTGTGACTTTCTCTACTTTGTAGAAAAATCATATTTCTTTCTCCCCATTACCTTATTCCATTGTAGCTTTAGCACAGGCCAGCTAGTATTGTGGACGTATACAGTTCCCGGTATGTGGGCCAGTCAACGTCTTAGTAGAGAGGGAAAACTTGTAGTGTGTGCAGAACCTGTGTGCCTGTACAATAGAAAGAGTACTGAAGAGTAGCCTAAGTGCTTTGAGTCAATATTCTCTCTTATTTTAATGACAATTATTACTTGGAGCTTCCCTCACTTTGAAAGTCACGCCCAGTTACTGGTGGAGAAAGTTACAGGAATTCATATGTTTCGAAACATCCTATCTCTTTTTAAGTTCAGTAACTTTTGCCTGGATATTTTCGTCTACACTACGTGTGAATCAACATCAAGTCATTTAGTGCAGTCAAAGAAACAGAAAGGCTGGTACTTTTTTAAAACACCTGTATATTTATTTGACAGTAAGGCAAAAGCATAAACAGAAATCTATTTTCACTTTGGGAATTATTCAGGACGCTGAAGTCTGAGGTAGTAATGGAATGTGGAAGGAAATATAGCGAAACATTTGACAGTTGAAAAAGAAAACTCGACAGAGTTCAGTTTACTTTATATGGACGCAGTGAAACGAGCAAAACAAGAGACGCTCAGGAAAAAAACATATGAAGATAGAAGTCTGCCTGTGTTTGTCGGAAGTTGGAGAAGAGAGCTACAGGACGCCCTCAGCGCCTCAACATTCCTCTAAAAGCATTCTGAAACCACTTATGCTGTAATTTATATGAAATTGTAAAATTCGTGCAGTTAAACTATTAAATAAATTTAAAATAACATTGACTATTAACGTTAAAATAAGTAGAGTAATTCCACGTGCAATATTTGAACAAGTCAGCTGAAGATACAAGAATCGAAACACGTGTGATTATCAACAGACAGTAGCAAACTTCTTCCACATTTACTGCATTGAAACCCCTTCACGACCCATTACCTAAATAAAAAAATTAAAACATTAAAAAAATTGCTAAACATTTTGAAATGCATCTAAATATATGGGATACCTTAAAACTCAGATGATACATTAAATATATCTAATGATTATGCATTTGTTAGCGTAAAACGTACGAAAACATAAAAGTCTTGGCTGCGACACGATGTGTTCTTCTGTTGGTGTCGATATCGCAGGTAACCTAGCAACCAAAACCCGCCCATTGTTAAACCTAAAGAGCGCGGTGACAATATTGATAGAAACTGCCCACTGTAGACAAATGACCTCATTAGTTTTTCAACAGTGGTGCAGTGATGTTAAATGAATACAGACTACATAGACCTTAGAGTTACTAGACATCCAACTTTCAGGATAAAGGAAAACCTCCAACGTTAAGTCATACCGGACGATGAATGAAATGATGTTGAAATGAGTACAGGGTACATAGAGCTTAGAGTTACCAGACATTCATCTTTTAGGATAAGAGAAACCCTCAAACGTTAAGTCATATCGGACGATCAATAAAATGATGTTCATATGAGTACAGGGTACATAGAGCTTAGAGTTACCAGACATTCATCTTTTAGGATAAGAGAAACCCTCCAACGTTAAGTCATACCGGACGATGAATGAAATGATGTTCATATGAGTACAGGGTACATAGACCTTAGAGTTATCAGACATTCATCTTTCAGGATAAGAGAAACCCTCCAACGTTAAGTCATATCGGACGATCAATAAAATGATGCTCATATGAGTACAGGGTACATAGAGCTTAGAGTTACCAGACATTCACCTTTTAGGATAAGAGAAACCCTCCAACGTTAAGTCATACCGGCCATTGAATGAAATGATGTTTAAATGTGTACAGCGTACATAGAGCTTAGAGTTACCAGACATTCATCTTTCAGGATAAGAGAAACCCTCCAACGTTAAGTCATATCGGACGATGAATGAAATGATGTTCAAATGAGTACAGGGTACATAGAGCTTAGAGTTACCAGACATTCATCTTTCAGGATAAGAGCAACCCTCCAACGTTAAGTCTGAAATGATGTTCAAATGAGTACAGGGTACATAGAGCTTAGAGTTACCAGACATTCATCTTTCAGGATAAGAGAAACCCTCCAACGTTAAGTCATATCGGACGATGAATGAAATGATGTTCAAATGAGTGCAGAGTACACAGAGCTTAGAGTTACCAGACATTCATCTTTCAGGATAAGAGAAAACCTCCAACGTTAAGTCATATCGGACGATGAATGAAGTGATGTTCAAATGAGTACAGGTTACATACAGCTTAGAGTTACCCGACATTCATCTTTCAGGATAAGAGAAAACCTCCAACGTTAAGTCATATCGGACGATGAATGAAATGATGTTCAAATGAGTACAGGGTACATAGAGCTTAGAGTTACCAGACATTCATCTTTCAGGATAAGAGAAAACCTCCAACGTTAAGTCATATCGGACGATGAATGAAATGATGTTCAAATGAGTACAGGGTACATAGAGCTTAGAGTTACCAGACATTCATCTTTCAGGATAAGGGAAAACCTCCAACGTTAAGTCATATCGGACGATGAATGAAATGATGTTCAAATGAGTACAGGGTACATAGACCTTAGAGTTACCAGACATTCATCTTTCAGGATAAGAGAAAACCTCCAACGTTAAGTCATATCGGACGATGAATGAAATGATGTTCAAATAAGTACAGGGTACATAGAGCTTAGAGTTATCATTCATCTTTCAGGATAAGAGAAAACCTCCAACGTTAAGTCATATCGGACGATGAATGAAATGATGTTCAAATGAGTACAGGGTACATAGAGCTTAGAGTTACTAGACATTCATCTTTCAGTATAATAGAAAACCACCAACGTTAAGTCATATCGGACGATGAATGAAATGATGTTCAAATAAGTACAGGGTACATAGCTCTTAGAGTTACCAGACATTCATCTTTCAGGATAAGAGAAAACCTCCAACGTTAAGTCATATCGGACGATGAATGAAATGATGTTCAAATAAGTACAGGGTACATAGCTCTTAGAGTTACCAGACATTCATCTTTCAGGATAAGAGAAAACCTCCAACGTTAAGTCATATCAGACGATGAATGAAATGATGTTCAAATGAGTACGGGGTACATAGAGCTTAGAGTTACCAGACATTCATCTTTCAGGATAAGAGAAAACCTCCAACGTTAAGTCATATCAGACGATGAATGAAATGATGTTCAAATGAGTACAGGTTACATAGAGCTTAGAGTTTTCAGACATTCATCTTTCAGGATAAGAGAAAACCTCCAACGTTAAGTCATATCGGACGATGAATGAAATGATGTTCAAATAAGTACAGGGTACATAGCTCTTAGAGTTACCAGACATTCATCTTTCAGTATAATAGAAAACTACCAACGTTAAGTCATATCGGACGATGAATGAAATGATGTTCAAATAAGTACAGGGTACATAGCTCTTAGAGTTACCAGACATTCATCTTTCAGGATAAGAGAAAACCTCCAACGTTAAGTCATATCAGACGATGAATGAAATGATGTTCAAATGAGTACAGGGTACATAGAGCTTAGAGTTACCAGACATTCGTCTTTCAGGATAAGAGAAAACCTCCAACGTTAAGTCATATCGGACGATGAATGAAATGATGTTCAAATGAGTACAGGGTACATAGAGCTTAGAGTTAACAGACATTCATCTTTCAGGATAAGAGAAAACCTCCAACGTTAAGTCATATCGGACGATGAATGAAATGATGTTCAAATGAGTACAGGGTACATAGAGCTTAGAGTTACCAGACATTCATCTTTCAGGATAAGAGAAAACCTCCAACGTTAAGTCATATCGGACGATGAATGAAATGATGTTCAAATGAGTACAGGGTACATAGAGCTTAGAGTTATCATTCATCTTTCAGGATAAGAGAAAACCTCCAACGTTAAGTCATATCGGACGATGAGTGAAATGATGTTCAAATGAGTACAGGGTACATAGAGCTTAGGGTTACCAGACATTCATATTTCAGGATAAGAGAAAACCTTCAACGTTAAGTCATATCGGACGATGAATGAAATGATGTTCAAATGAGTACAGGGTACATAGAACTTAGAGTTATCACATATTCATCTTTCAGGATAAGAGAAAACCTCCAACGTTAAGTCATATCGGACGATGAATGAAATGATGTTCAAATGAGTACAGGGTACATAGAGCTTAGAGTTACCAGACATTCATCTTTCAGGATAAGAGAAACGCTCCAACGTTAAGTCATATCGGACAATGAATGAAATGATGTTCAAATGAGTACAGGGTACATAGAACTTAGAGTTACCAGACATTCGTCTTTCAGGATAAGAGAAACGCTCCAACGTTAAGTCATATCGGACGATGAATGAAATGATGTTCAAATGAGTGCAGAGTACATAGAGCTTAGAGTTACCAGACATTCATCTTTCAGGATAAGAGAAACGCTCCAACGATAAGTCATATCGGACGATCAATAAAATGATTTTCATATGAGTACAGGGTACTATATTTCAAGAAAGTAAATGTACACTTTCCGCGGTTCAGTATCACTTAGGCGTTTCGTGACTAGGCGGTATGAAAACTAAATCGGCCATGTTCGTAAATGTATAATGTCGTGGTCGCCATTTTAAATTGTTACTCACTTCGAAGATTTCTAAGGCTATATTAACCCAGTATAACAAAAGATTGAATATTTATCACAGAGCAAGTTATAATTGTCATGTGTGTGTGTGTGTGTGTGTGTGTGTGTGTGTGCGTGCGTGTGTGTGTGTTATAAGGTAAGCAATCTTAACTGCTTCCGTAGCTCAGGGGCAAATGGGCTGAGATAAGCGAGACCATATTTCAAGGTTCGGGCATAATTTTTAACTCCAAATTTCTTAGTTTGTTGGGCGCAGTAATGAACTAATTTACATCTGTTCTCTTGTAGCTAAGCTGTTACTAAATGGCATTGCAGATTACCAAATAAACTGAAAAACACGTGGAATGGCGATTTTAATAGAACCAACAGGTATGAGTTGTATATAACCAGCGCTATCATATCTGTTGACGCAGCTCAGTGGTAAAACGCACGCTGTGTCAAGTAAACTGGTAATTTGCCGTTAGAACCCTCAACATGTAATACCTTTTTCCGCCTTGCATTTCTTGCGCATGTGCACAATATTTCTGGAAGTAATGCACTGCATTTGAATCTTTCACTAAGACTTCATCATAGTGAAATAGCATGCCACGTCCACGAGGTTGTGTGGAGCTGACTGCAGCTCAAAAGTGTGAAATTATAGGCCGTGCTTCTCATGGTGAAAACGCATCACAAATTGCCAGAGAACTGAGTTGCGACGGAAGAACAAAGAAGCAGTGGCTGGACAGGTATCATGATGGAGAAGTTGAATTGTCCAAATCACGCAGGCGTTCAGGTAGGCCTCGTGCAAGAACGCTTGCTCAAGATGAAGCCCTGGTAGCAGATGTGAGGAACCAGCCTTTAACACACAGGTCCATCTTTATAGATAAAACAGTTGAATATGGTTGCTCATATGAAACCATACGCCAACGATTAATGGATGTTGGCATTGCATCACATCGTGCTGGTCATTAAGTTCTTTCAGAGGCACACAAAGCAATACGATTACAATGGGCACAGCGACCTTCCTCAGACTTATTGGGACCTGGCAATCTGGAGTGACTAGAAGATATTTCGATCCGGCCAGCAAGGGTCTCTATGTCTGTATAGACCACGAGGAACTAGATACGAACCTCAACACGTCGTTCGAGCAGTATATTCCAGAAGAAATTCAGCACAGTTCTGGGCCTACATGACAGCATCAGGTCCAGGGGAGTTAATTCAAGTGCCAGAGAGAATGACGAGTGCAGTCTATGTAGACATTCTCGAAAACACTTTGCTACCATCCCTTCGTATAAGTTTCCACAACAAGAAGAGTTTGGCTAACGAGGCATCCAGAAATAATCTGCATGGACTGGCCACCAAAGTCTCCCGATCTAAACCCCATTGAACATATATGGGTCTTTATGGTGAAAGAATGGGAAGAACGTCGACCAGACAGAATTCAAGAAAATGTGCTTGCTCACGTGATTGAGCTATGGAAACATTATCATCAGAATCCAAACCGGTGTTCTGTATTGGTTGCAAACATGCACGAAAGATTAAATGATGTAATCATAGCTGGGGGCGATTACACCAGGTTCTAAATTACAAGATTCCAATTCTTTTTTCATTATTTGTTTCAAAAATCATTGTTTATTCTAGCAAAAATACGTTTTCTATAAATCTCAAATGTTTCATAACATAATTCATTTGTTAATGTAGGACGTTGGCTTCATGAAGAAATGACAGCTCTTCACTTTGTTTCCTAAGCAACATTATCTTCTTTTTGTAGTTCCTAATAATGGCTATTTGTAACTAAGGTTACCAGAATATCTTTTCAGTTTTATGTCTTATACTCCACTGGATTATACAGTTATATTGCAGCTCTAAGTTTGTTTTTCTCAAGATGGGAATTATTCAAATCCTTTTTATTTTATATATTAGATTATTGTAAGAATAGATAGATTGTATACAGCATTTAGGAGTTGGCTCCATTAAAATTATCATTCAACCTTCTGGAAACTTCTGGCATTCTTTTCGAAAACATGTTATTAACTTAGTCGCAAGGTAAAAAGTATAATTTCACTTGTTACGGTGTCTTACAAAGTAAAAACTTTGGAATAAAGATTATGACTACATACTAAGTTTCGAACCATGAATCCTCAGCTCAGGGATAGCATTTATTTTGCCACTAAGCTACGAAAACATGTGTTTGTAGCAGATTATATACAACAAGATGTTGGTTCTATTAAGCCGCAATTCTCCCTGGCATTCGTCTTCTCGCTAATTTTCCAATGCCATTAGTAACAGCTTACCCCAAGAGAACGTTGTAAATTGGTTCCTTACTTAATCTAACAAATTAAAAATCTGGAATAAAAAACATATCCACAGGATGGTACTCGAACCATGAAACGTCGTAATATTTATCACAGCGCGTGCTCTCTGTCATTGAGCTACATGAGAACTTAAGGTGGCTTGCTTTATATACCATATAGATATTGGTTCTGTTAAAATCAAAATTCCACGTCTTTTACGTTTCTTTGCACATTTTCCAACGCCATGTATTTAATAGCTCAGCTGCAGGAGAATTATTACTTGTTCTATGATAAATACTCAATCTTTTGTTATACTAGGTTAATATAGCCTTAGAAATCTTCGAAGTGAGTAACAGGTTAAAATGGCGACCACGACTCTATACATCTACCAACATGGCCGATTTAGTTTTCATACCATCTAGTCACGGAACGCCTGAGTGATACTGACCTGCGAAAAGTGTACATTTACCTTCCTGAAATATAGTACATAGAGCTTAGAATTACCAGACATATAAAGAAATGATATTTCCAAACAGTGTGAGGTATTTTCAGTCATACTGTACGCAGGAGTTCATCCTTTTCGCTCTTTCTGCTTCAGAACTTGAAAGTTGGAGGCAAAGAAAGCTCTCAGGTTAGTCTATTGTTAAGAGAAGCGAGAATTACGTGACCACGATATTCAAGGAAGTGGACCTTACTTTCCAACTTGCGGAAACCGAATCTAACTTTGTCGAGAGAAGAAACTGCTACGCCTCGGAAACAGAACATATGCAGGGAATTTTATCTAAAACTGTTTTATCCTCTGAAACTTCCATTTCCGACGTGTGCCTGCTTCGGCGTCATCCAGACTCTCTATTTGGGAATAAGAAAGTTGTTGGCTTAAAATGTATATAGGCACTGTGTGTCAGAGCCGTTAATAATAATAATAATAATAATAATAATAATAATAATAATAATAATAATAATAATAATAATAATAATAATAATAATAATAATAATAATAATAATAATAATAATAATAATAATAATAATAATAATAATAATAATAATAATAATAATAATAATAATAATAATAATAATAATAATAATAATAATAATAATAATAATAATAATAATAATAATAATAATAATAATAATAATAATAATAATAATAATAATAATAATAATAATAATAATAATAATAATAATAATAATAATAATAATAATAATAATAATAATAATAATAATAATAATAATAATAATAATAATAATAATAATAATAATAATAATAATAATAATAATAATAATAATAATAATAATAATAATAATAATAATAATAATAATAATAATAATAACAACAATAATAATAATAATAACAATAACAATAATAACAATAACAATAACAATAATAACAATAACAATAACAATAATAATAATAATAATAATAATAATAATAATAATAATAATAATAATAATAATAATAATAATAATAATAATAATAATAATAATAATAATAATAATAATAATAATAATAATAATAATAATAATAATAATAATAATAATAATAATAATAATAATAATAATAATAATAATAATAATAATAATAATAATAATAATAATAATAATAATAATAATAATAATAATAATAATAATAATAATAATAATAATAATAATAATAATAATAATAATAATAATAATAATAATAATAATAATAATAATAATAATAATAATAATAATAATAATAATAATAATAATAATAATAATAATAATAATAATAATAATAATAATAATAATAATAATAATAATAATAATAATAATAATAATAATAATAATAATAATAATAATAATATAATAATAATAATAATAATAATAATAATAATAATAATAATAATAATAATAATAATAATAATAATAATAATAATAATAATAATAATAATAATAATAATAATAATAATAATAATAATAATAATAATAATAATAATAATAATAATAATAATAATAATAATAATAATAATAATAATAATAATAATAATAATAATAATAATAATAATAATAATAATAATAATAATAATAATAATAATAATAATAATAATAATAATAATAATAATAATAATAATAATAATAATAATAATAATAATAATAATAATAATAATAATAATAATAATAATAATAATAATAATAATAATAATAATAATAATAATAATAATAATAATAATAATAATAATGAAAATAATAATGATAATAATAATAAAAATAATAATGATAATAATAATAGAAATAATAATAATTATAATTATATAGAAGTATTTGTACACAAGTAGAGAAAGACATGTATATCAAACATTTGACTATCACTTAAAGTCTACTGTATTCCCTTGTAACTACAATAACATAATGTTTATCTTGAAGTACATAGAGCAATAAGTGTTTGTACAAGAGTAGAGAAAGTCATGTATATAAACATTTGACTATCACTGAAAGTCTACTGTATTCCCTTGTAACTACAATAAGATAATGTTTATCTTGAAGTAGATAGAGCAATAAGTGTTTGTACAAGAGTAGAGAAAGTCATGTATATAAAACATTTGACTATCACTTAAAGTCTACTGTATTCCCTTGTAACTACAATAAGATAATGTTTATCTTGAAGTAGATAGAGCAATAAGTGTTGGTACAAGAGTAGAGAAAGTCATGTATATAAAACATTTGACTATCACTTTAAGTCTACTGTATTCTCTTGTAACTACAATAAGATAATGTTTATCTTGAAGTAGATAGAGCAATAAGTGTTTGTACAAGAGTAGAGAAAGTCATGTATATAAAACATTTGACTATCACTTTAAGTCTACTGTATTCTCTTGTAACTACAATAAGATAATGTTTATCTTGAAGTAGATAGAGCAATAAGTGTTTGTACAACAGTAGAGAAAGTCATGTATATAAAACATTTGACTATCACTTGAAGTCTACTGTATTCCCTTGTAACTACAATAAGATAATGTTATCTTGAAGTAGATAGAGCAATAAGTGTTTGTACAACAGTAGAGAAAGTCATGTATATAAAACATTTGACTATCACTTGAAGTCTACTGTATTCCCTTGTAAATACAATAAGATAATGTTATCTTGAAGTAGATAGAGCAATAAGTGTTTGTACAACAGTAGAGAAAGTCATGTATATATAACATTTGACTATCACTTGAAGTCTACTGTATTCCCTTGTAACTACAATAAGATAATGTTTATCTTGAAGTAGATAGAGCAATAAGTGTTTGTACAACAGTAGAGAAAGTCATGTATATATAACATTTGACTATCACTTGAAGTCTACTGTATTCCCTTGTAACTACAATGAGATAATGTTTATCTTGAAGTAGAGCAATAAGTGTTTGTACAAGAGTAGAGAAAGTCATGTATATAAAACATTTGACTATCACTTGAAGTCTACTGTATTCCCTTGTAACTACAATGAGATAATGTTTATCTTGAAGTAGAGCAATAAGTGTTTGTACAAGAGTAGAGAAAGTCATGTATATAAAACATTTGACTATCACTTAAAGTCTACTGTATTCCCTTGTAACTACAATGAGATAATGTTTATCTTGAAGTAGAGCAATAAGTGTTTGTACAAGAGTAGAGAAAGTCATGTATATAAAACATTTGACTATCACTTGAAGTCTACTGTATTCCCTTGTAACTACAATAAGGTAATGTTAGCTTGAAGTAGATAGAGCAATAAGTGTTTGTACAAGAGTAGAGAAAGTCATGTATATATAACATTTGACTATCACTTGAAGTCTACTGTATTCCCTTGTAACTACAATAAGATAATGTTTATCTTGAAGTAGATAGAGCAATAAGTGTTTGTACAAGAGTAGAGAAAGCCATGTGTATGTCACATAATGACCAAAACATTTGACTTTCGTACGCACACCGGAAAAATGAGAAAATGTGATCTCGTAACAGATTAGAGAAGGTATGTGAATGCTGCTCATCAGATATTGGAGGGACAAATAAAACGGAGCTTGTCTCTACAGATACGTTAGATCCATCTGTTGCTGCTGGACGTAACCGTCAATAAACCAGTGTGATTAGCTTAACCGACGGTAATCAGTGCTCTGCGGAGCTACTCGGCGATTTCTCTTGCTGCACTAATTAGAATGTGCTGACCTGTAGCGCAGCCTCTATCTCAACACAAGCCAAGTCGAGCTGATACAGAGTATAGCGGAAATACTTTTGTATTCCTTACATCACAAGAAAGGAAATGTTCATTTGCACGTATGCCCCATTTAAGGTCGAGGCGTGACCCTCAAAGCGAGGAAAGCTCCAAATAATAATTATCATTAAAAAAAGAGAGAATAATGACTCAAAGAACTAAGACTACTCTTTAGTACTCTTTCTATTGTACAGTCACACGTAGGTCCAGTAGCGAGGTGTGACCCTCAAATCGAGGAAAGCTCCAAATAATAATTTTCATTAAAAAAAGAGAGAATAATGACTCAAAGAACTAAGACTACTCTTTAGTACTCTTTCACACGTAGGTTCAGTAGCGAGGTGTGACCCTCAAATCGAGGAAAGCTCCAAATAATAATTTTCATTAAAAAAAGAGAGAAAAATGACTCAAAGAACTAAGACTACTCTATAGTACTCTTTCTATTGTACAGTCACACGTAGGTCCAGTAGCGAGGCGTGACTTTCAAAGTGAGGAAAGCTCCAAATAATAATTGTCATCAAAATAAGAGAGAATAATGACTCAAAGAACTAAGACTACTCTTTAGTACTCTTTCTATTGTACAGTCACACGTAGGTCCAGTAGCGAGGCGTAACTTTCAAAGTGAGGGAAGCTCCAAATAATAATTTTCATTAAAAAAAGAGAGAATAATGACTCAAAGAATTAAGGCTACTCTTTAGTAGCCTTTCTATTGTACAGTCACACGTAGGTCCAGTAGCGAGGTGTGACCCTCAAATCGAGGAAAGCTCCAAATAATAATTGTCATTAAAATAAGAGAGAATAATGACTCAAAAAACTAAGGTTACTCTTTAGTACTCTTTCTATTGTACAGTAACACGTAGGTCCAGTAGCGAGGTGTGACTTTCAAAGCAAGGGAAGCTCCAGATAATAATTTTCATTAAAATAAGAGAGAATAATGACTCAAAGAACTAAGGCTACTCTTTAGTACTCTTTCTATTGTACAGTCACACGTAGGTCCAGTAGCGAGGCGTGACCCTCAAAGCGAGGAAAGCTCCAAATAATAATTATCATTAAAAAAAGAGAGAATAATGACTCAAAGAACTAAGACTACTCTTTAGTACTCTTTCTATTGTACAGTCACACGTAGGTCCAGTAGCGAGGTGTGACCCTCAAATCGAGGAAAGCTCCAAATAATAATTTTCATTAAAAAAAGAGAGAATAATGACTCAAAGAACTAAGACTACTCTTTAGTACTCTTTCACACGTAGGTTCAGTAGCGAGGTGTGACCCTCAAATCGAGGAAAGCTCCAAATAATAATTTTCATTAAAAAAAGAGAGAAAAATGACTCAAAGAACTAAGACTACTCTATAGTACTCTTTCTATTGTACAGGCACACGTAGGTCCAGTAGCGAGGCGTGACTTTCAAAGTGAGGAAAGCTCCAAATAATAATTGTCATCAAAATAAGAGAGAATAATGACTCAAAGAACTAAGACTACTCTTTAGTACTCTTTCTATTGTACAGTCACACGTAGGTCCAGTAGCGAGGCGTAACTTTCAAAGTGAGGGAAGCTCCAAATAATAATTTTCATTAAAAAAAGAGAGAATAATGACTCAAAGAATTAAGGCTACTCTTTAGTAGCCTTTCTATTGTACAGTCACACGTAGGTCCAGTAGCGAGGTGTGACCCTCAAATCGAGGAAAGCTCCAAATAATAATTGTCATTAAAATAAGAGAGAATAATGACTCAAAAAACTAAGGTTACTCTTTAGTACTCTTTCTATTGTACAGTAACACGTAGGTCCAGTAGCGAGGTGTGACTTTCAAAGCAAGGGAAGCTCCAGATAATAATTTTCATTAAAATAAGAGAGAATAATGACTCAAAGAACTAAGGCTACTCTTTAGTACTCTTTCTATTGTACAGTCACACGTAGGTCCAGTAGCGAGGCGTGACTTTCAAGGCGAGGGAAGCTAAAAATAATAATTTTTATTAAAGTAAGAGAGAATGACTCAAGGAACTAAGGCTACTCTTTAGTACTCTTTCTATTGTACAGTCACACGTAGCTCCAGTAGCGAGGTGTGACTTTCAAGGCGAGGGAAGCTAAAAATAATAATTTTCGTTAAAGTAAGAGAGAATGACTCAAGGATACTCTTTCTATTGTACAGTCACACGTAGCTCCAGTAGCGAGGCGTGACTTTCAAGGCGAGGGAAGCTAAAAATAATAATTTTCATTAAAGTAAGAGAATAATGACTCAAGGAACTAAGCCTACTCTTCAGTACTCTTTCTATTGTACAGTCACACGTAGCTCCAGTAGCGAGGCGTGACTTTCAAGGCGAGGGAAGCTAAAATAATAATTTTCATTAAAGTAAGAGAATAATGACTCAAAGAACTAAGCCTACTCTTCAGTACTCTTTCTATTGTACAGTCACACGTAGCTCCAGTAGCGAGGTGTGACTTTCAAAGTGAGGGAAGCTCCATATAATAATTGTCATTAAAATAAAAGAGAATAATGACTCAAGGAGCTAAGGCTACTCTTTAGTACTCTTTCTATTGTACAGTCGTGTGGCGTAAGTAATCTATACTCGAAGTTTGTGAAGGTAATTCCGATCCACTCTCTATATTCATGGTTTTATATTGCTGAATGTGTTACAATAACTTGACTAAACAGACCCAAATATTCAAAATGGTTTCAATACACGGAGAAGTATTGCAATTGAGAACTGAAGCGATATGAACACTTGCCGAGGCGGTACATCACTTGGTATTGGCAAGTAGCAAGGGCCATAACTCTCCCTGAGTTATAGTTCAACACTGCCGCTCGACTTTCATTTTTTATTTATAGGGTGATCATTGTTATTTAGATGGAATCTGCCCAGGTCGGAGAGCTTTATAAATTTTAAACGGTCAGCATTCTCTGGGGCCCTACAAAAGTTTCAGTAATAACTTAAAGGAAACTTAAAGTAAATTCGCAATTCCTGTTTTATATTTTATACAAAGAAAGTAATTTTGATCCAGGTCACAGGACGGTATCTTCAACGCTTGGTCCCCAGAATTTTTTTCTTTTATTGTTATCTTTTCGCCCCAATCTTGTTTTATTTTTAATCTCAAACATGGATGTATTGTCTCCTATTCCGTAAAAATAAGGTCTCCAATTTTATTTAATATATAAAACATGTTTATCGTCAATGAATGTTACATTGCTAGAAAGGCGGAACTTACAGCTATTTTCAACGTAATCACCATTGCGATCGATGCACTTTTGCATGCGTTGTGGTAGTTTTTGTATACCCTTGTCATAGCACTCTCCCGCCAAGTTCCGCAGGTAGCGCTCAACCTCGTTTTTCAAACCATCGTCGGTCTGGGAACGTGTTCCACCCAGGTGTGACTTCAACTTAGGAAACAGATGAAAATCACTAGGTGCTAAGTCTGTACTGTCCCATCCGAACTGGGCCAGGAGATCAGCCGTTGCAGGTGCAGTATGGGGACGAGCGTTACGTGATGAAAAATCACTCCTTTCGGCCGCGCCGTGGCTCAGTTGTTAGACCGCTTGGCTCTCACCAAGGCGGCCCGGATTCGATCTCAGGCGACCGCAAAGTGATAACACGGCGCTGGGGCGGGTTTTCTCCGGGATCTCCGGTTTCCCCCGCCAACTCATTCTACCGGTGCTCCATCTTCATCTCATGTATCATCAGTGTTATCGCCTGCGGTGCGTATGTATTAAAAGCGGGCGTTAAACACTACACATTTCACTCCTTTCGTCAGTATTCCCCTCCTTCGATTTTGAATGGCACGTCTCAATGTTTTTAAAGTTTCACAGTGGCTATCGGCGTTTATTGTTGAGACGGTAAGCATAAACTCGCACAACAATACACCTTTTCTGTCCCAGAACACACTAGCCATCACTTTGCCGGCAGAAAATGTCTGTTTGAACTTTCGCGGCTTCGGCGAATTCGAATGCCGCCACTGACGAGAACGTTCTTTAATTTCTGTTGTTGTGTAGTGCACCCAGGTTTCATCGCCAGTGACAATTGAATCCAACAATTTCTTGCCCTGTTCTGCATAGCGCACCAGGAATCGGTAGGCCGCTACAACACGTTGTCGTTTATGGTCTTCGGTGAGCATTTCGGGGACCCACCTCGCACACGCCTTCCGGTCAAAATCTTGTCAATCGTAGTCTTACTTCAGGGATAAGTTCGCACAGCTCGTCAACTGTCACACGCCGATCTTTAAGCATTTCTTGCTTCTCTTTTGCAATTGTTTCGGCTGAAGCCAAAGGCCGACCAGAGCGCTGTTCGTCATGGACGTCTGTACGTCCGTCTTTGAGCTCTATGACCCACTTTCGCACGTTTTTGACGTCCATACACTGTGACCCATAGACTTCGCATAACGGACGATGAACTTCTGTTGGTTTAGTGCCCTTGGCACTCAAAAAAAAAAAAAAAAAAAAAAACGGTTCAGTGCACTTTTTGTTGTAATTTTACATCCTCCAACGTTAAGTCATATCGGACGGGGATCACTGCACGCAACTCGCACTTGGCGGCGGAAGTGATAGGAAGCTCCATTGCAAACGGCTGCCCAGCCAAAACTAATGGTTGCAACGGGTTCATTCTAGTGCGTATTTGAAGGGGTGAAACCAAGCTACACGCCAGTGTTGACGGATCTCGCGTAATAGCGTTCCTCACGGCTCCAGCGCCTTGGACACCTTATTTTACTGACACGCCACGCCACGCATTGCCAGGTTTTATTTTATGCCCTGGTCTATCGTATTTGGTAAAATGTTTCAGTTTATTTTTTCTATGCTCTAATATTGCTATTTTACTGCATAACACATTTTTACCGTCGCTTCTAGCAGACCTATCTCAATTTTGCTTCTACATAATGTGTACATTTGCATCGTGCCTATTCAATTCTACTTTGTTTACAATTTTTTTGATGAGAGATGACAGCTGGTGGGTCAGGTTCTACCTGGTGTCACCAGAGCCTTCTGTGGGTCGCCGATGTGACCGGCTCATCAAACTTGGAATCCCTCAAGGGCCTCTGTGGGTCTCGCGGTTCGGCCCATGTCCCCTGGACGTTCCTTTACCTCATCAAGGCAGAAGATAGACTCTTCCGGACACAGAAATCCTTAGAATTAATTTATGTGGATGCGACATGAAGTCGGTGGTTATGTGTCTTAAATTTACGGCACGTAAACTTACCTAGGTGGGTCGACCACGGGAATCGAACCTGGATCTCCCGAATACGGAATAACCATCAGTACAGTCACGATTGCTTCTAGAAACCTACGAAGTATGATATTCAGGGTTACAGTATTGAATGAGCTCGCGGAACTAGTCACTCCTAAATATTTCTTGTTATTCTTTCATTTTACATCAAATACATTTTCTGTAACTTTAACCATTTCTTAAATATTCCTTTTATTTTTTTTTATTTTCCGTCCCATACATTTTAGAGCTAATTGCTTCCTAGATATACCTTGATGTATTTGAATTCCCCAATAACACTAACTCGTTATTCACTTTTTTTGTTTCTTAGACATACGAAGAGGACGAAATTTTAAGGTGGTTACCATAGCAACCAGTTCTAAGTGTCTGATAGAGCAATGATGGGTGTGTTATAAAAACGAGGCTGTCAGTTGTTGGATGCTGTAATGGAGCAGCGCTGTATGTCATCTCATCGTCGCATCCTGTTATCATATTCATAGAAAAACTGGTCGACTAAATCAGTGTGCACACACAGCTGCATATTGACCCAGCAATAATTATTAACATTTCAGAACCAGGCATCCGTGCAAGTTTGGAAAATGTACAGCGTTGATCACAAGTCACGAATAATGCACAACTAGGCTCAATGGCCAGGACGTAATCACCATGGCAACAAAACCTGAAGTCGTCACTCTTTATAACTTTGTATTGTTACTAAACTCATCACAAAATGTCAATAAAACTCCTCTGTGATACATTTAACAAGTTTACTAGTTACTTGTACGTGTTTTAATGTGATAAATTGTGCCCGGATTTTGATGAAAAATAATCCTTTCTTCTGAGTAGTCACAGACGATGCTTATTGGAAATTAAGTACATTCTGGAACAAATACCTTAGATATATATGGCTTTTACACGTCATAAAAATGCATTTTTTCATGTTTTATAATAAAGTCATTTTTTTAAACATTTATATGCATTTTTCGGTCATTTTCCTTCTTTGTCACGAATTTATTGGGCATTTTCAGCTCTAGCTCGCATTCGGGAGACCAAAGTTCGATTACCGTGGCTGACCTAACCCTGACCGATAGACTTATACGAGGCCTGTTCAATAAAAACGATCACAATAGTTTTTTGACAACATACCTTTACCCATCCTCATAATTTTGATGGTCCTTCTCAAAATGGTCTCCCCTGAATGCAATGCACTTGTCCCAGCGTTTCTGCCAGTCTTCAAAGACATGCTGGAAACCTTTATTTGAGACATCCTTCAAAATCGCTTCCGCAGCCTTCACCACTGCTTCTGATGATGGACAATGTCTCCCACGAAGGCGTTTCTTCAAGATAGGGAATAGAAAAAAGTCACATGGGGCTAAATGCGAACTATAGGGAGTGTGAGGGATGCACTTCACGTTGATTTTTGCAAAATATTCAGCAACAACATTGACAATATGCGGCCGCACGTTATCGTGGTGCTGCATCCAGCCTGCTTCACGGAAATGTGGTCTTTTGCGCCTGATATGCACTTGCAATGTTTTCAGGACATCCCTGTTGTATTGTCCAGTTACTGATGTGTGTGCAGGTACAACATTCTGATAAAAAATTCCATGAATATCAAAGAATGAGATGACCATAACTTTCCCAGCAGAAGCAAACAATTTTGCTTTTTAGGGGGTTGGTGATGAAGGAGATTTCCACACTCAGCTTTGCTGTTTGCTCTCAGAATCAAAATGATGTAGCCAAGTTTCATCAGCAGTGATTACGTTTGAAAGAAACTCCAGATCTTCCTCTAACATCAACTTTAACTGCATGTTACTTCCATTACAGCGGTAGGCGATACTGAACATGTCTGAACTTGAGAATATAATAAGTTTGAATATTAGTATGAAAAATAAAGACCGTAAAAAATTATGATGATTCTTTATTTTTCAGCCCTCGTACTACTGTGACTTTTTTCAAATAGTGAGAGAAGTGGTGAATAGCTTAGATAGGGTAGATTCTAAGGCAATTGAGAGCGCACAGGATCTGTTTCCTAAAACTCAAATCCAAGGTAAATTAGCTTTCATTAAATGAAATTTTTCATTTTTTACAGATACCATAACGCGCCTTGAAGAGAGTGACATGACACTGGATAAGTCGAAATTAATTGTTCTTTCACACTGGCCGTGTGTAGGCTAAATTGTGGAAAGGTAGAGTCTGACTGAAAAATTCAATGTGCCATAGTGTGAAAGAAGAAGGTAGTTGTCTCATGTGTTTATGACAACTCCTAGTGGTTTACCGGGAAAAACACGACTCTCTTGGAGAATTTAATGTCATGTCGGCACGTTGGCCATAGTAGCTCAATGGTTAGAGCGGCTAGACGAAGACAAGAAGATCCTTGGTTCAAGTCCCGGCTATGGGATTGAATTTTTCAGTCTGACTCTACCTCCCCACATTGGGTAAGACCATTGAGTTAGTGAGGATTGTGAAAGAGAGGATACAAAATGTAAAAGGTGAGATGGGGGACAAAATCAGACATATACTAAAATTTGTGTTGGACAGAAATAAAGGGTATCAAACAGTTTGTCAGATTGCCGATATCTTGTCAGGATAAAACTGCAGAACTGATATTTTTGAACAGGATTTAACAAGCAGTGACATAGTGTATTTCAAATATGTATCTATAACATCTGTGGAAGTGGAGAGAAGTTTTTGAAAGTATAAAACAGTATTAGCTGACAACCGCTGTTCCTTTACTTGAAGATGACCAACGCTAAGTAAGGTATGTTTTGGCTAATGGGTACAGTAACTTATTTTTTCACATTTTATAAAATTAAGAACAACCTGATGAATTTTGAATTTATGTATTGTTTAGTAGCAATAATTGCATTATTTACTACGAAACTTAATTTTAAAATGTGGTTATTCCAACGATATATTCATTATTTGTGTAACTATATGTTTTAGTTAGACATTTTTATATGAATATCCAGTTGGAAATTCTTGTTTTCTGATATGATTATTAGTAGGTCATGTGATGACAATAAAAGAAAATATATGTGTATTTTTGTGATTGGCCATAGTAATAATTGTATTACGTATTGTGATGATGTAGCAGTGAATCCGCCAATCACAAAATTAATTGAAGAGTAACGATAGTTATGAAAAATCAATAATCTTGAGTTAGAAATATGTTCTTTAGTCTTCTTTCATGACGATGGAAAAATGTCGGGGTGAATGTATAAGCTTTGTAACGGAAAAAAAATCAATAATCGTCAAAAAGAGTTATTTGGTATTCGTAATAGTGATGAGTGGACGTTCAAAAGTGATGAATTTTAAGTAATTAACTGAAATTGCATATATTAACTTGAAAATAAGTATTTATCGATGTGTTGGAGGTAACCTAAAGCGATAGATTATGAAAGAAAGTTTGAGTAAAATGTAATCCATGCTATACAATTAAATTATATATTTAATCAAACTCAATCATCAAGAAACAATTCAAAGTACAGCGAGGTAATCCTGTTATATTTGGCTTCTCGACCTGGATCTTCGAAACAGTCAACGTGCATCCTATCTGATGCAGCGAAGAAATACCGCTACATACACTCCTGGAAATTGAAATAAGAACACCGTGAATTCATTGTCCCAGGAAGGGGAAACTTTATTGACACATTCCTGGGGTCAGATACATCACATGATCACACTGACAGAACCATAGGCACATAGACACAGGCAACAGAGCATGCACAATGTCGGCACTAGTACCGTGTATATCCACCTTTCGCAGCAATGCAGGCTGCTATTCTCCCATGGATACGATCGTAGAGATGCTGGATGTAGTCCTGTGGAACGGCTTGCCATGCCATTTCCAGCTGGCGCCTCAGTTGGACCAGCGTTCGTACTGGACGTGCAGACCGCATGAAACAACGTTTCATCCAGTCTCAAACATGCTCAATGGGGGACAGATCCGGAGATCTTGCTGGCCAGGGTAGTTGACTAGAGCACGTTGGGTGGCACGGGATACATGCGGACGTGCATTGTCCTGTTGGAACAGCAAGTTCCCTTGCCGGTCTAGGAATGGTAGAACGATGGGTTCGATGACGGTTTGGATGTACCGTGCACTATTCAGTGTCCCCTCGACGATCACCAGAGGTGTACGGCCAGTGTAGGAGATCGCTCCCCACACCATGATGCCGGTTGTTGGCCCTGTGTGCCTCGGTCGCATGCAGTCCTGATTGTGGTGCTCACCTGCACGGCGCCAAACACGCATACGACCATCATTGGCACCAAGGCAGAAGCGATTCTCATCGCTGAAGGCGACACGTCTCCATTCGTCCCTCCATTCACGCCTGTAGCGACACCACTGGAGGCGGGCTGTACGATGTTGGGGCGTGAGCGGAAGACGGCATAACGGTGCGCGGGACCGTATCCCAGCTTCATGGAGACGGTTGCGAATAGTCCTCGCCGATACCCCAGGAGCAACAGTGTCCCTAATTTGCTGGGAAGTGGCAGTGCGGTCCCCTAGGGCACTAAGTAGGATCCGACGGTCTTGGCGTGCATCCGCACGTCGCTACGGTCCGGTCCCAGGTCGAAGGGCACGTGCACCTTTTGCCGACCACTGGCGACAACATCGATGTACTGTGGAGACCTCACGCCCCACGTGTTGAGCAATTCGGCGGTACGTCCACCTGGTCTCCCGCATGCTCACTATACGCCCTCGCTCAAAGTACGTCAACTGCACATACGGTTCACGTACACGCTGTCGCGGTATGCTACCAGTGTTAAAGACTGCGATGAAGCTGCGTATGCCACGACAAACTTGCTGACACTGACGGCGGCGGAGTCCAAACATTGCACAGCTAGCGCCATTCGACGGCCTACACCGCTGTTCCTGGTGTGTCCGCTGTGCCGTGCGTGTGATCATTGCTTGTACAGCCCTTTCGCGGTGTCCGGAGCAAGTATGGTGGGTCTCACACACCGGCGTCAATGTGTTCTTACTTCCATTTCCAGGAGTGTATTTCGACCGATTGGTGCCTCGATTAAGCTGGAGAATTATAGCGCCACAAAAATGGCGTCCCAACTTTAGGGCTTTGAATTGGTGGCAAGTTTATTTACACAACAGTCAACAGAAACTTTCTACTATTATCTACACATCGTAGACGACCAACAGCAAGTTAAAATACTTTAATGTATGAGACTCCGAAGTGGACGTAAATTGCCAGAGGGATGAATCATCGCCAGCAATTTAGTGAACAAGTGCTTGAAGCAAACGCGCTTGCACAGGGTGAAAGACGTGTTAACGAATCACAAGATGTAGGCACTTTAGACCGGATAGTGAAGATGTTAGCAGAACTCAGTAGCAAGTTAGGAGATGTAAATGATAAGATAGAAAGTCAATATGCAGATTTGAGTAGGAAAATAGAAAGTGTAAATGCAGATCATAGCAGGAAGATAGAAAATCAGAATGCAAAACTCAGTAGCAAATTAGATGCTAAGATAGATAATGTCTCAATTAGGCTCACAAGAGAAAGATATAACTAACCTAAGTGAACAACAAGAGAGGTTAGAATTTGTACAGAATAGCCAATCAAATGAACTAAGTGAACTAGTTACCCAAGAAGTAAGAAATTTACAGACAAATGTTGACTTACCAAACAATGAAAGTTATAATACAGATGGTTATCAGAAGATGTATGTTGTAAATTCAAACAATAGTTATTTTGATGTGAACTGTAATGTATATGTACACAAAATGTTCCCACAAACACAAATACACAATGAAGGTCATAGTGGTCACATATATGATACACCACACGAAATAATGTTGCTAAAGTTTTGTAAAAGATTTAAACACACAACTAACCTAACCTTCAAACAATGTTGTGATATACATAGAAACAAAAGATGGATTTACCAAGTTCTTGGCGCTTGCAAAGATCAGGTTAGCCAACTGAGAAAAATGTATCACCATAACTGTTCAAAAGTTACGAGTATGAACTTTGTCATGGATACAGGACAGCTAGAAAAATTAATTATGTGGGCAAAGCACCCAACATGAATAACAAAACAGAATTTTTTGTTTACAAATTATATATAAATTTGTTAAAATTCAGTTATTTCATTTTAATTGTATATACTCGTTTACAAATTATGTTAAAATATTTGTATATTGTTATATTATGTTTTGTTAACCGTCAATAATTTAAAAATGTTAATTATAAAAATACTTTAATGCAAATTTGGGGCGGGGCACACCCCCCTCATAAAGACAAAGATATATATTAAAAATGTTATAGTAATGCTAAGTTGTTAAATGTTTATTTATTATTACATTTCGTTCAATGTATGTTTATTGTTATATGTTATATTTATGTTTTAGTACATTGTTGTAAACAAAATTGTTAAATTTGGGGCGTTGTTCAAAATATATGGAAACATATTCTTGAAGTATTTAAATTAAAATTATTTTCCATAACTTTCTGTGACAGTTATTAACTTATTATTATGGAAGAAATTGTTAATTTCTGTTAGGTCACCATTTTACATTTTATGTGCATTTTTTATATTTTAAGGGCATTTTATAGCTCATTTTTAGAGAATTTTTAGGTCAACAACTTCCGGGCCCTAGTAATAAGTGTCACACTCAGTCACTAGTTACTCTAGCCAACAAGGGACAAGAGTTTATTAACGCGGTAACAAATGTAAATGTAAATATTGAAGTCAGTTGTTGACTTAGCTGCCATTAACATAATGAGCTAATTCACTTTTCGTTTTGTAGATAATGAAAAATTGCATCAGCAGCGACCTGGCTATCCCCATATAAACCAAAATATACAGGGTGCCTCGAAAGTACACCGAATATATATAGGAGTATTTGATCAGCTTCTATGTGACACATATACACGGTGTTCATTTTATTTGTTATTTCCCGACCCTGATTGAGCAAGAATGACGTCATAGTTGTTTAGTAAGTCTATCTAGAAATCACAGTATCCTCTACGGAGAAGAAGCGGTCAGTTTTGGGGAACAGTAACAAATTCCAGCGCTTTCAGTGTGGTTGCTCTTGTAACTAATACAACCAGCTTTCCCTGGATATGAACACAGAGCACCGTGTCTTCATGGTTGAATGCTACTTTCGTACAGCATTAAAATTGGTGTGACATATAAATATAGTTTAAATCGCTGCATAGAGGAGTTTATACAACGCTATCCAGCATTCAGACAAGTCCCTCGGAGCGTAATGTTGTCAAAAGTGTCCAGGTAACGTCAAATTGACATTCTTTTGTTTGTAACATAAACGGCTTACGTTTTATCAGTATACGAAATAAACCTTTTGTCATTCTCACGCTTAATTAAAATGTCTATTAATGTTGGTATCATTATGTCTTTTAAAACCAATAGATACATCAAACATTTCCAAGATACCGGATCAGTTACTCGCAAAAAGAGACACTGGACGCTATAAAGTGACTGGTCCCAAATGTTATGACAGAACGACCTTCTCGCAATACAGACAATGTTTAAGGGAAGAGAGAAAGGAAATACGAGGGCTATCCAGAAAGTAGATTACGTTTTGGAATAAAAAGTAAACAAAGTATAGGAAACAAATTTTATTATATACAGATGAAAGCCACACTCAAATACTACTTTTCGACATAGTCACCATTCAAATTAAAGCATTTATCGTAGCGATGTACGAGCTTGGAAATTCCTTCGTCGAAAAATTCGGCCGCCTGCGCCTTCAACCACTTCGTTACCTCTTCTTGCAGCTGTGCGTCGTCATCAAAACGCTGCATAGCCAGCCACTTCTTCATTGCTGGGAATAGGTGGAAGTCGCTCGGTGCCAGGTCGGGACTGTACGGCGGATGAGGAAACAACTCCCACTTAAAAGATTCAAGAACTTCACGAGTGACATTTGCCGTGTGGGGCCGGGCGTTGTCGTGAATCAACAAGATCTTAGAGCTCAACATTCCTCTGCGCTTGTTTTGAATGGCTCTTCTGAGTTTTTGGAGAGTTTGGCAATGCCTTTGAGAGTTTATTGTAGTGCCTCTTTCCAGGAAGTCCACCAAAATCACACCTTTTCTGTCCCAAAAAACAGTCGCCATCATCTTCCTTGCCGACATTGTTTGCATGCATTTCTTGGGTTTTTGGGGAGAACTTGTGTGCCCCCACTGCATTGATTGCAATTTCGTTTCACAGTTCACGTGTTTCACCCATGTTTCGTCACCAGTAACGATGCGATCGAGTAAAGAGTCACCATGCTTATGGTAAACGTCCAAAAAGTTCAACGCTGCAGCCATTCGCTGATTTTTGTGGTCCTCTGTCAAGATTTTTGGAATCCATCTTGCACAAAACTTGTGGTAACCAAGCTTTTCGCTGATGATTTCGTGCAACAAACTTCGCGAAATTTGTGGAAAACTCAAAGAAAGTTCCGTTATTGTGAACCTCCGATTTTCACGGACTTTAGCATCGACTTTTTCGACAAGTTCGGCAGTCACTATGCTGGGTCTCCCACTTCGATCTGCGTCGTGAACATTGGTTCGGCCATTTTTAAATCTGATGACCCACTGACGCACTCCACCTTCAGTGATAATGTTGTCCCCATACACTTCACAAAGCTGCCGATAGATTTCTATCGGTTTACAGTTTTTTGCAGTCAGAAACCTTATTACTGCACGCACCTCGCGGGATTTTCAATTAACGCAGACATTTCAAACCGTCACAGTATCTGAACGGAGCACAGCACGAACCTCTCACTAGCACGGCTAGATGCCGACTGAGCTGCGCAACGCTCTGACCCCAAGATGGCCGCGCTAGCCCCGCCCCTAGCGGAAACAGACGAAAACGTAATATACTTTCTGGATAGCCCTCGTATAATAAAATGGACACAAAAGACTAGAGATATTTTCCTGTTTAGACTTCGATAAAAATTATGCACATATTGTAACACTAATTTATTTTTCATTCATACTGAATTACTGAGGAAGCACATTGCAAACAAACGATCAGAGCTTTCTCCTACTGGGTGACGACTTCACCATGACACTGCACGACCTCACGTCACATGGAGTTCCTACTCACACTACTGTTACAGCAGTATACTACACGTCAGTATTGGCTACACTGAGGAAGCACATTACATAGAAACGACCAGAGCTTTCTCGGACTGGCTGACGACTTCATCATGACAATACACGGCCTCACGTCACATGGAGTTCCTCCTCACACTACTGTTACAGCAGTATACTACATGTCAGTATTGGCTACACTGAGGAAGCACATTACATAGAAACGACCAGAGCTTTCTCGGACTGGCTGACGACTTCATCATGACAATGCACGACCTCACGTCACATGCAGTCCCCCCTCACACTACTGTTACAGCAGTATACTACACGTCAGTATTGGCTACACTGAGGAAGCACATTACAAAGAAACGACCAGAGCTTTCTCGGACTGGGTGACGACTTCATCATGACAATGCACGACCTCACGTCACATGCAGTTGCCCCTCACACTACTGTTACAGCAGCACACTACACGTCAGTATTGGCTACACTGAGGAAGCACATTACAAAGAAACGACCAGAGCTTTCTCGGACTGGGTGACGACTTCATCATGACAATGCACGACCTCACGTCACATGCAGTTCCCCCTCACACTACTGTTACAGCAGCATACTACACGTCAGTATTGGCTACACTGAGGAAGCACATTGCAAAGAAACAACCAGAGCTTTCTCGAACTGGATGGCGACTTCATCATGACAATGCACGATCTCACGTCACATGCAGTTCCCCCTCACACTACTATTACAGCAGCATACTACACGTCAGTATTGGCTACACTAAGGAAGTACACTACAAAGAAACGCACAGAGATTTCTCGGACTGGATGGCGACTTCAGCATGACAATGTACGACCTCACGACATACAGTTCCCCCTCACACTACTATTACAGCAGCATACTACACGTCAGTATTGGCTACACTGAGGAAGCACATTACATAGAAACGACCAGAGCCTTCTCGGATTGGCTGACGACTTCATCATGACAATGCACGACCTCACGTCACATGCAGTTCCCCCTCACACTACCGTTACAGCAGCATACTACACGGCAGTATTGGCTACACTGAGGAAGCACTTTACAAAGAAACGAGCAGGGCTTTCTCGGACTGGGTGGCGACTTCATCATAATATGCAGGACCTCACGTCAGATACAGTTGCCCCTCACACTACTGTTACAGCAGCATACTACACGTCAGTATTGGCTACACTGAGGAAGCACATTACATAGAAACGACCAGAGCTTTCTCGGACTGGGTGACGACTTCACCATAACAATGCACGACCTCACGTCACATGCAGTTCCCCCTCATACTACTGTTACAGCAGCATGCTACACGTCAGTATTGGCTACACTAAGGAAGCACTTGACAAAGAAATGACCAGAGCTTTCTCGGACTGGATGACGACTTCATCATGACAATGCACGACCTCACGTCACATGCAGTTCCCCCTCACACTACTGTTACAGCAGCATACTACACGTCAGTATTGGCTACACTAAGGAAGCACTCTACAAAGAAATGACCAGAGGTTTCTCGGACTGGATGACGACTTCATCATGACAATGCACGACCTCACGTCACATGCAGTTCCCCCTCACACTACTGTTACAGCAGCATACTACACGTCAGTATTGGCTACACTAAGGAAGCACTTTACAAAGAAATGACCAGAGGTTTCTCGGACTGGATGACGACTTCATCATGACAATGCACGACGTCACGTCACATGCAGTTCCCCCTCACACTACTGTTACAGCAGCATACCACACGTCAGCATTGGCTACGCTGATGAAGTACATTACCAAGAAACGACCAGAGCTTTCTCGTACTGGGTGACGACTTCATCATGACGATGCACGGCCTCACGTCACATACAGTTCCCCCTCACACTACTGTTACAGCAGCATGCTACGCGTCAGTATTGGCTACACTGAGGAAGCACATTACAAAGAAACGACCAGAGCTTTCTCGGACTGGGTGACAACTTCATCATGACCATGTACGACCTCACGTCACATGGTGTTCCCCCTCACACTATTGTTACAGCAGCATACTACACGTCAGTATTGGCTACACTGAGGAAGCACATTACAAAGAAACGACCAGAGCTTTCTCGGACTGGGTGGAGACTTCATCATGACAATGCACGACCTCACGTCACATGGAGTTCCCCCTCACACTATTGTTACAGCAGCATACTACACGTCAGTATTGGCTACACTGAGGAAGCACATTACAAAGAAACGACCAGAGCTTTCTCGGACTGGGTGGAGACTTCATCATGACAATGTACGACCTCACGTGACATACAGTTCCCCCTCACACTACTGTTACAACAGCATACTACACGTCAGTATTGGCTACACTGAGGAAGCACATTACAAAGAAACAACCAGAGCTTTCTCGGACAGGATGACGAGTTCATCATGAGAATGCACGGCCTCACGTCGCAAATCAAATCATGTAGTTTCTAGCTTGATTTAACATTACCTGTGTACCACATCCACCTTAGAGCCCCGATCTTGCAACCTTCCCATCACTAAAGGAAAATCTTAGGGGTATTCGATTTGAGAACTCTGAAGCAGTGCTCAAGAAAAGTGAGGTGATTCTCAAGGAACTGACAAAGAATGGTGTGCATCACGTGTTCAAAGACTGGCAGAGACGCTATAAAAAGTGAATTGAGGTCGGACGGGACTATTTTGAAAAAATCATGTAAATATTGATTTAAATGACATTTACATTGACATGTAAATGTTACACAGTTTTTATGTATGACATTTCGTGTGGCATAGTGTAGGTGTCGACGAATTAAGTGTCATTGGAAGTCATCTCCGGGCCCAGTTCAGTAGCCCCTGGTGCACGAAGATTTCCAAATTTCCCATCATCCAGATAACTATCAACTCTGAAAGTAGCAACTGAGAAAAAGAATGACGTAAGGTAAGAAAGTGGTGGTAATGGAGGCACAGGAAGTTCGGGGTGCGTGATGTACTAGCCACAGCTAAAGAACATTTCCTCGGGAAGCCAACCCTGTATCGTCTAAGCCCTGGTGACATCATTATCATGAGGACATCACCTACCACAAAAGTGATACGTGTGTGACAGTAAATACATTTAACGGAAGGCCGCGTGTTTCGTTTTCCATTGAAAATTGATTGTCCAACACCACAAAGCTTTCAGCTGCAGGCGTCCGACGTTTCGACGCCATTACTGCTGCTTCCTTTCGTCGACCTTAACGACGACAGGGCACATGGAAAATTGCTCCTCACAACAAACCGAGATAGTCCAAAGTTTGGCGGGTCATGAAATTGTAAAAGCCAAACGGTCAAGTTTGGAAATACAGTAGAAGCCCTAAATAACGCGTTTAACCTTATCACGTAATTCTGGACAGCAGATTGACTTGGAATCGCCAGTTAGAAAGAGTCTGTGGTAGGACTGGCGGAAATGAGAACCTACTGCAGCTTTTTTTTTGGCAAAACATGGGGTCTTAAACCTCATGTGATTCTTTGGGCGTATATGGTCACATATGCCTCTTTGGTATGGTGGCCAAAAGTAAAGCAGAAAACAGTAATAGCCTGTTTGCAGAAAGTACAGAGGCTGGTCTGTTTATGCATAACTGGTGCTATTAGCACATGTCCTACTGCCGCCATGGAGGCACTTATAGGCCTAACGCCTCTGCATTTTGAGGTTGAAAGAATGGCCTTAAGCAGTGCTTTTCAGCTGCAAAGAAGTTCGATATTTAAAGCTGGTGACCTATTAGTCACATGGAAATTCTCTGGGATATCAAGGAACAAAATATCATAGCGGGGTCTGGATGTTACCCCAACCTAATTTGGATCTCTCCCTTACCGTTAGGATTCCTGAACGGTAGAACTTTTTTTATAATTTTTTATTGATCGATCAGCGGTACAATGCTTTACAGATCAGAGTGAAAAGAAGGTAACAGTACAATAAGAACAATAACACTCAGGGTTAGGCTAACAGGCCGCCCCTAACTACATGAAGTTAGAACTCCAACAATACTCTCTGAGAAATTATGTCAATATTGAATATGTAAGTCAAACATCAAGTACTAGAATAGTTCGAATCAGATGTATCACTCAGAAGCAGGTCCTGTGGTAGTCTCCTCTTCAAGCGTGAGGGCTGGCGCGTGTGGACGCCGATGTTATAATGCACAGCTCCTGGAACTTCTTTCAGCGTGGAAAAGAAACGACGAGCGATCCTGCGAATGTAGTCGTGAAGAGGTAACAGTCCTAGTTCGTGATAGAACTACTGATTACGGATGACCCATGGAGCGTTGGTAGCGATGCACATGAAGCGACTCTGTATAATTTGAAGACGAAGCAGATGACATGTGAGTGCGGCCCCACACACTTGGCAGGCGTATGCAATAAGCGGACGAACGAGTGATGTGTAGAGTAACAATGAAGACTGTAGGCCGAGGCTGGAACGGGGATGTAACAGAGGTGAGAGTTTAGAAAGTCGCTCGGAGGCCAGTGATATAATACGATCGATATGAGCACGCCAGGTCAGTAGAGAGTCCAAAAGTACTCCAAGGTATTTAACGGGAGTTGTAGTGGGGAGCCAAGGGACATTGTTCCTGTAGAGATACAACGGATTAAGCGGAGTATATTGGCGAAGAGTGAAGAACTTAGCGTCGCTTTTCTGAGGGTTCAAAGAGATCCCCCAAGTGCTGAATCAATGAGTTAGGCGATCTAGAGAGAGCTGTACTACTTGTTGTGCGTGCTGGAGATTATAATGAGAATAATATAGTACTGTGTCAGCGTAAAGAGCTAAAGAAGTCGGAGCTAAGTCAGGTTTAGTACAATCTAGAATTACGAATTAGGTATCTAAGGACGTGACGGCTCACAAAGTGAATAGCTGTAAACACAGTGAGTAAGCAGAGGCTGTTGTGTAACAAGATTGTTGTTGTAAAGAGAGCTGAACTGGACGCTGTTATTGTCATCGACCTTGGAAGATTGTGTTGTTACGTGATGTAATGTTGTTACGTGATGTAATGTTGTTACGTGATGTAATGTTGTTACGTGAGAATTGAACATTTAGAATTTTGGCAAATTGGACTTTTAATTCTACGAACCCACAAAGTCACAATAGTTTATCAGACAGTCAAGCTGCATTAAAGGCCCTTGGTGGTTGTACCATTGAGTCAAAGCTTGTAAATGACTGTGTTTGGATTTTAAATCAGCTGGCAAAACACATTTGAACAGTTATCCTTACCTTTTCGTTGTGATCAAGGAAGATGTTCGTTCCGGCCCAGCATCGAAGATGATCTTGACGTTGTTTCGTCATGGGTCTGATTGCACTCTCAGGGTCGACCCAGAAATTGTTGACTGCTGGTTTGAAGTCCTTTATGCCTGCATGAATGTTCTTATTCTCAGAGCGAAGGCGATAAATGGCTATTTAAAACATTTATTCTCACGTGTTGGGAGTATTCCATAATCTACATTCAACATTAACTTTGCAAGGACCAACTAGAAGAAGACACACTAGCTATATCTTAATATCACATTTATAATCTACAGTTTCGACGTAATATATCTTCTCACTTCTCTACAAAAAATGTTCAGTCTCTATGGCAACGTACATTTTACGATCGCCCTGTGAAGGAAAACATTTGGCTAGCGATATCAAATTATGTTTTTCTCTTTTATATACAATATTATAATTCAAGTTCAGAATTATCGCTTCATATTGTCACAACCTAGGGTGGTGACTGGGGAACATAACTCAGATGATGAAGGGAAGAGGAGTAAAGAAAACTCTTAACTCACCATTCAAACTATTTATTTAGGACTAGCCCATAGTCAAAACATTACAAAGTCCTTCAACGTCTTGCTGCAAGTGAATTATCTAACAATACTCCAAAATAACCTTACCCCGTACGGGGCTTACCTTCGGAGTTGTGTGTCGTGATGGGTGCTTCCGGCCGGGCTGACGGGCAGCGTAACAACCTCTTCTGATGGTCGCAAAGGTGAGGATCCAAGGACTATTATATAGGCCGTTGGATCCTTACCAACATGGCGTCGCTAACACCAAATATGGCGAGCCAACGCCCAGAGCGTAGGCTACATTAGCCAATCAGAAGTGAGTATTCAAATAGTTCTAGAATATCCGGACTGACGCACTAGGCTCAGGGCGCAGCTCAACATCGTGCAAGTCATCACGTAGACAACAGGAAACTGTGTCATCGGGAATCCTGGGGGTTTGTCACAGGAAGTGGTAACCCTCAGTATTCCCGTTACATGTTGAGCCTCTCCCAAGCCTCCATCAAGAAAGGAAATTTAACTAATGTAAAATGTATAAGAGAGTCAAATCCCAAAGAAATAATCATCCATAATAAAGTTCTGAATTTTGATATGTTGCCCAGCCTTCCTCAACCATGCACGTGACAATATAATCTATAAAAAAATTAGGGCAGCTATATGAAGTGTAAAATTGGCAAATTGCTAGTTTATCCTCCACATGGGGGGCATCCCGGCACGTTAACGCCAGAGGTTCTACTCCTATTAGTCCTGGACCCGTAGGACCAAGGACCCGGACTTTCTTCTACCAGGGTGTTACCGAGCTATCCCAAAAGGGCGTCCGGCATCTCTGTGGGGCTTTCCATAAGGCAAGACCTAGAGACTAACAACCCCCCCCCCATCTGGTCCTATGACTCAAGACGGAATGGAAGTGGATACGCCACTTACGCGCGCCAACTGCAAAATGGGAAGGCTACCGATATGGCCTCGGTTTGGTCACCTGGTGATCTAGCACACCTTCTACTAGCTATGCCGGCTGGTACGCGGGAATATATGTCTTCCCTCAACCCCGTCCGGAGACGTATCCGATCTTCCACGGGTATCGGGAACCACTGCCCCCTCGAGTCCAAACCAAACCGAACAACTCCCAATGAGGGAGGGCTCGGCAGTTCGGCCCGAGTTTCCTCTAGTAACGCCGGAGGTACCACGAGTGCTAGGGGTCCGTAGCGTCCACACCACGGCGGCTGAAGGGAAAGGATCCCCTCCCCCAGGGGAGGAGCATTCCGGTCAGGAAGGATGAGGTGAGAGGACACCGCGTGGCCGACAAAAGAGGTCACGACTGTGCCCCCGCACTTCACCGGATGGAAAATCCCTGGCAGGCCGGTGCAATCAATATCCCACTCACCCTGGTCCTCAAACGGCTCACCAGGTCGATCTCGAGAACCTCCTATCTGGGAAGGAAGAGCTTATCAGAAACATATCATCTTTTCATGCAACGCCAAGACATCCTCCAACACTTCAACCCTGAAAGACATCAGCGGATGAGAGAGGACAATGCAGATGATATGGATTGACAAGAAATTCAGGGGATATAGATAAATTACCCAGCATTCACCCTGCGACCCAGGAAAACGCCCGTAAAAACCTATGAGTCAAGTAGACTATGCCAATCGAACCCGGACCTTGCGTAGGCGGACCACAAACCAAACCGCCTGAGCCATGTCACTCCGTTTATTGCCTTTGTCTGAAAAATCATTAGAGCCAGGAAGGAATCTGTCAGAGATTGTGTTTTAGTTCTAGTAGGAAGGTCGAGTGACCTCAGCAATGCGCGGATCGATGTCGCAGTTTTCTGGTCACGTCCTCCCCTTCTCTTGTTTTCCCCGCAGAGGACATTCCCAAGGGACTCATCGTGTCGTAACCATTGTTGCGCTGAAGCAAGTCCTGCCTCGTAAATAACCCTCCGTGCTTCCGTACACAAACTTCCTTGTCAGTAAAACATCTCCAACATTTCAGTCACTTTTGAAAAAATATAAAAACAATGTCGACACACATCCAATGCAAAGCTTACCTCTCAGAAATACTCTTCAAAGCACTTTATATAATATCCTTAAAATTCACTGGATTACAAACCAGTTGCTGGAGGATCATTATTTTCCTTTATCCTTGCTAATTTCCTAACTTCCATAGCTTTTTGAAGAACGAAATACATACATCGGAATACTAATTACAAAGATTATCACAACACTAAACAAGCGAACATCGCCCCATAGACAAGTGTTTTCTTAAAACAAAGATCCACAGTGGCGAGCCGTAACTTTAATAGTGAGGGAAGCACCAAATAATGATTTCCATTAAAATAAGAGAGAATAATGACTCAAAGAACTAACACTACTCTTTAGTACACTTTCTGTTGTACAGTCACACGTAGGTTCAGTTGCGAGGCGTGACTTTCAAAGCGAGGGAAACACCAAATAACAATGTCATTAAAATAAGGGAGAATAATGACTCAAAGAACGAAGGCTACGCTTTAGTACTCTTTCTATTGTACAGTCACACGTAGGTCCAGTAGCGAGGTGTGACTTTCAAAGTGAGGGAAACCCCAAATAACAATTGTCATTAAAATAAGGGAGAATAATGACTCAAAGAACGAAGGCTACTCTTTAGTACTCTTTCTATTGTACAGTCACACGTAGGTCCAGTAGGGAGGCGTGACTTTCAAAGCGAGGGAAACACCAAATAACAATTGTCATTAAAATAAGGGAGAATAATGACTCAAAGAACGAAGGCTACTCTTTAGTACTCTTTCTATTGTACAGTCACACGTAGGTCCAGTAGCGAGGTGTGACTTTCAAAGTGAGGGAAACCCCAAATAACAATTGTCATTAAAATAAGGGAGAATAATGACTCAAAGAACGAAGGCTACTCTTTAGTACTCTTTCTGTGGTACAGTCACACGTAGGTCCAGTAGCGAGGCGTGACTTCCAAAGTGAGGGAAACACCAAATAATAATTTTCATTGAAATAAGAGAGAATAATGACTCAAAGAACTAAGGCTAGCCTTCAGCACTCCTTCTGTTGTGCAGTCACACGTAGGTCCAGTAGCGAGGTGTGACTTTCAAAGTGAGGGAAACTCCAAATAATAATTTTCATTGAAATAAGAGAGAATAATGACTCAAAGAACTAAGGCTACTCTTTAGTACTCTTTCTATTGTACAGTCACACGTAGGTCCAGTAGGGAGGCGTGACTTTCAAAGTGAGGGAAGCTCCAAATAATAATTTTCAGTAAAATAAGAGAGAATAATGACTCAAAGAACTAAGGCTTCTCTTTAGTACGCTTTCTATTGTACACTCACACGTAGGTCCAGTAGCCAGGCGTGACTTTGAAAGTGAGGGAAGCTCCAATTAATAATTTTCATTAAAATAAGAGAGAACAATGACTCAAAGATCTAAGGCTTCTCTTTAGTACGCTTTCTATTGTACAGTCACACGTACGTCCAGTAGCGAGGCGTGACTTTGAAAGTGAGGGAAGCTCCAATTAATAATTTTCATTAAAATAAGAGAGAACAATGACTCAAAGATCTAAGGCTTCTCTTTAGTACGCTTTCTATTGTACAGTCACACGTACGTCCAGTAGCGAGGCGTGACTTTGAAAGTGAGGGAAGCTCCAATTAATAATTTTCATTAAAATAAGAGAGAACAATGACTCAAAGAACTTAGGCTACTGTTCCATTGTACAGTCACATGACTTAAGATATTTCAGTGGTTCGTTTTGCGGTTATACTTTGTTATATACACACGCAATATAAAGCCTGTGGTTCTGTTTTTAAACAGTGCTCGTTCTGGAAGCAACTGCCAGTCACCAGGCGATGATATATGAAAGTCATTACGTACGTGCAGCGCTCTCTTTCCCTGAGTTTTACATTTTTTAGTATGTGGTGGTGTACTGTTGTGAAATAATGCGCAGCGAAGTGGGAGAGGTTCCTGCTGACTGCTTCAAAAGTTATTCCTCCTTGCTCGAATTAACCTGCAATACACACTCTCTGCAAACCTGGCATGACTTTCTCTACTCCTGTACATGATCTGCATCTACTTCAAAATAAACATTATCTTATTGTAGTTACAAGGGAATACAGTAGACTTCAAGTGTCAGTCATATGTTTTAAAGCTTGTTGCATTTGGAATATGGATGAACTGATGTTGAGTGAGTGTGTGGTGTTTAAGGGCCCGTCGACAACAAGGTCATTTGGGCCCTGAACTGATGTTAAAATGAGTACAAGGTACATAGAGCTTAGAGTTACCAGTCATTCATCTTTCAGAATAAGAGAAAACTTCCAACGTTAAGTCATGTCGGACGATGAATGAAATGATGTTCAAATGAGTACAGGGTACATAGAGCTTAGAGTTACCAGTCATTCATCTTTCAGAATAAGAGAAAACCTCCAACGTTAAGTCATGTCGGACGATGAACGAAATGATGTTCAAATAAGTACAGGGTACATAGAGCTTAGAGTTATGAGATATTCTCTTTCAGGATAAGAGAAAGCCGCCAACGATAAGTCATATCGGACGATGAATGAAATGATGTTCAAATGAGTACAGGGTACATAGAGCTTAGAGTTATGAGATATTCTCTTTCAGGATAAGAGAAAACCTCCAACGTTAAGTCATGTCGGAGGATGAACGAAATGATGTTCAAATAAGTACAGGGTACATAGAGCTTAGAGTTATGAGATATTCTCTTTCAGGATAAGAGAAAGCCGCCAACGATAAGTCATATCGGACGATGAATGAAATGATGTTCAAATGAGTACAGGGTACATAGAGCTTAGAGTTACCAGTCATTCATCTTTCAGATTAAGAGAAAACCTCCAACGTTAAGTCATGTCGGACGATGAACGAAATGATGTTCAAATAAGTCCAGGGTACATAGAGCTTAGAGTTATGAGATATTCTCTTTCAGGATAAGAGAAAGCCGCCAACGATAAGTCATATCGGACGATGAACGAAATGATGTTCAAATGAGTACAGGGTACATAGAGCTTAGAGTTATGAGATATTCTCTTTCAGGATAAGACAAAACCTCCAACGTTAAGTCATGTCGGACGATGAACGAAATGATGTTCAAATAAGTCCAGGGTACATAGAGCTTAGAGTTATGAGATATTCTCTTTCAGGATAAGAGAAAGCCGCCAACGATAAGTCATATCGGACGATGAACGAAATGATGTTCAAATGAGTAAAGGTTTTCTCGTGCGGATGCCAATGTTATAATGCACAGCTCCTGGAACTTCTTGCAGCGTGGAAAAGAAACGACGAGCGATCCTGCGAATGTAGTCGTGAAGAGGTAAGGGTCCTAGCTCGTGATGGAGCTGCTGATTACGGATGAACCATGGAGCGTTGGTAGCCATGCGCTTGAAGCGATTCTGTATAACCTGAAGACGACGCAGATGACATGTGAGTGCGTCCCCCCACACTTGGCAGGCATAAGTAATAAGCGGACGAACGAGTGATTTGTAGAGTAACAATGAATACTGTAGGCCGAGGCTGGAGTGGCGATGTAATAGAGGTGAGGTTTGCTAAAAGCCGCCCGGAGGCCAGTGATATAAGACGATCGATGTGAGCACAGTAGACAGTCCAAGAGCACTTCCCGTAGGGGAGGGGATCCGTCCCCTTGAGCTGCCGTGGTGCGGACGCTGCGGACCCCTAGCACTCGTGATACCTCTGACGTTAATAGAGGAACCTCGGGCCGAACATTCGAGCCCCTCCCTGATTGGTAGTTGTTCGGATTGGTTTGGACTCGATGGGGCAGTGGTACCCGATACCCGTGGGAGATCAGGTACGTCTCCGGAAGGGGTTGAGGGAAGCCATTAATATTTCCGGGTATTTGCCTGTGGAGCTAGTAGAAGGTGTGCTAGATCACCAGGAGGCCCCACCGAGGTCATATCGGTAGCCTTCCCATTTTGGTGTTGGCGCGCGTAAGTGGCGTATCCACTTCCATCCCATCTTGAGTCCACAGGACTAGATGGGGGGGGGGGCCTTGCTAGTCTCTAGGTCTTGCCCTATGGAAAGTCCCACGGAGGCGTCGGGCGCCCTTTTGGAACAGCTCAGTAACTCCCTCGTCGAAGGAGACCCGGGTCCTTGGTCCTACGGGTCCAGGACTAAGGGGAGTAGAACCCTTGGCATTAACATTAACATTAGTCCAAAAGTACTGCAAGGTATTTAACGGGGGTTGTAGTGAGGAGCCAAAGGACATTTTTCCTATAGAGGCACAATGGAGTAAGCGGAGTATATCGGCGAAGAGTGAAGATTTTAGCCTCGGTTTTCTGAGGGTTCAAAGAGATCCCCCAAGTGCTGAACCAATGAGTTAGGGATCTAAAGAGAGTTGTACTACTTGTTGTGCGTGCTGGAGATTTACATGAGAATAATGTAGTACTCTGTCATCAGCGTAAAGAGCTCAAGAAGTCAGAGCTAAGTCAGGAATATCAGAGATGTATAGGGTAAGGTAAGGTAATTTTGCAGCATATTTTTAAGAGCATGCTGCGCACTTGACTATTGTAATAAGGTTTCACAGCTTTCTCAGGAGGTAGAATATCATCTTTTTTTGAAACTGATATACATTCCAGACCTATGCTGTCATTGGAATGCACAAAACAAAAATTTTCTCATTTAGTGACCAGTTTTCTGTCGAAGTGGAAGACATGATATACCTATCCAAGTTTAAATTTAGATTCCAGCCATTTGAAGCAAGTTACGCACATTTTAGTAACACGGAATTGATCTATGTGCTGTACTGTGTTGTATGAACAATGGTGTGAATTTGTTTTGTGACGCATAAGCGTACAAGAACCTTAAGAAACCAGAGCGTTTTGTTATGAAGTTGCGTCTACATCTTTGAACCATTCAACTCTTCAGCCGTTTAAGTTCCTCTTACATCAGTTTTACGTTTTCCTGCACAACAACAGTTGCACATTTAAGAGATGTAAGTATTCTGCATACATAATCACAAAAACCAATTAATTTTAGACTATTGCCAAATTACCTTACCTAATATTGCCAAATCCAGCCAAAAGGCTGGATTACTGCAGAACTGTTCCTCGAACTATTCAAATTCTTCATTGCTTCTGTTATATCAGAAAGGCCGCTTGTTTTATTAATGGACTCACACAGCTCTCATATTGGAATTGAGGTCATAAATTTGGCAAAGGCAAATCAGATTTACATAATGACGATACCTGCACACACAAGTCATTTGCTGCAACCTCTTGATGTGGGTGTTTACAGGTCTTTGAAAAGCCACTGGTCCAAAAAGACTCAACTCCTACATGTTGGAACATCCCCACCAAAAATCCAATCGTTTCAACTTTTATGAACTCTTCAATATGCCTTTCCTCCAAAATGTTTCCCCTGTGAACACCATTAATGCTTTTAGAAAAGCTGGTGCTTGCTCCTTGAACCATGATGCTGTTTCAAAAGAGACACTAGCACCCAGTAAGTTCACTGAGCAAGGGTCATTTAAACCAACTGCTGTATCTGATGGATATAGAAATGAAACTCCACCTTCAGCTGAACCAGATGAGTCGGTGCCAAACGTTGAACACCTGATGCAATTTCCTAATGCCCCTAAGCACCCCACAAGGAAACAGAAAAAAAGGGTTCATTAGCCAAAAACCTCAATCTAGCTGAGGGCATTCAGTCCACAGTGAATGTTGTAGGGAGTTCGGCCAAACGGCAACATTCAGGCAAAAATAAAGTTGATGATTGGATTTTTGGCGTTTGCTCTAAGACCTATTCGGTTGATGAGAAGAAGACAGGTGCATCATGTACACGGTGCCCATTTTGTTTGACACCTTATCATGAAAATTGTCAAAAACAGCAAACGGACGAAGCTGTTTACATGTATGATACATGTTGTGAAGCTTCCGGTTCTGAAGACGATGATTGTGAACTTTAGGAATCGAATGATCTACTGTTGCAAAATTAACTTACCTATTGCGAACTTACCTACCTGCACAGACTGTCATTATGCTTATCACTGTTCAAAAGAAATTGTTCACAAAAATGTGATTCTTTATTAAAATGATTGTCAGTTATGTGATTACAGAAACAAAATGTTTCCAAAAGTGCATCTTAGTTTAATATAATAAAAAATTTATGTTCTCTGAAAATGCTGCGAAATTGCCTTACCCTATATTAAATAGAGTCGGCGACAAGATAGAACCCTGTGGGACACCAGCGGTAATATTACGTGGGGATGAAAGCTTTGCACCAATGCGTACTGAAAAGCTGCGGTCGTAGAGGAAACTGTGGATTAGATGTGATAAGTAATTAGGAAGACTGATGCTGTAGAGCTTAAGGAGCAAACCATCATGCCAAACCCTGTCGAAGGCCTGTGCCACATCAACGAAGACGGCCGTGGTATACTGATGGGCCTCGAAGCCGTGAACAATTGACTGAGTTAATCGTAAAAGCCGATGGGTGGTGGAATGTTTGTAACGAAATCCAAATTGATAAGGCGGAAGAACGTGGTTATGATTAAGGTAAGACAGAAGACGGCGATGAACTACTTTTTCAAACAGCTTGGAGAGAGTTGGCCACAGACTTATAGGACAGTAGCTTTCGGGGAGATGTTTGGGTTTATTGGGCTTATGGAAGACTGCTATATAATCTTCCTAATTCCAATAAAGCCGCCTCATTCGGTGAACATCTAGGTAGCCTAAAGCAAGTCTACAAAATAGTCTATTTATAACATTTATTACTTTCCATCCTTCATCTGTCCCACATATTTCCATTGCATATTGCATTCTGCATTCTACAATTGAATTAACACCCTTTCTAAACATTTTACTGCCATATATACTAAGATCGGTCCTTGAACACAGCTGGCACAGTCAAAATTTCAAATCTAATACTGCAATTACTTCCATTTTACAGGCAAAATGTAATGTAAATTGTCCGAGGACTCGACAACAATTCAACAACACGCTAACAACTCAAACAGCTGAAGTTTGCAAATCGGATGAGACTTCAAAGTTGCGATAAACAGTTTAAAATCTGAGTATAGGTGGAGTGTAAACAGAGCCGCCACGGAACATTGACTCGAATTGTGCTGCCGTGGCACGTAAAATAAGGAGAGGGGACCCGTGTTTGATCCACCGCACGTGGGGCGGGGAGGTGCTTTTGAGAGCGCCACTTGAGAGCTCTCTCCATCAAAGGGATATTGGACATTTCCCAACGGAGGTAAAATAAGACGTGATGAAAATGAAACCCTAGTAGGGGATTTTAGAAAACAAAATGTTGCACCTGCCTTTACCAACATCAATTAAATACCATGACAAATTAAGTACAACCAGCTTTAAAACATTTGAATATCGCTTAAAGTCTACTGTATTCCCTTGTAACTACAATAAGATAATGTTTATCTTGAAACAGATAGAGCAATAAGTGTTTGTACAAGAGTACAGAAAGTCATGTATATGAAACATTTGACTATCACTTAAAGTCTACTGTATTCCCTTGTAACTACAATAAGATAATGTTTATCTTGAAGTAGATCGAGCAATAAGTGTTTGTACAAGAGTAGAGAAAGTCATGCATATAAAACATTTGACTATCACTTAAAGTCTACTGTATTCCCTTGTAACTACAATAAGATAATGTTTATCTTGAAGTAGATCGAGCAATAAGTGTTTGTACAAGAGTAGAGAAAGTCATGTATATAAAACATTTGACTATCACTTAAAGTCTACTGTATTCCCTTGTAACTACAATAAGATAATGTTTATCTTGAAGTAGATCGAGCAATAAGTGTTTGTACAAGAGTAGAGAAAGTCATGTATATAAAACATTTGACTATCACTTAAAGTCTACGGTATTCCCTTGTAACTACAATAAGATAATGTTTATCTTGAAGTAGATAGAGCAATAAGTGTTTGTATAAGATTAGAGAAAGTCATGTATATAAAACATTTGACTATCACTTAAAGTCTACTGTATTCCCTTGTAACTACAATAAGATAATGTTTATCTTGAAGTAGATGGAGCAATAAGTGTTTGCACAAGAGTAGAGAAAGTCATGTATATAAAACATTTGACTATCACATAAAGTCTACTGTATTCCCTTGTAACTACAATAAGATAATGTTTATCTTGAAGTAGATAGAGCAATAAGTGTTTGTACAAGATTAGAGAAAGTCATGTATATAAAACATTTGACTATCACCTAAAGTCTACTGTATTCCCTTGTAACTACAATAAGATAATGTTTATCTTGAAGTAGATAGAGCAATAAGTGTTTGTACAAGAGTAGAGAAAGTCATGTATATAAAACATTTGACTATCACATAAAGTCTACTGTATTCCCTTGTAACTACAATAAGATAATGTTTATCTTGAAGTAGATAGAGCAATAAGTGTTTGTACAAGAGTAGAGAAAGTCATGTATATAAAACATTTGACTATCACCTAAAGTCTACTGTATTCCCTTGTAACTACAATAAGATAATGTTTATATTGAGGTAGGTAGATCAATAATAGATTTGTCAGACGAATGTAATACCCCATACTGCCCGAACAACCATGGGAACAATTTAGGAACTGGGAGTAATATAACTGCTACCACACTCAGTATGCAGCCCTGATCTTGCACAATCAGATTATGATGTTTATGTTTGATACGTGACCTATTTAATAATAGGAAGAAATTTTGACAACATTAATCAGTGCAAGTAGATGTCGCAGGATTCTTGGCATCAAAAACCATAGAATAGTGCTATCGTGGTGTAATAAACATGCTGAACGTTGGTTCAAGCCAATAGAATTTGAAGTGTATTGGCATTTGTCACTGAGTTTATTCAAAATAAGAATACATGAATATGTGAAGTAACTGAATTTTGCTGCTGAAAGGAGGACTTCAGGTTTCGCGACTGTCTTGCTGCTATGGTGACAGAAAGATCGTAGTTTAGCTCTCGTTTGATAACGATATGTTTTAGATAGTACTTTTCATATCAATATCCAGTTAGAAATTCTTGTTTTCTGATATGACTATTAGTGGGCCATGTAATGACAATATAAAAAAATGACGAATGCTTGCTTAAAAGAAGAAAATCAATAATCTTGCTTGGTGCGGAAATACGAAAATTTTTAGTTTGAATGTGTAAAAATACGTGTAAGTTTATGATTGGCCGTAGTAATAATTGTATTACGTAATGTGGTGACGTAGCAGTAAATCGGCCAATAATAAGGTTAATAGAGGAGTAATGATAGTAACGTAAAATCAATAATCTTCATAAATATATGTCCTGTAATGTAGTTACACGACAATGGAAAAATGTCGCTATTCTTGATAGTGATGAGTGGACGTGCAGAAGTGAGGAATTTTAAGTAATTAACAGAAATGATATATTAAATAAGGATTTATCGATGTGTTGAAGGCAAGCTATAGTGATTGATTAAGAAAGAATGTTCGAGTAAAATGTAATCCAGATTATACAATCAAATTATATATTTAATCAAAGTTAATTCAGACGATACAATTAGTGACTTGAAGAAACTGAGCTGCACAAACTGACGACATGGGAAACAATTGCGAAGAAATACTGCTACATAATGCGCCCGAACTTCTGGCTAATTAAGATGGAGAGAAATTAACTACGAATAGAAAAATTGCGCCTCAATTTGCAACAATTGGAGACCTAGAACTTAAAATCCACTAAAGAACCGAGATTACTTTGGAAGAAGTTAACATTTTTAAGGAGGTAACTAGAAGTTCCTTTTTGTGAAGTATAAAGACGGCGTTCCCGTGGGATACCGATACAGAGGAGGCGGGGGAAGCTGTAGAAGACACACAAAAGCCGCGAATAAAGCCTACAGATTTGGGGATTTTAACATTTTAACGCGATTAATAATATAGATGAAACCTCGAGACATCGTTCGAGAAGCTTATAACATATTAATACAAGGGTTGGCTGCTTTTGTAACCTTAGAAGTACATTCTTTCTTCTTACACGAGAGCAGTTCACCCAAGTATATTAAAATTCCAAGTCCTCCTTTATCCTGTTTCTTCTTGTACCACATTGAGCCATTGAGCCCTAAAACAAAACACTATCTGCATGCTTAACGACGTGCATATTGGATACTTGAAACAATTGACTGTTGAATAGTACAAGGTGAAAAGGACTTAAAAACACGGAATACATACATTGCATCAAAAGTAATGTTAAGAAGTTTAAAAATGCGATATAATAAACACATTTCCATAAAAAATCTCAACTTCTGAATGACTTCTGTGTATCTGCTACACCATAAGACGTATACACAAAACACTATTACATACAACAACCTATATCCAGTAACATTAAAAAAAATTACGTCCAATTCATTCTCTATAGCTTTAGCCATTTCCAACATATCCTCTGTTATTACTCTGTACTTTCAAATTGACATCCCTTCCAGAAACCGGAAGCTATAACTCACATTTCTTTCCTATAACACATTTCGCGAGCTTCGAAATACATGTTATGTGATTTTCGAATAACTTTATTTCCAATTAATAATATCACTAAACTGAAATATTAATTACAATGTGATTAAACTTGCTAAAGTAGCAAGAAAATTTAAAAAGCTTTAAAACTTCAGTGCACTTATTCTATGTTTAATTTACATCCTCCAACGTTAAATAATATCAGATGATGCGCTACAAATGAGTACAGGGTACATAGACCTTAGAGTTACCAGACATTCATCTTTCAGGATAAGGGAAAACCTCAACGTTAAGTCATATCGGACGATGAATGAAATGATTATCAAATGAGTACAGGATACATAGAGCTTAGAGATAGCAGACATTCATCTTTCAGGATAAGAGAAAACCTCCAACGTTAAGTCATATCGGACGATGAATGAAATGATGTTCAAATGAGCACAGGGTACATAGAGCTTATAGCTACCAGACATTTATCTTTCAGGATAAGAGAAAACCTCCAACGTTAAGTCATATTGGACGATGAGTGAAATGATATTTAAATGAGTACAGGGTACACAGAGCTTAGAGTTACCAGACATTCATCTTTAAGAATAAGAGAAACCCTCCAACGTTAAGTCATTTCGGACGATGTATGAAATGATGTTCAAATAAGTACAGGGTACATAGAGCTTACAGTTACCAGACATTTATCTTTCAGGATAAGAGAAAACCTCCAACGTTAAGTCATATCGGACGATGAGTGAAATGATGCTCAAATGAGTACAGGGTACATAGAGCTTAGAGTTACCAGACATTCATTTTTCAGGATAAGGGAAAACCTCCAACGTAAGGTCATATCGGACGATGAGTGAAATGATGTTCAAATGAGTACAGGGTACATAGAGCTTAGAGTTACCAGACATTCATCTTTCAGGATAAGAGAAAACCTCCAACGTTAAGTCATATCAGACGATGAATGAAATGATATTTAAATGAGTACAGGGTACACAGAGCTTAGAGTTACCATTCATATTTCAGGATAAGAGAAAACCTCCAACGTTAAGTCATATCGGACGATGAATGAAATGATGTTCAAATGAGTATAGGGTACATAGAGCTTAGAGTTACCCGACATTTATCCAACAGTAGAAGAGAAAACCTTATTTCCCTGACAGGTGTGGGAACTCGTGACCTCTTGAACCTAAGGCAGACACGCTATTAGCATACCACAGAGGCCGGCTATGATTATATACAAACTTACTAAGACGTTATGACAAATGAGTCGGAAAACGTGCTTTCAGATACCGAAAAAGAAGCTAATTACGTCAAAGGTTTTGTCGCTAATTCGCATTTATTTGTTTGAATGCCATTATGCTATATCATATATTATAATATATAATATCATTATATTATATATTATATCGGTTATTAGGAATAGTGGGAAATGTACGAATTTCCAGTTTCCGTAAAGAATGTAAGAGGTAAATGACTCCAGTGTCGTTTAAACCGTCCAACGTCGACTTAGACAGACAGCCGCCTCTTTTCTGTACATTACATCTCTCCATGCATTGAGGAAAGAAACAAATGCACTCAGCAGCGCGGTCTAGACGTACCCAATTTCGCTTCTGTCACCACATACTGTCATTTTTTTTCAAGAGCACTTCTTTCTGTTCTTCCGCACTTACAATCTACACTTCTTAAATTTTCTTGCCATTAAACAGGTAAATACAGCATTGCAACTCCGAGATTTCAACTAAATTTCCTTAAAACACAACAGCTATAACCAATTTTCATTATTTCTCGGACAGTGTTTGAGCTTATCTCCCTTTGAAACTTACGCCTCGCTACTGACCTACGTGTGACTGTAGCACAGAAAGAGTACTGAAGAGTAGCCTTAGTTCTTTGAGTCATTATACTCTCTTATTTTAATGAAAATTATTATTTGGAGCTGCACTCACTTTGAAAGTCACGCCCCGCTACTGAACCTACGTGTGACTGTACAATAGAAAGAGTACTAAATAGTAGCCTTAGTTCTTTGAGTCATTATTCTCTCTTATTTTAATGAAAATTATTATTTGGAACTTCGCTCACTTTGAAAGTCACGCCTCGCTACTGGACCTATGTGTGACTGTACAATAGAAAGAGAACTAAAAAGTAGCCTTAGTTCTTTGAGTCATTATTCTCTCTTATTTTAATGAAAATTATTATTTGGAGCTTCCCTTATTTTGAAACTTACGCCTCGTTACTGACCTACGTGTAACTGTACAATAGAAAGAGTTCTCAAGAGTAGCCTTAGTTCTTTGAGTCATTATTCTCTCTTATTTTAATGAAAATTATTATTTGGAGCTTCCCTCACTTTGAAAGTCACACCTCGCTTTTGGCCCTAAGTGTGACCGTACAATAGAAAGAGTACTAAAGAGTAGCCTTAGTTCTTTGAGCCATTATTCTCTCTTATTTTAATGACAATTATTATTTGGTGCTTCCCTCACTTTGAAAGTCACACCTCGCTACTGGACCTACCTGTGACTGTACAGTAGAAAGAGTACTAAAGAGTAGCCTTAGTTCTTTGAGTCATTATTCTCTCTTATTTTAATGAAAATTATTATTTGGAGCTTCCCTTATTTTGAAACTTACGCCTCGTTACTGACCTACGTGTAACTGTACAATAGAAAGAGTTCTCAAGAGTAGCCTTAGTTCTTTGAGTCATTATTCTCTCTTATTTTAATGACAATTATTATTTGGTGCTTCCCTCACTTTGAAAGTCATGCCTCCCTACTGGACCTACGTGTGACTGTACAATAGAAAGAGTACTAAAGAGTAGCCTTAGTTCTTTGAGTCATTATTCTCTCTTATTTTAATGAAAATGATTATTTGGGACTTCCCTCACTTTGCAAGTCACGTCTTGCTACTGGACCTACGTGTGACTGTACAATAGAAAGAGTACTGAAGAGTTGTCTTAGTTCTTTGAGTCATTATTCTCTCTTATTTTAATGTAAATTATTATTTGGAGCTTCCTTCGCTCTGAAAGCCATTCCTCGCCACTGATCTAACTCCTTCTTTTAAGTAATGAATGAAAGTTTATTGTGGTCATACAGAAGGTACGGAAGTTTAAAGGCATAGCAACTCGGCGTTACTGAAGGATAACAAATGAATCTCACTTTTGACTGCTGTCTAAATTGTAGAATTTTGGCCCTACTGTTTGGCGTATTTTCTGATGATCGTCTTCGGAAGATGTAGGTTTGATTGTTGTCCGTCAATCCTTCGCGCCTGTGTTGTTTCGTGGTAGTTCGAATGTCAGGAGGCTTTTTCCGCACATAAACAGAAGGTTTATGTGACATCTTCCTATGAATTACATGAAACATCTGACTGCGCTACAGAATCAAATGTCTTACTGACTTTTTGCATGGTAGTACAGTGGTTGGAGTAGCCAGTTGAAGACTTGGATATCCGTGGTTCAGTGCTGGGTTATGACACTGAGTTTTTTTTTCAGTCTGATGTATTTTTGCAATTGAATTGTTTCTTAAAATTTAGAATTCATTTAATTACATACATTTTTGATCGCATTTCAAGGCGCAGTACGTAAAACGATGGTTAGGTAAATCATGGAAACTCGAAACTCGTTGTAGGCCACATCATTTGCCTACCGATGCGGGGACACCACAAAAGGGCCCACAGGGACTTACCAAACTCTTTACCGATGGAACTTTGAGGGTAAACTGCTTCTAAATGCTACAGTTTTCACACGCGTTAGACGGAGAAGAAGGGGATAGCCGTTGGAGTGATGATGGCGGAACCTCCTGAGAGTTGAGAAGCCATTTGTCAAGTGCTGCCGCCTAGCGACTCCCTGGGGACCAATCGTATATCTCCAGCTCCAAAGTTTGCCCATTAATTCACAACATTTACCGACGTGTTAGTGCTAACAGTGGACCATTTGTTGTGGCTTAGGATGAGCTTCTGGTTAGAACTTGCCCTTCTTATGAAAACAAAACTCTAATTATTGTATTAAATATTGCTCCGTACAAAACAAAAGATTCAGTAATAATGACCTTCAATTATAACCTTGGTAGTGTTTCAGTTTTGGACACGTAGGTCCAGTGCCAGTACGTGACTCTCAAAGCGAGGGAAGCTCTAAATAATAATTTTCATTAAATTAAGAGAGAATAATAACTCAAAGAACTAAGGCTACTCTTTAGTACTCTTTCTATTGTACAGTCACACGTAGGTCCAGTAGCAAGGCGTCACTTTCAAAGCGAGGGAAGCTCCAAATAATAATTTTAATTAAAATAAGAGAGAATAATGACTCAAAGAACTAAGGCTACTCTTTAGTACTCTTCTTTCTGTTGTACAGTCACATTTTGGTCCAGCAGCGAGATCTGACTTTCAAAGTGAGGGAAACCTCAAATAAGAATTTTCATTAAAATAAGAGAGATTAATGACTCAAAGAACTAGGGATACTCTTTCGTAATCATTCTATTGTACAGTCACACGTAGGTCCAGTAGCGAGACGTGAGTTTCTAAGCGGGGGAAGCTTCAAATAATGATTTTCATTAAAATAAGAGAGAATAATGACTCAAAGAACTAAGGCCTCTCTTTAGTACTCTTTCTATTGTACAGTCGCACGTAGGTCCAGTAGCGAGGCGTGACTTTCAAAGCGAGGGAAGCTCCAAATAATAATTTTCATTAAAATAAGAGAGAATAATGTCTCAAAGAACTAAGTCTACTCTTTAGTACTCTTTCTATTGTACAGTCACACATAGGACCAGTAGCGAGACGTGACTTTCAAAGCGGGGGAAGCTTCAAATAATAATTTTCATTAAAATAAGAGAGAATAATGACTCAAAGAACTAAGGCTGCTCTTTAGTACTCTTTCTATTGTACAGTTACACGTAGGTCCAGTAGCGAGGCGTGACTCTCAAAGTGAGGGAAGCTCCGAGTAATAATTTTCATTCAAATAAGAAAGCATAATGACTCAAAGAACTAAGGCTACTCTTTAGTACTCTTTCTATTGTACAGACACACGTAGGTCCAGTAGCGAGGTGTGGCTTTCAAAGTGAGGGAAGCTCCAAATAATAATTTTAATTAAATTAAGAGAGAATAACTCAAAGAACTAAGGCTACTCTTTAGTACTCTTTTTATTGCACTGTCACATGTAGGTCCAGTAGCGAGGCGTGACTTTCAAAGTGAGGGAAGCTCCAAATAATAATTTTCATTAAAATAAGAGAGAATAATGACTCAAAGAACTAAGGCTACTCTTTAGTACTCTTTTTATTGTACTGTCACATGTAGGTCCAGTAGCGAGGCGTGACTTTCAAAGTGAGGGAAGCTCCAAATAATAATTTTCATTAAAATAAGAGAGAATAATGACTCAAAGAACTAAGGCTACTCTTTAGTACTCTTTTTATTGCACTGTCACATGTAGGTCCAGTAGCGAGGCGTGACTTTCAAAGTGAGGGAAGCTCCAAATAATAATTTTCATTAAAATAAGAGAGCATAATGACTCAAAGAACTAAGGCTACTCTTTAGTACTCTTTCTATTGTACAGTCACACGTAGGTCCAGTAGCGAGGTGTGACTTTGAAAGTGAGGGAAGCTCCAAATAATAATTTTCATTAAAATAAGAGAGAATAATTACTCAAAGAACTAAGGCTACTCTTTAGTACTCTTTTTATTGTACTGTCACATGTAGGTCCAGTAGCGAGGCGTGACTTTCAAAGTGAGGGAAGCTCCAAATAATAATTTTCATTAAAATAAGAGAGAATAATGACTCAAAGAACTAAGGCTACTCTTTAGTACTCTTTCTATTGTACAGTCACACGTAGGTCCTGATCATACTACAAGCTTCCCCTTTCCACTCAGACGTTCTCTGACCCACACCACGTGAACTGTTGGCCTATCCTGGAGAAAGTATGCAACTGAGATACTTTTGTTAGTAATTAAAAACTCCACAAGAATTTTTTATTTGTCACGACTAAATAGCGATCTATGTAAAGTACTATTGCAAATACTGTTAAAATATAGCTATGATTGTATTTCTTTGCAGCACATAGAGCAAAAAATCAACTTTCCTTAATAGGCTACGGAGACTTTACGTGACAAAATCTGTCAGTGCTTCCTAACTATGGGAAAGTCGCAGTTGTTCCTGGAAACCTACGTACTGTGTTATGCAAAGTTGCCAATGCGTAAATACAGTGTTGAATGAGCTCGCGGAATTGGTTACTCGAACCTAAGCAGCTGTCAAACTGTCCACAAAACCGCCGAAGTTCAGGAAGAAATTTTGAAAGTATAACCAGAATAAGCACTGTATTGTTTGACATTAATTTACTTGTTTTTCTCCCGAATTCTAGGAGTAGCGGCGCTTCGGTTTATAATAGTAGACTGTGTCGATTAACGATAACTAATTATAAGAATGGGTAGTGAATGTTACGTGAAGGTACGGTGCTTTGCTAATGATTCCGTGGCGCATGCAGTAAACTTTTTGTAGCTTCTCCATGTTACCTGGGGCGCATTCTGCAGTACGTACAGTAAACCTTGTAATTACAAAGAATAAAAAAGACAAAACACTGTAGCTCCCAGCTCCTCCTTATGCTTGTTCCTTGCTAAACGAGTACACCCTCGTCTTGAAACTAGCTCCCTGTTTTCTCGAATTTAATATACTAACCTCACAGCTTATCCCCAATTACCGTTAGGAATAGATTTAAGGTAGGGCGGCCCAAATATTATCCATCTAAAGAATTGTTTAAAAATATGTACGTAAACCTCATCGTATTTTTCGGAAATTAGCAGCAAATTTCCGTTTTAAATAGGTCACTCAAAAATTAGTGCAACAATGCCTGCGTTTGGCGCCATGAGCGGTAAATTAAACTAGGGTCCGGAAGTTTTTGACCTAAAAGTACTCTAAAAATGAGCTATAAGATGCCCTTTAAATATAAAAAATAATATAAAAAATGCACATAAATGAAATAAAAATGACATAACAAAGCTTATCAATTTATTTCATAATAATAAATTAATAACCGTCAGAGACACATAATGAGTATATAGTTCGAATAAACACATTTAAAATTAACCGTCTTACTAAATAATGCAATTATTTATACTAAATAAATAATTCAAAACTCATCAGGTCATTTTCAACTTTATAAAATATGAAAAAATAAGTAACTATTTTCTTTACTGTGGAAATTTGTGTATCTACTTCTGGAAATGTTAATCTAACCTGTTCTGCAATTCGATGAAAAGCAACATTCACCATCTTACTGTAAAATGATTGGATCGATTTTGCCACCTTTGCCATGTTAGGTGCTGTGTCTGTTAGGAAGAGAAGCATGTTGTCATGGTGTATTCCACTAGGGCACAATAAACACATGGATTTATCGAACAGTTTGCATTTCTGACAACGGTTAACAGCTTCCATAACCTCTGAGGTAAACATTTGTCCAGCACTGGTAGCTTCTATTGTACCTATCACTACATTAGCTACATAACGCCCCTCTGAATCGATTCTCATCAATTGATACATAATTTTTCCTATTCACACATTCACGTATTTGGTTTAACGTGTCTTCATAACATTTTTGTAGGTAACTTTCACGCAAAGTTAATTCACCTGGAATTGAATGACCAGTGTGACCTTCAAGAAGATGTTGTAATTTGGAATTACTTAATCTTTCTAGCGGAGTATTTGCACTAACAAAACATTTCACACAATTCTTTATAAAAGGTAGATAACTTGTTAGGGATGTACTTTAAGGACCGGGCTTTATAGTTCGGATTAGGGAATTAATGGAAATTAATTGTTCTTTCACATCAGCTCTGTGGGTCAGAGTATTGAGAAGTCCTAGTCGTTGAGACTTATGATCAAATCTATAAGCGTTCTACTCGTCCTTTGAGGAGGTACGGCCCGGTTAATCATTGGGATGACAAACCATACCATACCGTCGCATTCGTCTATCTGGATCGTCCTCACTTACTGCGTGAAGTCTCGGAGCTTATCTTGATAGCAACCTCACCAGTACATTGCCTCACTGACTTCTTTTGAGGATCGTGCAAACACCTGCATGACTACAAGGGTATAGATGTATTATTTTATCTTGACAGGAACCCTGTGCGTTAGGGATGAGTAGCAACTGTGGTGGGGATAGGGCACCTATCGCTACAATACGTCACACGCGTAAGATTACGAGAGGGGAGGGTGGTGCATAAGGTGTGTATAGACAAATTTTATTCCCCAAGCCAATTATTCAACTCTTATAAACCAAGTTGTAATTCTTACTATGGTAGTAATCTCCACGCTTTTGTTGGATCTTAAATAGTACATAGACATTTGGAACAAAACCCTGTTCTCCTCCAGCAGGCATGATAAACAACTGCCGGCCTTTCAATATCGCTACCGAGTCCCTGTAACGTATTTCACTCCAGGCATATGGTCCAGTATGTGCTGTATTTATATAAGTTTCATCCATATAAACTATATAAACTTCACTTCGATATCTCTCAATATTTAGTAAATACTTAAGCATTTTTGCACGTATGGTGCAATGTTCGATTAAAATTTGTCTGTCACGCTTAGTGTTCTTTTTTCAGGTAATACTAGCTTCAAAAGAACTCTTCTTAATGTTCAGACACTACCTTGGAAGTCAGTAGAATTTTTAGCTTCATAAGCACTTTCTTCAAAGTTGGTCTCTGTTTTTCTGTGTTTTAAAAGTTATTCGCAGTTCGCCTAACTACTTCTGAATTAAAACATCCAAATTAGATTTTGTGTATGTTCTTAATCTTTGTTTAGGGGCATAGAGAAAGACGCTGTTGCACTAGCACCAATGGCTTTTCTTTCCTTAATAACTTATCCAAACTACTTTCAGACACAACTGTTGCCTCAGATACCCTTTCCCAGAATTTTATAGCTGACCCAGACCATTGTTCCTTTTTTATAAATTTATAGACATTGGTTATTACTTCCCGTGTTTTTAAATGTAGCATTTTATTTCCTAACGTGCTGCTAGGAGGCGTCATTTCTAAATGCTCTCTTGGAACCAGGAGACAAGCAAATTTCAAACAAGCTGTAGTACTACCGAGTAGTTCTGCACGTGTTTAGTTGCTCGCAAGTGATACGCAACTGACCCGCCCTCCCCTACATTTGTAACTGTTCTGAGGTGGACTCCTCCAGATACCAGTGCGCATCGCTCTCCATCTGTCAAGATATAAAAATACATCTGTACTCTCATCAACGACCTTTCTACACTTCTTGCACCATTCCATCGTTTTCAAACTTTTCTTGAAACTTTTTTCTCGTCTTGTTCTTATGGCTACCCCTGTTGTTGGTGAAGGTCTCCCAAATTCAACCATCCAACTTAATTACACTTCAACAACATTCTCCAGCTTCCAACAACACTTCTGTACCCACTTAAAATCCTCAAATGATACTCTCGCCGCCATTGTTGTTTATAAACAAGTGAAGGTCTGTGAACGTGTACCGATGCTTTTCCAATGCCTTGTGGATAATTCATATCAAAAACTGTATCTCTGACTCATAGTTTGAGATGCTGTGGGATACTCACATTATAGGCAATGAGGATATGCTCGATGTCTTCTATACATTTCAATTATATCCTTATTTAAGGCCTTTAAGTAGAAAGTAGGTTGATAAGTTTAGTTATAATTTATAATATAATGATAATTTCTCTGTGTAACATAAACAGTAGATAAAAATTCAAAAATCCAAACCAAAAAGTCAATTCTTATGCATATTTTCTAACACAGGCTGTGTTTCTAATCATTTTTAAAATGCGGCAAAAACCAAATACTTGTACTGCCATCTGTTGTTTATATGCGTTAAAATAGTTCAGTCTCCTGCCACGCATGCACTCATAACGTAATTTTGTACTGGAGTTACCGAATGCAACGCCACTAGATGGCAGTAGCGTTTCTTAGTTTCATTAACAGCAAAAATAAAGAAATTCTCTTGTCAATCTATAAATATTCTATATTATTTTGTTTATAAATTTGCGTATATTTAAAATTACAGAAATCTAACACTCAAATGACTCTTACGATCTGCAACTATTTAAATAATTTAAAACACAAAGGCCGAAGCATGAACTTTTTCGCGTTTCATATACCAACCAAACGAAATAAAATGTCTCTAAGCCTAAGCCATATAGTTATCGCGTATTAAATGGAATATATCATTAATATATTTGCCTTTAAATTATATATACTGGACTACTATTCTGTTACAGCAGACATTTACCAGTTTACCGTTTTATCGTCCCGTTATTTGCCATCAAAGTACTTTTTATCCGGAAATTTTCTGGAGTAGCTATGGGTGATCCTCTATCACCTTTTTTCTTTCTGATCTTTTTTAGCTTTTTTTAAATGCAAGTCAGTAAAGCTTTTGTTTTAATTTTCGAAACATAGTATAGATACGTGGATGGTATTTTCTGTATAGTTCCTGAGAGTTATACACATGATGCTTTAGAACATCTAAATTTACAGGATAAATTTATATTACAAATTGAAAATAATGTTTATCTTCCTGGATTTAAAGATAATTAAAAATGAAATAAATTAAACTTTGGTATTTATAGGAAATCAACTCACACTGAAAACTGTATAAAAATAAAAGTTTTAACCCTTTGTCACACAAAACTTGCTGTTTTAGTACGTGGGTGGGTCAAAAAGTAATGCCTTCTATTTTTTCTCTTTTAATTGCCAAGAAAATTGAATCCAATTTACATATCTTGAAAACTACAACATTGACGATTAAGTTGTCACTATTCAATATAATCTCCGTTCTTTTCCACAGTTTTGGTCCACCTTTTAACTAGGACATGTATTCCAGTGTGGTAAAACACACGGTCTTGCTTCCTAAGCCATTGACGCACGGACGTTTTCACAGTTTCCTCATCTTCAAAATGAATCCCACGATGAGCTTCCTTTAGTGGCCCGAACAGATGAAAGTCTGATGATGCCAGGTCAGTGAGGTAAGACTTGCCATCCCAATTTCTCAATTTCTGCATTAGTGTAACGGCTGGTCTATTGTCTTTCATTGTCATGCAAAAGAAGAACATCCACCATAGTTTTTGTTGGGTGAAGTCGGTGAAGACGTGCTTTCAGCCTTTTGAGGGTTCTGACGTAATGGACAGAATTTACTGTGCATCCCTGTTCCAAAAATCAATCATAAGCACACCCTCTGCATCTCAAAACACTGTCGCCATAACCTTCTCTGCCGACCGCTGAGTTTTGAATTCTTTTTTCTTCGGTGACGTTGTGTGATGCCATTCCGTTGACTGCCTCTTTGATTCAGGTACAAAAAAATGAACCCACGTTCCGTCTCCAGTAACAACTTTCACCAGAAACTCCTGTCTCTCCAAATTGAAGCGCTTCAAGTGTTCGGAGGCTTTTGTTTTCCTTGTTTCTTTGTTTTGGCCGGTTAACATTCTTGGTACCCAACGTGAACAAACTTTTGAGTAGCCCTGTTGTTGAATACTCGTCATTACACCGCCTTTACTGAGGGAGGTAATGCGACACAATTCACCTGTTGTTACCCGGCGATCATCGACTCGCTGAATGTTGCATGGAGTCACTGCCGCTTCGCTTTTCATCTGTCAATGGTGTTTGCCCTTCAGCTTCGTTACAGCGACGAACCCATCGTCTAACAGTGCCGACATCCACCGTTGCGTCACCATACACATTTTTTAGCCTTTCGTGAATGCGAATTGGCGTTTCACCTTCCACAGTCAAAAATTCAATCACAGAACGCTGTCTAATACGAATGTCGATGTCAGCCATTTTGGAAGAGGCTGCAGTGCTGCCACCTGTTGACTTAGGAAGTTACTACTGCAGGGGATTGGAAAAGAAGGTTTGAGGAATTGCGCCAAATTCAAAGTTTTCACATAACTTACTTATTTATGGAAAAAAATAGGAGGTATTACTTTTTGACCCACCCTCATAGTTTGATTTACAGATTGATAAACATACCTCTAAACAAGGAACAATTTAATAATAATAATAATAATAATAATAATAATAATAATAATAATAATAATAATAATAATAATAATAATAATAATAATAATAATAATAATAATAATAATAATAATAATAATAATAATAATAATAATAATAATAATAATAATAATAATAATAATAATAATAATAATAATAATAATAATAATAATAATAATAATAATAATAATAATAATAATTATAATAATAATAATAATAATAATAATAATAATAATAATAATAATAATAATAATAATAATAATAATAATAATAATAATAATAATAATAATAATAATAATAATAATAATAATAATAATAATAATAATAATAATAATAATAATAATAATAATAATAATAATAATAATAATAATAATAATATAAACACATTATTAACACTGATTTAATTAATGGATTTAATAAAGAATTTATACACAAAAGTTGGAAAAATTTAAATAACAAAAGAATGGAAATGATGGAAATTAATTGTTCTTTCAAACTAGCCGTTTGTGGGACGCAGTATAAAAGGGTACAGCCAGATCTTTCTAGAATTTTGTTTATTTATAGTAACTCTGTCATGCATTGAACTTAAAAGAAGCACATTTTTGTTCTTTTTCCCCTAATAGCAAGTCAGAGTTATGTCACCTGACTTATAAAGTACAGTTATGTGCAAAGCTGCTGCAGCAGATACTGCTGTTTGAAGGATTTCTCTTCTACATTTCCTTACTGTGCTGACAATGCTTGTACTTTCAAGCCTCTGCAAGGCATTTGGTTGTGGAAAATTTGTCACATGTAATATTTCTTCATGCAAAAACAAATGGCTGTATAAGACGCACTACAACATGCTCTGCAAGAGGAACACCTGTGGGGCGCTGATCGTCTTTGCCCAGTTGAGGAAAACCATTCAGCTGTTACTTTGAATTTACATCAACTACAAGCCAAAACTTTATTCCAAATTTGTCCTGTTTATTGCTCATATATTGAATGAAAGAGCATCTAGCCTTGCAAGGAAACAGTTGCTCATCCGCAGTGATAACCTCACTTGGAATTTGGAGCGCTTCCCCTATTTGTGGTTTGGATTTATATCACGCGATGCGGTGACATATCTGAGGAAGGTTTCGCCCCGTCGTGAGGTCTACGCTGCACACGCGCAAAAGTTTCGCGCTCCCTCGGTGTGGCGATGCTTGTAGAAGCAAAACCTTACCTTGATGTAGAAGTGATGAACCTTTCGTCTAAAAGCCGTGAAGATGATGATCTCGAAGATTTCTATAAATCCTCTCTCCGGCAGCTGCGGCGAGCGATGAGATGTGAAACTTCTCAGGCGTGGTATCGATACAAAAGGGATTTCACTTTTGGGCAACTATGAAATAAAATAATTAAAACCGTTTTACTTTACTTGGAATTATATTTCTCGACATCATTTTCTTCTTTACATGCGACTTTTTCCACTGATGTGTATAACCCTTTACTATATATTAATTTTCTGCTTTTATTTATAAATGATGCAGCGGTTTTTTTACTTAAATTATTTATCGTAGCGTCGCGTCTTCGATGTATATTTTAAACGTTTACTAAACGTTCATAAATGATAACTTCTAATAGTTTCAAGAAATCTTTTACCGAAAACACGTCTACCCTCTTCGAGAGTTCAAAGCAAAAGAAAAAATTTAAGAATAAAATCATTGGTTCTTTTTTCTGTTTTTGTTGCTAAGCCACCTCAATATTTAATTGTGATTGGTCCTACGTCACAATTTGGGATTTCAATAAACCTAAGCATTTGTTGTATCATCTATATGGCCTGCTTGGTTATTAACTCATGTTGAATTACAGATGGCCATGTTAACCTATTATGTCCAAGTATCAGCTTCAAATGTAACACTGCAAGCAAATGACAATAAACGGATTCCAGACAGGAGTAGCAGCTGCGAAGCGATCTGTCCTTAAGGCTTAGAGAACGTATGTTCTTGTCATAAAATCTTATAAACCACAACAATTCAGCGAATTTGTTTCTGCTCATTCTGTTCCTGAAAAATGGTTGTCCCCAGGTATTCGACCATAACAACTTCAACGGAAAGTTTTTGCCTTAATACCTCGTAAATACATATGTGATAACACGAATTACGCCACTTGGGCGCAATCATCGACAAAGGGTCTGCAGACCATAAACCAATCAGGAAGCAAAACAACAACAGACGTGGACAGATCCGAAGGCTATTGTTGACACTTCCGTAACCGTCAAAATGACGGGTGGTGGTCCTTCTAGTAGCAGTTGTTTGTACAAGTTTTTAGAAAGGTACGAAATGCTTAATTCTTTGTGAACGTGTTTGTCATAAGTATTTATTAAAAGTGGTAGAACATTGGAAGTGTCGAAAAAAAAAACATAAGCAAGAAATAACTCTTCTAAGCAGTGCATCCGTCAAAATGATGGGTGCGGTCCTTCTAATATTAAAGTGAAAATCGTTGTTCACTTTTATACCTCTTGGCCGTACGAAAACAAGAGAGTGTTGAATAGATCACATAGCAGCCAGTTCTGTAAAAATTTGACAATCACTTCGTTTACTGTGTGCTATAATAAATATGCACTTATGAATTGCAATGTTATTTCTATTAAGAAAGCTACTGAGAGGAACGTTACAGAAGAGAGGAATGTGGTATGTTCAATTGCTTGCATGCTCTTGCCTTGAGATGAATGTAGTTGCATAGCGAGGTAGGAAATAAATTTGGTTCTCGTGTTCACCGCTAGGAGGTAATAACATTAAGAGGGCTTCACGCTCGGGGTTAAGTTTTGCCTAGTAAACCTAAACAGCATACGTGCTAACGACCCTCTTTTGTTTTGAGGGGCTTCGTGGTTTTCTGTAAGGCTAATATGCTTCCTCGACTCTCGCTTGTTAATTTCATGCACAACACATTAGCTACACTTTATGGGAAATGTATTTTATCAGAGTTAATAATTTCTTTGTTGTGCTTCTTTAATTTTCCAATGCTTTACTCAGTGGCGGCTCGTACTGTGGCCAGATGTGAAGATGCTTGTAATGAAAGTACAGACGTGTGCAAATTATTAGACTCATTCATGTCTTTTTACTTTGCTTCAGTTTAACATTCAAAATAATAGTTATTTACCGCCGTAACCTATTTCAATTTGTCGTAATTCATTTCCTTGCTATAATATGAAGCATATTCAATGAAATGTCTCTCTTAATAATAGCTGGGGAATTTTTCTTTTACTTTTAGTAATATGGTGGTAGTTCTATATTAAGAGCAGCCATTTTCTTCATTCTGTTTATTCAACTGTTTGGTGATATTGCTTTCATTTGGTGAATGTAGTAACTGAAGATTGTTAATATATCCTCAGTATTTATTATTAATTGATCTCAAGCGGTAACATCGGGTATCTTGTCCTTAGCATTCACAATGATTCAAAAGTGAGGTTATGTGTAAAACTGCTGACTTATCCCCAAGGAAAGTAGCTGTAACTGACAGTCTTTTGAAGGAAATTCTTCATTCACAACGTGAAATAGCTAAGAAATTGTGTATTTCACAAAAATCTGTTAGTCGCATTAATCAAGCTTTAACATTCGGTGAGACGTTGACCTCACAAAGGGATGGAAAATGCGAGAGGAAAAGAAAGCTATCACCAAGGATGCAAAGAAAACTTGTGCAGGTGGCAAAACAAAATAGAAGAGCAACCAGCACTGACCTCAGTAGTCAACTAAAGCAGTACGGTACAGAAACAACAGCCTCAGTACGTAGTTCGCAGAAGATTATGCGAAGCAGGTTTACCAGCACGCAGCCTTCGTAAAAAGGCTAAACTGACACCTGCAATGGCACAAAAAAAAACCGTTTAGAATGGGCCAAAGAGATGCAGAAACATCCAGTGGAATTATGGAGAAAGGTAAATAGTATGAAAATTGCATATAGCACAAAATTAAAATATGTACATGTAAATTTTATGGAAATGGAAGAAACAATTAAAACTTTGTTTCTCTCATTGCTGGTTTTGATATACTATCTTTGAGCAATTTTAAAACTGTTTAATATTAATAGAGGTTTCTATTGTTTCACGTAATTTTCTCAGATGAATCCATGTTTGAAGTATGTGAAGAGAGCAGCCAATATGTGAGAAGCAGGGATAAAGAAGCATTTCCCCTCAGTGTGTCGATCAAAGAGTAAAGCACCCAATATAAAAAAAATGGTCTGGAGCTGTATTCTTTCCATGGACCTGGAAGATTATACATAGTAGTGGGATCTATGGAGCAGAAACAGTATAAAAGTGTATTAGAAACAAGACTATTTCCACAAAGTAAAGAATGGTTTCCAAATGGTGATTTTGTGTTCATGCATGACAGTGCTCCCTGCCATAGAGCAAAATTTGTAACCCAGTTCCTCAAAGAAAACAGTGTAAAAGTACTACGATGGCCGGGGCATAGCCCTGACTTAAATCCAATAGAGAATCAGTGGGGTATTGTTGAAACAGAAACTGAAAAAATTGAAAATAACAACAAAAGTTAAGCTTATTGAGGGCCTGATAAGCATTTGGCACAGAGATGAAGTGCTCCACCCTTGTACAGAGCATGCCTAAACGCATCCAAATGGTAATAAAGGCTGAAGGAATGCATACAAAATACTAAGAATTGAAAAACAATATTTTATAAAATTGTTTCTGTTAAATAAATAGAAATAAACGGTATATGTTAAAAATTTCACAATTGAGTCTAAAAATTTGCACACGTCTGTACGAGGGTCAGTTAGATAAGTCCTATGTCTCACATTAAAATAAAAAAATAAAAACGTTTTCTCTATTTCTCAACAAAATTTCTAGAAAGGCATTGAATTTTTCAGTCTACCTCTACCCTTTCATACTGCGTTCTACACACGCCTAGTGTGAAAGAACAATTAATTTCCATTAATTGTACCTAATAGTGGTCCGAACTATAAAGCCTGGGCCTTAAAGTACTTACAGCATAGTAAGTCGTCATTAAGGTAGTTGTCTCATGTGTTTATGAGAACTCCTAGTGGTTTACCGGGATAAACACGAGTCAGTTGTACCTAATAGTGGTCCGAACTATAAAGCCCGGGTCTTAAAGTACTTACAGCATAGTAAGTCGTCATTAAGGTAGTTGTCTCATGTGTTTATGAGAACTCCTAGTGGTTTACCGGGATAAACACGAGTCAGTTGTACCTAATAGTGGTCCGAACTATAAAGCCCGGGTCTTAAAGTACTTACAGCATAGTAAGTCATCATTAAGGTAGTTGTCTTATGTGTGTATGAGAACTCCTTTTTCTTTTCTTTTTTCTTTTTTACTATTTTTCAAAAATATATATCTATGTATATTGATATACATTTTTCTTTTTTCTTCTTATTTAACAGATTTTTTATTATTACCAGTTATTTTCTTATCTGTTTTCCTAGTTTCAAAAATATCCAATATACACATAAACATAAACACCCATGCCCAAGGTGGGACTTGAACCCGCGACCCTCTACGTGGTGGAGCACAAGAGACATACACTTTAGCGACCAGGGCTACGAGGGCCGGCTGTTCAATAAAGAATCATCATAATTATTTTACTCTCATAATTTTTCGCACTGAAATTCAATCTTATATTCTTTTAGCTTAGTGTGAAACAAACACGACGTAGTAGTTTCATTGTTGGTACTCCCGGTTCCCGCCTGTGAGAAACAGGCAAGTTCAGACATGTTCAGTATTGCCTACCGCTGCAATGGAGGTAACACGCGAGGAACAATATGCGGCTTTGAAGTTCTGCTTTCGTCTCAACAAATCTTCAGTTGAGGCCTATACAATGTTACAGGAGGTCTATGGCCTTCCCTACAGCACAGCTCGAAGGTGGTTTAAAATGTTTAAAGAGGGAAGACAATCAATTTCAAAGGAAGGTGGATCCGGTGCTCCAGTTACTGCTCTTACGGCAGAAAATATCAACACTGCTGCTGCCATTGTGAGAGAGGATCGACGAATTACCTTAAGATCACTTTCTGAAATACTAAACATTTCATTGGGTGTCACCCACACGTTGGTGACAGAAACATTACACATGAGACGTGTTTATGCGCGATGGGCTCCAAGACTGTTGATTCCCGAACAAAAGACATTCGCACGCAGGCCTACATGCAGTTAAAGTTGATGTTAGAGGAAGATCCGGAGTTTGTTTCAAACGTAATCACTGCTGATGAAACTTGGCTACATCATTTTGATCCTGAGAGCAAACAGCAAAGCTCAGTGTGCAAATCTCCTTCATTACCAACCTCCAAAAAAGCAGAAGTGGTTGCTTCCGCTGGGAAAGTTATGGTCATCTCATTCTTTGATATTCATGGAATGGTTTATCTGCAAGTTGTACCTGCACACACATCAGTAACTGGACAATACTACAGCGATGTCCTGAAAACATTGCAAGTGCATATCAGGCGCAAAACACCACATTTCCGTGAAGCAGGCTGGATGCTGTACCACGATAATGCGCGGCCGCATATTGCCAATGTTGTTGCTAAATATCTTGTAAAAATCAACGTAAAGTGCATCTCGCTCCCTGCCTATAGTCCGGATTTAGCCCCATGTGACCTTTAAATTCCTTAGCTTCAAGAAACGCCTTCGTGAGTTGTATTATCCATCATCAGAAAGAGTGGTGAAGGCTGCGGAGGCGATTTTGAAGGATATATCAAAAATGGTTTCCAGCATGTCTTTGAAGACTGACAGAAACGCAGGGACAAGTACATCACATTCAGGGGAGACTTTTTTGAGAAGGACCATCAAAATTATGAGGATGAGAAAAGGTACGTTGTCAGTAGTATAGAATTGAGAGAATCAGCACAGTGTAGATAAGATGTTGAACTCTCCTCTGTGTTAATATATGAGTGATGTAGAATGCTCATTGATTTAGAACTCTCCTATATGAAAATCGAGTTGTAAAAGAAGGGGAGTGTTGGCGTAGTGCCGTTCTCCCCTGTGCAGTGAGATGTTTTTGAGGGTTGGGATGATGATGATGATGATGATGATGATGATTGTGTGTGTGTGTGTGTGTGTGATGTGTAATGTGTGATGGGTGGGATGGGTAACGGGGGGGGGGGGGTTCCGGGGATGTTTGAATTAAATGTGAATTCTTTTCGATGTGTGTGTGTGCTTGAACTCTCATGTATGAATATCGAAGTCTAGGGTTCGATATTGTGATGGGGCGGGGTGGGTAACGGGGGTTCCGGGGATGTTTGAATTAAATGTATTGATAGTAATTCTTCGATGACTGTGCTTGAACTCTCATGTATGAATATCGAGTCTAGGGTTTGATATCTATTACGTTCAGTGCTTCGATGTCTGTGCTTGAACTCTCATGTATGAATATCGAGTGTAGGGTTTGATATCTATTACGTTTAGTGTATGATATATGATGTAGTATCGTTATTCTTTAGATAAAAGAATATCGAGAGAATGATTAGGTATGTTTACTGGGAGAGATTTATGAAAATAAATGTAATAAGACATTCTGGTAAGGGGTGTTCCCTATGCAGAATCTCTCCTTGAGCTATTGTATCCAAGAGCGATGTAAAGGTTAAGAAAAGGTTAAATTCCATTCCCACATCGAGGTACGAGAAAATATAAATCTATTCCACATTGATGAAGTATAAGAATGGAAATGTAAATCTATGTGAGAGGGTCGCATGACAAAGAAATGTCCCCTCTAAGCATGATAAAAGTGGTACATAGCAAATGCAAATAAAAATAAAAGCACTACCCATCTCTTTAAGAATGATAAAAAAAAATATTGAGAGAAAAGTATAAGAATGCAAATGTAAAGCTGTTTGAAAGGGGTTTCATGATAAAGGAACGCACCCTCTAAGCACGATAACTTAAAAAGAATATTCCCTCTAAGCATGATAAAAGTGGAACATAACATCGAAAATAAAATAAAAGCACTAACCATCTATTTAAAAATGATTAAGATAACGAGAGAAAAGTATCTCATCTTTAAGTAGATATGAGTAATACAAAACTGATCAATCAATACGATAATATATATACGCAAGTAGGGGTCTATAGTGTAGATATCCTAACTATTCACGGCAAGGTATCACCCTCCATATAAAAAAATTGTCTAGAAAATCTCCCCTCAGTATTACGAATACTCCACTGAACGTCATCCCCCTTGGTATGTAGGTCAGAGAAAAAAAGAGTTAATCTCTCCAGACTGGTGACAGGGGTGATCAAAACATTCCTATTGCTGTAGCGAAGTCTAACTTTGTCAAATAACGTTAGGAAAAAAAAAAGAATATATTTTAAAATTAAACGAATGAATCTATATATTTGTATGAATGATGAAACAATACTATGAATGTGTTAGTATACCAAATGTAAAAAAATCAAATGTTCAGAAAAATATATTTTGTACAAGTATGTGTGTGTAAAGAAATGTGTAATTATATCCCCCCCTCCAAGATGTAGGGAACGAATCACAGTTAGTGTGCGCACGCAACATGGTGTTTGGGAAGGAGAGATACGGTTGGAGGGGGTGTAAAAAATGATGAACCTATATAAAGTTTAAACTATGATAATAAAGTTACTAGTAATATGTTTTAACTCATAACGTAGTCACAACAACTTTAAACTCATAGTGTAATATGTAGACAGTAACAGCTCTCCCGGAAGGAGGAGGCGGAGCCTCTCTCAATAAATACCCAGGCACGGATGTGTTAGGAGGCAGTCGATTCTCTGGAAATATGGATCCTACAGCTAAGATAGAAAAGTTGTATATTGTATTTCATTTTTTATCTCTGTTTACGAAGAGTGTTGAAGTAATAGTGATTCGTTTGTGCTTATATGTTTGTTTCAGATCATGAGATGCTCCAGCTAAATCAACTAGCTGAAGGTGGAACACATCTTCCCACAAAGAAACTACGTGAATTAGACCAGTCCGTTCAACACATCATTCGATCCGTCAAAACCGTGAAGACCAGATATGGTGAACGGGTTGTCGTCGAAACATCAGAATTCCAAGTCTTCCTCCCGGAGAGATTCAAACACATGACCGCAGTGCAGAAAGATCTACTAAATCGTGGTGACTGCATACTCCAATACCATGGCGAGGAAACACTAGAAAGTGGATTCAAAGACATAAATTGTCTTTTTTAAGCAGCCCGTAATGTCGTCAAAAGGTGAGTACAATTATTGAATAAAATTTCATAAAAAAAGTGATAATGTAGTTACTTGCATGTAAATGTGAAATCGTACATGTTGTATTAGAACTTAAAGTGTTAATTATCGCACGTCATGTAGTATTAGTAATTGAATGTAGTTACTTGCATGTACGTACATGTTGTATTAGAACTTAAAGTGTTAATTATCGCACGTCATGTAGTAGTAGTAATTGAGAGTGAACGTTGTAGGGTTAATTTTCATGTGTAATAATTACGTACATGTGAATATCGTAGTTCAGTTACGTTATTTCACATGCATGTTAGTTACGTTTGTTTGTTACACGTAAAAGTAACGTTGTAGGTGAAAAAAGAACGTTAATTTATATGTGTAAAACGTACATGTGAATATCGTAGTTCAGTTACGGTATTTTACATCTATATGGTTTACGTTGTGTGTTTTTATCATTTATGTAAGGGAGAGAGCATTACGTAAAACAGTTACATACTATCTGAATATTGTAGTTACGTGATGATAGCAATAATTGTAAAAATACATAATCATTATGTAACTATTTTCATATGTAAAAGTTACATGCATGTTACGTTCTACGTAAAGTATAGAGTTTACGTAAAATTGAGATTCATACATGTAAAAGTTATTAACATGTATGTTATTTCTGTTACCACCTTACATACATGTAAATCAATGTTCCCGTATGTAAAGTTAATCGAATGTTGTAATTGCATTTTTCAGAAACGGCGACAAGATGCTCCGATACTGCCACTGGACAACCCTCGATTCAGCAAGAGGAAACCTGTTCGAACGTGACCCAGGCTGAACGATTACGATGTAATCACAGTGAGTCAGCATTCAAAAACAGATTATGTACCTATGAAATTCACAACTGTGTTAATATACTTGATCCCGTTATATTCTTAGCAGAATGCAAACCTTTAATTTTGAATGAAATTGATAAGGGCTTAAACATGTATAAATCAGGTCTTAAGATAGGATCCTGTTTATCCTGTCAATATGTCATAATATCACAAGAGAGCGATAACATTCATACATTTAACTTTAACAGTAAACTTGAGGTGATATTGCAATCTACAGATAAATCTATATGGTATGAAGAGAAGATTGTACAACCTATACTAGATCATATGGATAATTTTGAATCGCGTACCAGTTCAAAAGCTTTATACAGTATTGAGAAATTAACAATATATGTGACACAATACGATTCATTGAATGCAGGGATGTATACTGAATTACCCGACTTTATAAAATCGAAGAGAGCTGTTATTAACATTCGTAATACTGATAAATATTGCTTTGCATACTGTCTGTTAGCATCCAAATACCCAGTAGAACGTAACAAGAATCGACCCACCTCCTATAAAAGATATGATTTTCGTAACGAATTTAACTTTGAGAATATAACATTCCCCGTATCATTGAAAGATGTAGAAAAATTCGAGAATCAAAATTCAAATATTTCAATAACGATATACGGTGTTGAAAATAAATCGATTATTCTCTTATATCAACCAAGAGAGATAAAATCACATCATGTTAATCTTTTAATGTATAAAAGACATTATTGTCTGATAACAGACTTGTCACGTTTGCTAGGAAAGCAGCTAACGAAACATAATGGGCGAAAATGGTTATGTAACAATTGTAACTTGTATTTCACATCAGAATCACGTTTAAATAGCCATAAAAAGAGGTGTATGATGAATCAAATTATCAGAATGCCCGAGGCTGGTAAAACTGATCTCGTTGAATTTAACGCATATTCGAAATGTCTAAAAGTTCCATTCGTGGTTTATGCAGACATAGAATGTATCTTACGTAAGGTAGATTCGTGTCAAGATATATCGAGTAAAAGCTGGACACGTAGCATTCATAAACATGAAGCGTATGCAATTGCATTACATTTGGTCTGTAGTTATGATAAAAATTTAACACGTTTCAAATCATTTGAAGGTCCATATGCAATTGAAAATTTTCTTAAAGAATTAACGTTAATTGCAAATCAGGTCATTAATATATATGCTAATAAAATTGAAATAAGTATGAGAGATGTGGATGAGCTAGAATATAAAAATGCAACACGATGTCACATATGCAAACGTGAATTTCTTAACTCGTGTATAAAGGTTCGTGATCATTGTCATTTGACTGGAAGTTACGTTGGCCCAGCTCATAAGCACTGCAATTTAAATAGGAAAATGCCAGGATTCATACCAATATTCTTTCATTGCTTGTCAAAATACGATGCTCATTTCATAGTAAAGAAACTAGGTTACGATACGGAACCTATCAACTGTATTGCACAAACTTCTGAAAATTACTTATCCTTTAGCAAAAGATATACAAATTCGAATGGAATGAGTATATATCTAAGATTTCTGGATAGCTATCGTTTTTTGGATTCAAAACTTAGTAACCTTTCGGATATGTTAGAAGCAGATGATTTTCATTATACCAATAATATGTACACGAATCCTTTGCATAGACAACTGATGAAACGTAAAGGTGTCTTCCCGTACACGTATGTGGATTCTATAGAAAAATTATACGAGAATAGTCTACCATCCAAACATCAGTTTGATCATGTAAGCGATGAGGATTATAGTCATGCTAGAACGGTATGGAATGAATTCAATGTTAAAAATCTGGGTGAATATTTAAATATATATCTTAAGTGCGATACATTAATACTAACGGACGTGTTTGAACGCTTCCGTGAATTAAGTATCGGTTTGTACGGACTCGACCCGTGTCAGTATTACACACTTCCCGGGTTAGCCTATGATGCAATGTTAAGAACGACTGGTGTACAGATTTCATTATTAACAGATAAGACTATGCTAGATTTCTTCGAAAAAGGAATACGAGGTGGAATTTGCACTGTGTCCAAACGGTATGCAAAGGCGAATAACAGATACATGACTAGCTATGATAACACTCAACCAACTAATTATTTAATGTACGTTGACTGCAATTCTCTATATAGTTATACAATGGAAAATAATAGCTTACCATACACTGATATAAGGTGGCTAACTGATGCTGAAATTAAATCAATAGATTTTATGTCTATTACAAGTGATTCTGACGTGGGATATGTGTTGGAAGTAGACTTTAAATATCCACAGGAACTTCATGATATACAAAATGATTTGCCATTATGCCCTTTGAATGAAATCGCGCCAGGTGATAAGTATACAAAATTGCTAACAACATTGAATGATAAAAATAAATACGTATTACATTATCTCAATTTTCAACAATGTGTTAAACTTGGTTTGATTCCATCGCGTATACATAGAGTAATAGGTTACAAACAATCTAACTGGATAAATCCTTACATTGAACTCAACGTTCGTAAACGTATTGAAGATAAGACGAAATTTGGTCAAAATCTATGGAAGTTAATGAATAATTGTGTTTATGGAAAATTTATAGAGAATGTAAAACGTTATAATTCATTTCATTTAGCTACCAGCTGGAAACGAGCGCGTAAATTGTTAGCTCGACAGACATGTATAAGGTACGTGATTTTTGATGAAAATTTAATAGGTATAGAATTGGTCAGAGATGAAATATTGATGAATAAGCCAATATACATAGGACAAGCAATCCTGGATCTATCCAAACATAAAATGTATTATTTTTATTATGAAATTCTGAAGAAAAAATTGAAAGATGTAACTTTAATCTATACGGACACGGATGCTTTTCTCTTTGAATCTAGCTGCGATATATATATGAATTTATTAAAACCAATATACATTTATTCGATACATCTAATTATCCAATGGATAATGTGTATGGTATTCCGTTAGCAAATAAGAAAATTTCAGGATTATTCAAGGATGAGCTAGCCGGTAGAGTGATGACTGAATATGTAGGGCTGAAATCGAAATTATATAGTTATCGATATGATACTGAAGTGATTAAAAAATCAAAAGGTGTAACAAAAGATTCGATGAGATTCATAACCTTTGAACAATATCTCTCATGTATTACACATCCTGACACTATACATCGAAGCATGCAGACATGTTTCAGAAGTTATAAACATGATGTTCATACTATTGAATCTAATAAGATAGCTTTAAGTGGTATCGATACAAAACGATACATTCCCAATAATTCATTTTCAACATTAGCATGGGGACATTATGCTATAGAAAATTGTCAAGTGTAAATTTCTTTTTCTTTTCTCAATAAAGCATAGATTCAACTGAGTTAAAAGGTATTACTAGGCCACGATAATAACATATTACTGTATTTCAAAAAATAAAATAATTGAGTTTCAAGTATAATTGTAAAGTGTGTTACAACTGAGTTAAAAGGTATTACTAGGCACATGATAATAACATATTACTGTATTTCAAAAAACGAAATAATTGAGTTTCAAGTATATTTGTAAAGTGTGTTACTAATTACATGATAATAACATATTTACTTCATTTGAAAGATAACGTGTTGCTTTTTTTATGTTTATGTTAGGGTGAAGGAATATTTTTTCCTATTCATGTCGTTTTGAAATGTTAGATAGCAGAAATCAATGAAATGTTAATTCAACTATAATCATGTATGATTTTTTATTAAAATATATTTACTAATTATATCAAAATGTTATTATCATGTCTCCGTTAAGGGGTGAGGGGAGATTTATATATATCAATGTGAACTAGCATGTACAAAGGCTCTTATTTCAGCTATAATCATGTATGATGTTTGTTTAACGTATATTACTAATTACTTCAAATTGTAATTATCATGTTTACGTTAAGGGTAGGTGAATTTATATATACTCAATGTGAACTAGCATGTACGTTATGTTAAAATCTCTACAATTAAATGTTAATTCAACTATAATCATGTATGATTTTTTTTTTTAAAGTATAAAAATGTTATTATCATGTTTAAGTTAAGGAGATGTGAATTAGCAGTTACAGAAGATTTTTAAAAAAGTATAAAAATGTTATTATCATGTTTAAGTTAAGGAGATGTGAATTAGCAGTTACAGAAGATGTCAGGAATCAATGTGAACAAAAAAAATCAAACACAATATATCATTAAAATTATATTTCTTTATTGAGTTGTGTGTTTTTTTATTTATACAATGTCCACCTCATTAATCCATTCACGGGTAGGAAATCCTAACCATTTCACCAGAATCCTATCACCACGACGTCTGATGATCCTTTCAACTAAATACGTGTCTGGATATTGAGTTTTCTGTAATTCATAACCGTAGAATGCTCCTTCAATCAGTTTACCCTCCAGATCCTCGATGAGATAGGTCAATGGATGTGTCCTTTGCACTGTACGTATCCTAAAGACTTCAACACTCCAATTTGGTAGATAACCTTTCTCCATAACACCTTTATGCTTAGAAATCCTCACGTAGTCACCAACACGATGAAGCCTAGATCTTCGCTTCTCACGCAGACTTCTATCATATTTGTAGACGCTGAGCAGGAGAGAATTATCACGAACTTCTACAGGCTTCATACGAATCGTTCGATGGTAAGTATTATTGTAGGTATGAATAATTCTAGGTAGTATGTTTATCCATTGATATGAGCCTTGAACAATAAATTCCTTATGCAAAATCAGTTTGATCGTTCTTATTAAACGTTCCACTGCAGCAGCCTTAACGTGTGTGAATGTACTGTAATGATTAATATTATTACGATTCATTAGTTCGCGGAAATGTTTATTGTAAAACTCCCTTCCTTTATCAGATTGAACATTCTTCGGAAACGATTCCATTTCATTCAATATCTCCTCCATAGCAGTCGAAACGTTAATACCACTTTTATCACGTAATGGTCGTGCATAAGCCATCTTGGAATAAAAATTGCATGCAAGAAGAATATACTTATAATTCCTATTGTCTCTTGCATAATTAGACATGTCCATAAGATCTATTTGTACTAAATCGTTCATTCCTTTGCTTATGATCTTACGACGTAAAAATCGTCTTCTAGCTGGTGCATGTAACTCGGTTGCAATGCGACGTTTTATCATGCTATAATTTTTGATGTTTTAAGTTCTGTAATAATTTCTTCTATCTCGGGTGAGTGATTCAAATTACCTGCATCCCTCGACGCAACCAATAATCTTAATCTGTTTATTATTTCATTCGGATCGTTCCAGTAGACGTAATCTAATTTTCTCTGCGGTACATGTTCTTTCCAACGTAAACCAAATCCAGTTCGATTACTAACAAGGTCACGAATGATATGACGATACTTGAACCCTCGATTTGCTCTTAAACGTCCATCTCTTGAATAACCGTGTCTGTAAACTTGAGTATTCTGTAAGATTTGCGAATACACGTCTAAATCATCATCTGTGTACGATGTCTTGCGAGGTAAACGTTTAAATAATAATTCATATAAGCCTGCTGTGGGTTCATACGTTTCTGTTCCTATCTGAACACCATCAGATTTAAACACAACTGTCTTGTTACCCAATTTATACTCATTATCCTCGTAACGTATGCCGTAAGTATTGTCCATGTCACTCGAACTGGCAGTTCGAACCTTGTGTAGATACTTTGACACGAGATCAGATCCGTTAGCATCATCTGTAGTTTCGTCGTCGTTGTTGTCTTGGTGTGCTTTCGCTATTACTTTCAATGGTTCGGTTACAGGTTGAAGAACTTCAGACATGACTCGTTGCGTTTCGAATTTCATTCCTTTGAGAGAACGTAACTTTTCTCTTATTGCCCTACTGTGACGGGCAATGGATTCCTTAAGTCTTATAGCTTCAGCATCCATATCGAAATGAATGTATAATTAATCAGCTACTGCTAATTTATATGAAACTATCAGTTCTATACTTAATATATGACCATCTTTAGCACGTCCGACTGGCGCTGTAAACGATAGAATATCGCCAGTTTCAACTCTTACAGGATATCTTTCAACTAATCTTCCGTTTATTGCAAACAATGTATCATTTACAGCATGCGGATGTACCGATGATACGACGGAACACGAGAGTACACTTCCATTTCCAGGAACTTTATAGTATTCGAGTCCCGATGTTAACGTATACCTTAAAGAGGGACCTCGAAACGGACGTGTTTGCAATGAAATTATGAGTTGTGCTTTCAATTGTTGTAACATAGTGTTTACAACATTTCTCATTCGTGTTTTCATAGTATGAATATCATTATTTATAGTGATTAGTTTATTATCAAGTTCCGTTTGTCGTGCGGTTAGTTCTTTCACTTCTTTTTCTACAGCTGTAGTAATAGTCTCGCTAGCGGAGGTGATTGTTCTAGTTAACTGACTTTGTAATTCATTCTGTTTCCGTGTAATAGTATCGACAATGTTTATTATAGTCTCAGTTAAACCCGTTTGCAATTCATTATGTTTCTGTATAAAGAAATGATTAACATAACTCATGGTGACTGCATCCCTATCATCTATCGGGTCGGCTAAATCCTTCAATCTCTTCATTCGAAATGATAGAGTTTCATTAGAGTCGTGAATTGGAATCCTATCATCTACATATTTTTTTATTAGGAACGTCGTGTTCGTGAAGGGGGTCCAACAGCGTTTTCATTCTTATACCATCTATAATGACATTATTTTCGGAATCACGTTTAAATGCATATTTACTTAAGTACTCCATTAAATTGTTGTATTGGATGTCGAGCGATTTTTGTATGTGATCCCTAAGCATAGCTTCAAACTCGCCCATACGCTGATACGAGGTCTGCTCGCTGAAGATTTGCATTCGATTCTCGACGTCAGCCGTATGCGTATCCACATAACGTTTAGTCGATGCATCGTCACCTTCTTCAGGGTCGTGAATATTGCACAACCGCTTTCCCTTGAATCGATAGTTTCCCGATCCATCTCTAGTTATGATATATCGATTGAACACACCCCTAGAGGGTATGATTCTTCGGGATCCGAACCTGTCGATACTCATTGCTTAAGTGATGGATTATTCTATTTATTCATTCTGATAAAGCGATCAAAACCGTGACGGTAGCGTCCCTCGTTCAGTGGATATTCTGGTACTATAACAACAAAGGATCGTTCATCACTCTCCCATATATGTTTACACATATTCTTAAATTCATCATAGGACATATCGGTATTTACATAATCTTCGTATATATGTTTTAAATTGAGATTATCCTGTCTAAAGAATATAATCATATTTGCATTATCTCTAATTAAATGTTTAGGTACTTTAGCATATGATTGCGCTAAATATATAGCATCGACATTACGATGTCTACCCATACTGTAATATGAAGCTATCTTACCCTGTTTTTCATTTATCACATCATCAAATACGAATATCGAATTTTCTCTAGCATCCGACGTTTGAATTACTTTATCACCATCATCGAACGTAAATACACCTATATCGGGTATAGTTTTCAGTAACCTGAGTAAATATCGATATTTAGGTTGTTGCAACGATTTCGAGTATATGTAGAGGTTTTCGAATCTCAGACCATTCTCGTGAATAAGCAGGTTGAGTAAAACGTTCGTTTTTCCAGCATTTGAACTGCCAAGTATGAGCGCTCTAACGTTACTCGGAAACAACGTACCGTGTCGTCCTTTGCGAATGTCATCCTCGAAATCTAACACCTGTATGGGTAGCGTACACTTTTGCTTTACTATCTCCATATCGCGACTAATACTTATAAAGCATAAGTTTTGTCTTTTATTTCGTTCGTGATAAGGGCAATCTATGTCTTTACTGGATTTAGCCAATCGTCATAGGAATCGTATACTTATAAAGCGCACGTTTTGCCTTTTTTATTTCATAGTGAGACATGCGCTCTACACGTGCACGCAAAGGTTCGGGAATTCTTAATTCCTTGATTAATTCATTACCATTTGAGGCACATTTACCGGGTTATCGTTTCTGCGGTCCCGGAACGAAACTACATAAACGCTTGCAGAGAGGTGACTTACCGGTGAACGGGTTAGATTCAGCGTGTCTCGATCACGATCGGACTTACGCAGAGAGTACTGATACAGAATCTCGTCGTCTAGCCGATAAGGTGTTGGTAGAGAAAGCTTGGAGACGTGTAAAGTCTGCCGACGCTTCTTTGGGCGAACGACTTGCAGCTCGACTTGTGACTACACTTATGAAGGGTAAATTGGCAGCGGGCGCTGGCATGCGTAAACGTCGCAACAAGAGAGGTGGTTTCTTACCTTTGCTACCACTTTTAGCAGCTCTAGGTGCAGCAGGTGGTCTAGCTGGAGGTGCTGCTCAGATTGCTACGGCTGTCAATAAGAAACGTTCGGATGCAAAACAACTTGCGGAATTAACACGTCACAACGAGCGCATGGAATCTTTGGCTCAGGGCAAAGGTCTTCGCCGTAAGAGACGTAGTAAGGGTAGAGGATTATATCTTCGATCAAAAAACTCGGGGCGAGGCCTATATTTATCCCGGAAAAAGCCCTGAGTGCTAACGAGATCGATTCGTATGCACGACGTCTACGCATTCCACATTTTAGAGGTGTCTACATGATCGATAAACTACCTCCACATCCTCGATACTATGAGAGAATAGTAGTGAATCTGGATACATCAAATAACCCTGGTACACATTGGGTTGCTGTACGTAAGGATGGTGACGTTGCCTACTACTTTGACAGTTTCGGCGATCTGAGACCTCCGGAAGAGATAGAAACGTACCTTTCGGGTGTCAAGCTCCTATATAATACGACGAGATTTCAAGAATTCGATTCTGTGATTTGCGGTCACTTGTGCCTTCAGTTTCTCCTCGATGAGTTACACGATCGCCGTGAGTGGTAGTGATACCAGCTTCTCTACATTTCTAAATCCACCATTACATCTGGATCCTAACGGACATTACGAGATAGCTCTATTGAATTTTGAGACTTTTTACTCAATTCCGAATGTGGACGAGAGTAATAATCTATTCCATTACGTTCGCGATGGAAAAGTCGAACGTATAGTAATTCCACCGGGTACTTATGAATTGGATGATATCGCCAGATTGATCAAGGATGCTCTCGACATCGGTGACGACTTTATTCTACGTGCTAATAATAACACCATGAAATCAGAAATTCAATCTCCCTATATTATCGACTTTAGTCGTGAGAGATCTATTGCTTCACTTCTCGGTTTCACCTCTAAACAGAGGGTACCGGCAAACGTGCTGACCGAGTCTAATGATTTGGTTAACATATTCAAAGTCAGCATCATACGTATCGAGTGTAGTCTTGCAACGGGATCTTTCATCAATGGTAAAAGTGGTCATTCTCTGTATGAATTTTTCCCATCGGTACCTCCAGGTTATCATATTTCGCAGGAACCATCAAGACCTATATATTTACCAATCATCGATACGAATCTCATTGATCATCTCGACATTAGAGTGGTAGACCAGAACGGTGATAAGTTAGATTTCAGGAACGAAACCATCACTGTACGATTGCACATACGTCGTAATGGGTATAAGTTTTAAGAGACGATGCTATATTAAAAAACATCTCTCGAGATTGATCTCTACTCGATCATCGACCCGCAAGCTAATCACATCGTCTAATCGAAGATTTCTCGCTAACTTAGGCTTCAAGGTTCTATGATGGATGTGTTGGACGTGACCGGGATTCCGACCTTTGATGATAAGATCAGTAAGGAGGAAGAACACGTATTCCTACCGTACAACACTTCAGCTCTCGATGTGAACGATGAAATTAGAATTCCATGTCAAGCTGAAGATTTGTACACGCTTCCTAGTAGAAGTTATCTCTACATTGAGGGGACTCTCACTAAACCCGACGGCACCGTTGCCACATCGAAATTGAGTAACAATGCTATGGCATTCCTATTCGATGAGATTCGTCTGGATATGAATGGAACGACTATTGATAGAACTAGGAATCCGGGCATTTCATCAACGATGCGTAACTATGCTGCACTGAATGAACTGGAATCGAATCGTTTACTAAATGCTGGATGGATCTATCCTGGAGGTGTGGTAGACATCGTGAATACATCGAATGGTATCTTCAATGCTATCGTTCCTCTTTCGATGTTGCTGGGTTTCGCCGACGATCACAAGGAGGTCATACTTAATAGCAAGTTTGAACTTATTCTCATTAGATCTAAGGATTCTAATAATTGTATCATTGGAAACGATCCTACAACCATACAACTAACTAGACTCGAATGGAGGATGCCTGTACTTCGACTTTCAGATTCTGAACGAGTTGATAAACTTAAACTCGTCAAATCGGATAAACCTCTACACGTCGCATTTCGAACCTTGGACCTTCACACTCAACCTGCTGTACCTCAAACTAAAGCGTTCACATGGAACATTGCAACCACGACTAAACTTGAAAAACCACGTTTCGTCATAGTCGGTGCACAAGTGGATAGATTGAATCATCTCGCTAAGGATGCTTCTCTATTTGATAATTGTAATATCACCAATCTGAAACTTTATCTCAACAGTGAATCTTACCCCTATCACGATATGAATTTGGATTTCGCCAATTCGAAATTTGCATCTCTGTATGATCAATATTCCAAATTTCAATCATCCTACTATGGAAAGGAGAATTACCCTCTTTTGAAAAGGAACGACTTTCTGAAATATGCACCGCTATTCGTCATCGATTGCTCTCATCAACCTGAGGATACTGTGACGGGGGCAGTGAATGTCAGATTGGAAGTTCAAGCATCGTCAAATTTTCCTGCACAAACTTCATTATTCTGTTTAATTATTCATGATAAATTATTCACTTATAAACCACTAACTCATGTTGTACAATCTATCATATAGGTGTAATAAATAAAACATTACAAATTCAAATTATCTTTTTATTGACTTTAACATACATCTCCAATATCCTCTTCCTTGCACTCCTGCTTTTTGCATCATATGAACATAATGATTTATGAATATCATACAACTGATATAAATTTCTTTCAATATATGGAATTAGTCTTTTAAGTCCATTGAATGCAGTACTATTCAGATTTATACTGCCCACATTTAAACATGTATTCACAAACGTTATTTCTTGCATCTTATTCATGCATAACATTACATTAAATGCATATATTATATTTTCACTGTACGGTGCACATGGATGCTTACCATCTTTCAGATACGTATCCAAAACACACAAATTTGACATTATTACCTCCCAATCCTCTTTTGTAATATACACAAACGTATCGTCATGTGTGTCTTTAATGTAAAGTGATGGGAGTTCATTGTATAATCCTATGTTCACACGAAAGTCAATGCTGATGGAGATGTCGTTATCGTTCATGCACACACTATTTACCATCACTCGCAACTTCCTCCTCTACTTCTTCTGCGAAGGGTGTGAAGGGTTCGAACATCATTATGATGAAACTGTCTTGATCGAACGTCTTTTTGGCTTTGACGATTCTCGGTTTGCAGTTCGTCTTCTTCTTTTTCTTGTCTCCTTTCTTACTGGATCTGCGGACATACACGAACTGTCTCAACATCGTGAATATTTAATACACTTGTTAACGTAAAACTCTTATTATTTTATACTCACTTTTCTATGACTTCCTCCTCGGGTTTCGATGTACCGATATCCTTAAACGGACGATCATTGTACGGACCGCACACATCTTCACCTTGATCCTGTTCGGACTGGCATGCCACATCTTCACTTTGGGCTTTACTGAAATAAACATATTTATCATTAGTTATCTAACACATAACAACACTTTCACGTTAACACACAATTATAATTCTACTTACCCGAGGTACACTTTACAATTCTTTCCGCATTGAGCATAAGATGTGATCGAATCATGATGGGAAGGATTCTTGCAAATCACTTGATGCATCTTTCCATCACACGTTTCATCGTGGTGCTCAACCCAATGCTTTTGCAAATCTTCGAAATTGCGTAGATTCTCCCAGAATCTGGTATCACTTTCAATGATAGGTGTTGTTGTTCCACTCATCTTGACGTTGCGATGTGAAGTGAGAATGCATTCGTTCCCGAGTGAGCAGATGGGTGATGAAACGTGATCATACCTGTCTCCCCCCTCCCCATCCTATCGTCGATTGTACTTAACGGACGGAGGGTTTGTGTGAAGTGAGGACACGTTCGTTCCCGAGCTGGCGGGACAGGATGAGACCTGTTAATTCGGATTTACTCACATATGCACAAATCTTGAGGAATGACAACACGTCATCACCCTTATACTTCAATGTGGAATAGATTTATATTTTCTCGTACCTCGATGTGGGAATGGAATTTAACCTTTTCTTAACCTTTACATCGCTCTTGGATACAATAGCTCAAGGAGAGATTCTGCATAGGGAACACCCCTTACCAGAATGTCTTATTACATTTATTTTCATAAATCTCTCCCAGTAAACATACCTAATCATTCTCTCGATATTCTTTTATCTAAAGAATAACGATACTACATCATATATCATACACTAAACGTAATAGATATCAAACCCTACACTCGATATTCATACATGAGAGTTCAAGCACAGACATCGAAGCACTGAACGTAATAGATATCAAACCCTAGACTCGATATTCATACATGAGAGTTCAAGCACAGTCATCGAAGAATTACTATCAATACATTTAATTCAAACATCCCCGGAACCCCCGTTACCCACCCCGCCCCATCACAATATCGAACCCTAGACTTCGATGTTCATACATGAGAGTTCAAGCACACACACACACACATCGAAAAGAATTCACATTTAATTCAAACATCCCCGGAACCCCCCCCCCCGTTACCCATCCCACCCATCACACATTACACATCACACACACACACACACACACACACACACACACACATTCATCATCATCATCATCATCATCCCAACCCTCAAAAACATCTTACTGCACAGGGGAGAACGGCACTACGCCAACACTCCCCTTCTTTTACAACTCGATTTTCATATAGGAGAGTTCTAAATCAATGAGCATTCTACATCACTCATATATTAACACAGAGGAGAGTTCAACATCTTATCTACACTGTGCTGATTCTCTCAATTCTATACTACTGTTGTCAAAAAAATTGTGATCTTTCTTTATTGAACAGACCTCGTATTGATATGTCGCACCAATTTTAATGCCGGTACGAAAGTAGCATTCAAACATGAAGACGCGGTGCTCTGTGTTCATACCTAGGGGAAGCTGATTGTATTAGTTACCGGAGCAAACACACTAAGAGCGCTGTAATTTGCTTAATGTTCCGCAGTTTACCGCTTCTTCTCCGTAGAGGGCACTGTGATTTCAAGATAGACTCACCAGTCAACTATGACGTCATTCTTGCTCAATCAGAGGGCGGGAAATAACGAATAAAACTGAATATCTTGTATTTGTAGAGTGTATGTAGGAAGTTAGTCATTGTGGTGAAACTGTAATGGAAACTGTACAAATAAATATGAAATTATCAAATATAAAAGGCAGACTAAGCCAAGAAATAGACTTTAATATCACTATATCAATTCTTACCTGAGGGACTCATCACATCAATCGCCACCAGCAATCACCGGACTCCAGCGGACGACTCTCAGGACCTCCACTCACAGGACCTTAACCTCAACCAGCGACTGGACAAACTGGAAGAATCCGCCACCGCCGCTGCCCAACAACAGGAGACCAACCACGCCGCCCTCATCGACACACTGACCACTACACACGGACTGCTGACTGACCGACTCACTCCACTGGACCAACTCTCCGGCGCACTTAACCAACTACGCGACACGACGAAGGCCATCAGCTCCCAGCGCCAACAAACTGAGCAACTAGCTACTGAGCAAAAAGAGATTCTCGCCTCAATACAGCGAAAGATCCACTGTGTGGAGGCACACCTCACGGACACACTACCCTCCCAACTGACGGAATCTTCTAACATCACCAACAGACTGGACCAGCTCCTCTTGAAAATAGCAGAAATGGACAGCAGCCTCCTCGCAAGACTTCAGGATCTCAAAACTGCAGAGCAAATAATCGCCGACCACGACGCACAGAACGCCCAGAGGATGAAGGCTTATTACCCCAACATCTGGAGACCACCACGATCACAACCGCACACCTGATGGCCTCAACAACTACCCTCCCGGCAGTGAGCACCGGAAATTATGCCCTCCCACGAAATTACACTATTAAAACTCAATAAAGATTACTACTTCCCCTTAACTACCTTCCTCCACTATCACCTTTACCCTCCACGCGCCTCGTTCAGGGCCTTTTGGCCATGTTCGACGCCTGGCAACCACTCCTCACCCAGCACTTTATGTTCACCTTTAGTAACGGGAGTGCTTTTAGCGGGATCCCGACAAACTACTCCATTGCCTTCCCTACTCTCACCTTTCATCTATAGTAGTTAGAGAAAAAAAAATTTACTCATTTCCACTTGTGACATGGCAGACACAGCATCATCAACGGCTAAAAAAAAATTACCTGACAAGGAGAAAAAACTTAATATCAGTTTAAAAAATATATAGAGAATTGTGAAAATGTAATTTATCAAAACTCTCGCTGACACTGAATGAAAGATGAAGGTAAATGGAGAAAATTCAGCAGATATACTTCCTACCGACCTGAGTAAACTGGAAGAAAGCAACTATGGGCCGCGGGAATAGAATATAACCCGATTAACAATTTTAATTCCATATCTCCAAAATAGCAACTGTAAATTAAAATATAAGTTGATTACATGGACTATAAATATTTACTTTAATTATGCAGTACTCTTTTTAATAATACTTCCACATTACAAACACTAAAATTATATGATGTTTATTTATCATGCTGAAAGTGTTTTTGTGTCGACATATTTCGCCCACAGATAGCGTTTCAAACTTAAATCAGTAATTAATTAAGTTTTTCTCAACCCGCTCTCTAATAAATTAAGTAGTGTTTGTGGAAAAACACCTTATGTGACAAAAAAATACAATATCGAAAGGGTCATCATCATCTCATCTCATGCAAACAAAAGAAGGTTCTCATGCTAACATCACAGGTGCTTTTACAGTTGACTGTGTAAAGTTTAATTTGAGGCTTAATTGTTCCCAGGGTTTCCAAACTGCACCGACAGTTTCCCGGCCTCCAAAATTCTCTACCATTGCTGCATAATTTCCTAGAAAATCGGCGCTTCTACGTCCAAGTGTGTCGCTCCTCCTCAAAGGAGAGAGTGATGCAGGCTGGCGTACCACAGGGGGCCATTATGTCTCCCTTCCCGTACATACTGTTCACCAACGACTTTCCCGTGGACGCCAGATGCAAAGTTGCAATGTATGCTGACGACACTGCAATATACAACCATCACAAAAATCCTCGTTATGGACTTTTAGAGATGCAGCGGTACATTGACCGCTTCCCTTCATCACTTCATGACTGGAAAATCAAAATTAATGCGAACAAATGCCAGCTTATACGTTTTACAAAGCGGCGCCCTTTGGCAATGGACCTAACGGTCGATGGTCAAGAATGGCACTGCCGTCAGCAGGTCAAGTACCTCGGCGTGACCTTGACACGCACGATGCAGTGGACTACCCACCTAAAAGATAGCTCCAACAAAGGGAGGCTGCGATTAAAGATGTGCGCCCCCATATTTAGGAGCAAACAGCTAAAGCTGCGCTTTAAGATTGTGCTCTACAAATCTTTTATTTTATCCGTGGTTCTGTATACCTGCGTGGTCTGGGCCAACATCTCCAAAATCGCCCTAAAATACCTCCAAACCTTAAAAAACCTCTTCTTACGTAAAATCCTATCTGTCCCTATCCGCACGACTACTGCCAGCCTTCATCAAGAAACCCATATCCCCTACATCGCCGAGGCTGTAATAAAAGGGGCCTCTCCCATCATGGCGCGCATACGGCAACATAGCAATCCAAAAATTAACAACATTGGGAAAGGTGAACCAAAACACCGTAAGCATGCACGCATAAAAATATTCTAATGCCACCGTTACACCACAATGTGCGCCCAAGTCCTTCCGGCCCAGACCTTTCCCCATATGCAGAGGCAGCCACCAAAGCAGCCCAGGAGACAACAGCACGCTGCCGCACGAAGCAGGGTAAATAGTGAAGTGTGTGTGTGTGTGTGTGTGTGTGTGTGTGTGTGTGTGTAAATAAAAGTGCAAAATAAGCGCTTGTAAATAGTGTACATAAAAAAAGAACACTGTAAGACACTAATATAATAAAACTGTTCTTGGTGGGTAAGAAAGTTAACCCTATGGGTTTTATATATACCCACGTAGACAATAAGCATTTATTTCCCAAAATATAACCTAAATGAAAATTTTAGCCTGTAAGCCGGGCCCCTTTGTACCGGCACCAGGCCATGAAACTGAAAATAAAAACCTGAAAATCTAAACCTGGTTTCCAGTTGGGTGAAAATTCTTGCCTTGCTGTTTAATGCAATACTTCAACTTGGCTACTTCCCATCGGCATGGAGGCATCCAAAATCATCACAACCTGCAAACCCAGGGAGGAAGGCACCTCTCCCGTACACTATTTCCCATCAGTCTGCTTTCTCATGTAAGCAAGTTGATAGAAAAGCTCGGCTTAAGTAGCCTTCGGAAATCCATGGACCGTCATAACGTCCTTAGAGAGGAGCAAATTGACTGCAAATCTCAACACTCCACCCAGCGTCAGCTACTTCGTTTGGTCGAAGAAGTGTACACTGCGTTCAACCGTAAACAGTATGTCGCTGCTCTATTATTGTACATCACCAAAGCCTTTGACAGTGTCTGGCATAAAGGTTTACCTTCCTGCCTCATCCACTACAACATTCCTTCATACTTCATCCATCTTATACATTCCTATCTCCTTAACAGATCCTTCTCTGTCTCCCATGATGACATATTATCCTTACCTCGTCCTATTAGAGCTGGTGTTCCTCAAGGTAGTGTCCTGGGACCCACTCTCTTCCTTCTCTATATCAACACGGTACCTTCTTTGCTCCGCTGCTCACTTTACTTCTAGCAGACGACACAGCTGTAACGTTCACGTCAACTAGACATTATGGCTGCACGTAGAATCCAACAATACGCCGACCTGGTTCAAACTGTGGCGCTTGAGCATCCACCCTCAGAAAAGCCAAGACATCACTTACTCCAGAAGGCAGCTAGAGGATCTACCACCTGTTTATCTCGCTGGAGAGGAAGTACATTGTCAGTCATATGTACAATATCTTGGCGTTTTGCTTACTTGTAAACTGACATGGAAGGACCACACAGCCAACAAGGTCAGCAAACGTATGGTTATGTTATACACATTGTACAAACGACGCTCAGTGATATCTATATCCAATAAATTGCTCCTCTATAAACAAGTGTCTCGTAGGGGAGGGAATTCGTATCCTTCGGCTGCCGTGGTGCGGGCGCTGAGGACCCTTAGCACTCGTGGTACCTCTGACGTTACTAGAGGAACCTCGGGCCGAACATTCGAACTCCTCCTTCTGGGAGTTCTTCGGATTGGGTAAGCTGATCTTCGTCTTGGGCCATTATTGCTCGGTCTACCTCTAATCCTACCGTCATTACGTCTTGCTTCCTGTTAGAAGAATTCTCTAAGAGAACAGACAAATTCTCTAGCTTGACTATGTAATGTAACAACCCGACCGTAAGCTGATCTTTGTCTTGGGCCATGATTGCTCGGTCCACCTCTAATCCTACCGCCACTACGTCTTGCTTCCTGTTGGAAGAATTCTCTAACAGAACAGACAAATTCTCTAGCTTGACTATGTAATGTAACAACCCGACCGTAAGCTGATCTTTGTTTTGGGCCATGATTCCTCGGTCCACCTCTAATCCTACCTCCACTACGTTTGCTTCCTGCTGGAAGAATTCTCTAAGAGAACAGACAAATTCTCTAGCTTGGCTATGTAATGTAACAACCCGGCCGTAAGCTGATCTTTGCCTTGGGCCATGATTCCTCGGTCCACCTCTAATCCTACCTCCACTACGTCTTGCTTCCTGTTGGAAGAATTCTCTAAGAGAACAAACAAATTCTTTAGCTAGGCTATGTAGTGTAACAACCCGACCGTAAGCTGATCTTTGTCTTGGGCCATGATTCCTCGGTCTACCTCTAATCCTACCTCCACTACGTCTTGCTTCCTGTTGGAAGAATTCTCTAAGAGAACAAACAAATTCTTTAGCTAGGCTATGTAATGTAACAACCCGACCGTAAGCTGATCTTTGTGTTGGGCCATGATTCCTCGGTCCACCTCTAATCCTACCTCCACTACGTCTTGCTTCCTGTTGGAAGAATTCTCTAAGAGAACAAACAAATTCTTTAGCTAGGCTATGTAGTGTAACAACCCGACCGGAAGCTGATCTTTGTCTTGGGTCATGATTCCTCGGTCTACCTCTAATCCTACCTCCACTACGTCTTGCTTCCTGTTGGAAGAATTCTCTAAGAGAACAAACAAATTCTTTAGCTAGGCTATGTAGTGTAACAACCCGACCGTAAGCTGATCTTTGTGTTGGGCCATGATTCCTCGGTCCACCTCTAATCCTAACTCCACTACGTCTTGCTTCCTGTTGGAAGACTTCTCTAAGAGAACAAACAAATTCTTTAGCTAGGCTATGTAATGTAACAACCCGACCGTAAGCTGATCTTTGTCTTGGGCCATGATTCCTCGGCCCACCTCTAATCCCACCGCCACTACGTCTTGCTTCCTATTGGAAGAATTCTCTAAGAGAACAGACAAATTCTCTATCTTGGCTATGTAATATAACAACCCGACCGTAAGCTGATCTTTGTCTTTGGTCATGATTCCTCGGTCTATTTTTAATCCTACCGCCAACACTTCTTGCTTCCTTTTGGAAGAATTCTCTAAGAGAACAGACAAGTTCTCTAGCTTGACTATGTAATGTAACAACCGGACCGTAAGCTGATCTTTGTGTTGGGCCATGATTCCTCGGTCCACCTCTAATCCTACCTCCACTACGTCTTGCTTCCTGTTGGAAGAATTCTCTAAGAGAACAAACAAATTCTTTAGCTAGGCTATGTAGTGTAACAACCCGACCGTAAGCTGATCTTTGTCTTGGGCCATGATTCCTCGGTCTACCTCTAATCCTACCTCCACTACGTCTTGCTTCCTGTTGGAAGAATTCTCTAAGAGAACAAACAAATTCTCTAGCTTGGCTATGTAGTGTAACAACCCGACCGTAAGCTGATCTTTGTGTTGGGCCATGATTCCTCGGTCCACCTCTAATCCTACCTCCACTACGTCTTGCTTCCTGTTGGAAGACTTCTCTAAGAGAACAAACAAATTCTTTAGCTAGGCTATGTAATGTAACAACCCGACCGTAAGCTGATCTTTGTCTTGGGCCATGATTCCTCGGCCCACCTCTAATCCTACCGCCACTACGTCTTGCTTCCTATTGGAAGAATTCTCTAAGAGAACAGACAAATTCTCTATCTTGGCTATGTAATGTAACAACCCGACCGTAAGCTGATCTTTGTCTTGGGTCATGATTCCTCGGTCTATTTTTAATCCTACCGCCAACACTTCTTGCTTCCTTTTGGAAAAATTCTCTAAGAGAACAGACAAGTTCTCTAGCTTGACTATGTAATGTAACAACCGGACCGTAAGCTGATCTTTGCCTTGGGCCTTGATTCCTCGTTCTATCTCTAATCCTACCGCCACTACGTCTTGCTTCCTGTTGGAAGAATTCTCTAAGAGAACAGACAAATTCTCTAGCTTGGCTATGTAATGTAACACCTCGACAGTAAGCTGATCTTTGCCTTGGGCCTTGATTCCTCGGTCTATCTCTAATCCTACCGCCACTACGTCTTGCTTCCTGTTGGAAGAATTCTCTAAGAGAACAGACAAATTCTCTATCTTGGCTATGTAATGTAACACCTCGACAGTAAGCTGATCTTTGCCTTGGGCCATGATTCCTCGGTCTACCTCTAATCCTACCGTCACTACGTCTTGCTTCCTGTTGGAAGAATTCTCTAAGAGTACAGACAAATTCTCTATCTTGGCTATGTAATGTAACAACCCGACCCTAAGCTGATCTTTGTCTTGGGCCATGATTCCTCGGTCCACCTCTAATCCTGTGGTTGTGGTAATGATGTTAATGACAAACTTACAATTGTATTTATGCGTAACTAACGTCTATACTTCCTCAGATATTGTTGACATTTGTATGCACTGTTGCATCTAAGCTTGCGTTTCTAGGCAACTCTAGCAGTCATGTCAAACATAATCGATTAATTGTAATGCAAGACAAAACAAAATAACGTCGCTAATGCACAGATGGCGCTGCGTTAACAATGGTGATGCTATTAGAGGAGCTAACGCCAACAATGTATCGCAATGCCAGATAAGCTCATTTCAAATATCGGGCTTCTGCCGTAAGCCGATCAAGTTTTTACTACAAAGGAGGGATTTGTGTAGCGGCATATCCGATTATGATCATGGCGCAAAGCTTTACCTGAGACGTAGAACCGTCTTTATACAAGAATTCCATACCTCCACAGCCGAGTCGTGCCGCTTCGACTATCGTGTGACTTGACCCTCTTATCAATACGTTAAAATATCTGTATAATCAAGATGTCCAACTCACAATGTCATAATGAAATATGAGAAATGATTCCAAATGAGCCCAGGATCCATAGAGTTTAGTTACCTGATACTTGTCTTTCAGAATATGGGTAAACCCCAGAAAAACTTATATTTTAATGTTATCTTTCCTTTTTTCCTTCCTTGCTTCTTTCCTTCTTTCCTTCTTAACTTATTTCTTTCTTAACTTCCTTCTTTCTTTCCTTCTTTCATTTTCTTTCCTTTTTCTTTCCTTCCTTCTTTCCTTTTTTCCTTCCTTGCTTCTTTCTTTTTATCTTTCTCTCTTTCATTCTTTCTTCCTTCCCTTTTTATTTATTTATTACCTTCATTGCTTCCTTCTTTCTTTCCTTCTTAACTTATTTCTTTCTTGACTTCCTTCTTTCTTTCCTTCTTTCATTTTCTTTCTCTCCTTCTTTCTTTCTTTCCTTCCTCGTTTCTTTCTTTTTTTCTTTCATTCATTCATTCATTCATTCATTCATTCATTCTTTCTTTCTTTCTTTCTTTCTTTCTTTCTTTCTTTCTTTCATTCTTTCTTTCTCTCTTTCCTTCCCTTTTTATTTATTTCCTTCCTTCATTACTTCCTTCCTTCCATCTTTCCTTCGTAACTTCTATATTTCTTTCCTTCTTTCTTTCCTTCTTTCTTTCTTTCCTTCTTTCATTTTCTTCCTTTCTTCCTTCCTTTCTTTGCTTTCTTGTTTCTTTCTTCCTTCCTTTCATTCTTTCTTTCTCTCTTTCTTTCTTTGTTTCTTTCTTTCTCTCTTTCTTTCCCTTATTTATTTCTTTCCTTCATTACTTCCTCCCTTCTTTCCTTCTTAACTTAATTATTTCTTTCCTTCTTTCAGTTTCTTTCTTTCTTTCACTCTTTCTTTCTCCCTTTCCTTCGCTTTTTATTAATTTATTTACTTCCTTGCTTGCTTGCTTCCTTCCTTCTTTCCTTCTTTATTTCTTTCCTTCCTTCTTTCATTCCTTCCTTCATTTTATTTCTTCCCTTCCTTCTTTCTTTCTTTCTTTCCTTCTTTCCTTCTTTGCTTCTTTGCTTCTTTCCTTCTTTCCTTCTTTCCTTCTTTCCCTCTTTCTTTCTTTCTTTCTTTCTTTCTTTCTTTCTTTCTTTCTTTCTTTCTTTCTTTCTTTCTTTCTTTCTTTCTTTCTTTCTTTCTTTCTTTCTTTCTTTCTTTCTTTCTTTCTTTCTTTCTTTCTTTCTTTCTTTCTTTCTTTCTTTCTTTCTTTCTTTCTTTCTTTCTTTCTTTCTTTCTTTATTTCTTTCTTTCTTTCTTTCATTCTTTCTTTCTTTCCTCTTTCTTTCTTTCTTTCTTTCCTCTTTCTGTCTTTCTTTCCTTCCTTACTTCCTTCTTTCCCTCTTCCCTTCTTTCCTTTTTTCTTCCTTTCCTTTCCTTCTTTCTTCCCTACTTTCTTTGTTTCCTTCTTTCCTTCCTTTCCTACTTTCTTCCCTTATTTCTTTCTTTCCTTCTTTCTTTCCTTCTTTCTTTCTTCCTTTCCTTCCTTCCTTTCTTTCTTTCTTTCTTTCTTTCGTTCTTTCTTTCCTACCTTCTTTCCTTCCTTCCTTCTTTCCTTCATTCTTTCTTTCTTTCCATTTTTCTTTCTTTCCATCTTTCCATCTTTCTTTCTTTCCTTCCTTCCTTCCTTCCTTCCTTCGTTCTTTCCTTCTTTATATCTTTCTTTCCATACTTCTTTCTTTCTTTCTTTCTTTCTTTCTTTCTTTCTTTCTTTCTTTCTTTCTTTCTTTCTTTCTTTCTTTCTTTCTTTGTCTCTTTTTCCATTTACAAGTTAATGTGGGAATGTAGTAGACTTTATGTGATAGTCAAATGTTTTAAAACCGATTGTCTAAGTGTTTGAAATTACCTTCTCATTGTATGCCGAAGTGATATTTTTACGAGGCTGATCTGAAAAGTTTCCTACCTCAACATTAAGTAAACAAAAGCTAGTGAATTTCGCTGTTGATCTGTTAACAGTTACTCACCAGAGTTTCAGCCATTTTGGACACTTAGCTGTTATGCAACAGTCGTTTGAGTGAGTTGATGTGAGCGTTTTTATGAAAATGCACAAAATCGAGTATCGAGCTGTTATTAAATATTTGTTTTTGAACGGCAATACGCCTACACAAATAAAGATGAGTTGGATTCTGTGTATCATTTACCACAGTGAAATTTTTAGCAGCTGAATTTAAACGTGTCCGTAAGAGCTTAGGAGACGATGAACGTTCCGGACGTCCAAAACCTGCAACTACCGACGAAAACATCGCCACAGTTCACCAAGTGGTACTAGATGACCGCTGACTTAAAGTGAGAGAGATAGCAGAGGCTATGAGCATGTCAAAAGAACGTGTTTGTCACATATTAAATCAACATTTAGACATGAAAAAGTTGTCCCCGCGTTGGGTCCCGCGATTGCTCACGTTAGACCAAAATCGTGTTTAAATAAACATTTCCAGCGCTCTGTTGGCGCATTTTAGGCGTAATAAATCCGTGTTTTGGTACCGATTAATTACTGTAGATGAAACTTGGATACAGTATTACACGTCCGAAACAAAAGCACAGTCCATACCCTGGACAGCAAAGGGCGAACGGGCTACAAAAAAGACGGGGGAAAAAGAAGAAGAAAAGAAAAAAATTTCAGCTGGGAAAGTAGTGGCGACTGTTTTTTGGGGATATTTGCGGAGTTATTTTAATCCATTATCTTCAAACGGGAAAGCCATTAAGGATCGTACTATGCATCATTACCTGACAAGCTGAAGGCAGAACTTGAGAAACAACGGCCACATTTGCAGAAAAAGAAACAGCGTTTCACCAAGACAACGCACCGTATCACACCTGAGCAGTTGCAATGGTGAAAATTCAGGAATTACGGTTTGAACTGCTTGACTCACCAGATCTAGCCCCAAGCGACCTCTTTTTGTTACCCCATGTAAAAATTGCGTTCATAGGACAGAGATTTTCGTCAAATGAAGAGGCAATCGCCTTCGTGAACAATTATTTTACAGAGAAAAACGTCTAGTACCATTTGGACGTGTTACAGAGATGAGAACATCGCTGGGAGAAATGTGTGGAGTTACAAGGAGACCATGTTGAAAAACGCCGAGTGCTTTTTGGACGAGTTACAGAAATGGGAGCATCGCTGGGAGAATTGTGTAGAGTTACGAGGAGACTATGTAGAAAAACGCCGAGTACTATTTGGTCGTGTTACAGAGATGGGAGCATCGCTGGGAGAATTGTGTAGAGTTACAAGGAGACTATGTAGAAAAACGCCGAGTACTATTTGGACGGGTTACAGAGATGAGAGCATCGCTGAGAGAAGTGTGTAGAGTTACAAGGAGACTATGTTGAAAAACGCCGAGTACTATTTGGTCGTGTTACAGAGATGGGAGCATCGCTGGGAGAAGTGTGTAGAGTTACAGGGAGACTATGTTGAAAAACGCCGAGTACTATTTGGACGTGTTACAGAGATGGGAGCATCGCTGGGAGAAGTGTGTAGAGTTACAAGGAGACTATGTTGAAAAACGCCGAGTACTATTTGGTCGTGTTACAGAAATGGGAGCATCGCTGGGAGAAGTGTGTAGAGTTACAGGGAGACTATGTTGAAAAACGCCGAGTACTATTTGGACGTGTTACAGAGATGGGAGCATCGCTGGGAGAAGTGTGTAGAGTTACAAGGAGACTATGTTGAAAAACGCCGAGTACTATTTGGTCGTGTTACAGAGATGGGAGCATCGCTGGGAGAAGTGTGTAGAGTTACAGGGAGACTATGTTGAAAAACGCCGAGTACTATTGGGTCGTGTTACAGAGATGAGAACATCGCTGGGAGAAGTGTGTAGAGTTATAAGAAGACTATGTTGAAAAACGCCGAGTACTATTTGGACGTGTTACAGAGATGGGAACATCGCTGTGAGAAGTGTGTAGAGTTACAAGGAGACTATGTAGAAAAACGCCGAGTACTATTTGGACGTGTTACAGAGATGAGAGCATCGCTGGGAGAAGTGTGTAGAGTTACAAGGAGACTATGTTGAAAAAACGCCGAGTACTATTTGGACGTGTTACAGAGATGAGAACATCGCTGGGAGAAGTGTGTAGAGTTACAAGGAGACTATGTTGAAAAACGCCGAGTACTATTTGGACGTGTTACAGAGATGAGAACATCGCTGGGAGAAGTGTGTAGAGTTACAAGGAGACTATGTTTAAAAACGCCGAGTACTATTTGGACGTGTTACAGAGATGAGAACATAGCTGGGAGAAGTGTGTAGAGTTACAAGGAGACTATGTTTAAAAACGCCGAGTACTATTTGGACGTGTTACAGAGATGGGAGCATCGCTGGGAGAAGTGTGTAGAGTTACAAGGAGACTATGTTGAAAAAACGCCGAGTACTATTTGGACGTGTTACAGAGATGAGAACATCGCTGGGGGAAGTGTGTAGAGTTACAAGGAGACTATGTTGAAAAACGCCGAGTACTATTTGGACGTGTTACAGAGATGAGAACATCGCTGGGAGAAGTGTGTAGAGTTACAAGGAGACTATGTTTAAAAACGCCGAGTACTATTTGGACGTGTTACAGAGATGAGAACATAGCTGGGAGAAGTGTGTAGAGTTACAAGGAGACTATGTTTAAAAACGCCGAGTACTATTTGGACGTGTTACAGAGATGGGAGCATCGCTGGGAGAAGTGTGTAGAGTTACAAAGAGACTATGTTGAAAAATAAGAATATAAAAATTGTGAAAAAAAGTCTTGTATCTTTATTAGGTCGGGAACTTTCCTATGTATGTAGTAATATTATGTCTATCTCTTACAGTTTACTAGTTTTATGACAGTCGTTCAGTATTAGAAGAACTTCATGGGCATTACCAGAAAATTTAAGATAAGCATTAATTTGCCATAAAATACCTGAAATGCACGCAAATTTAATGAAAGTTAAAGTATCTTACAGAAGTACTGCGTTGAAGCGCCCTGTATAATGCCGGATGCGGTATTAAAATGAAGGAATAAGGCAGACCTTTCCATTGTTACCGCGTTCGCCTATTGTTTTAACAAATGAGCGTTACGCCGGAAAATAATTATACGAGCATTATGCAGGAAACGAGCATGCGCACATAAACAATTTCCTTGTGCCATTCATACCGACAGTCTCATATTCAATTGTGTTGCCAATAATGGGAAGCCATGAATATCTGCAGCAATGGAAACCGTGAAATTAGTTTATGTGGTCTGAGAGACATGCCTCCACCTGTAGCCGGCAAGTCGAACCTGTTGCTACCTGCGTGTTTATATCGGCGTTCAGCCGAAAATACAGTCAGTTCAAGATAAACATTATATCATTGTAGGGATACAGTAGAACTTAAGTGATAGAAAAATTGCATATCTAATAGCTCGCTTTCTGGAATCTATACCAGGCCTTATTATGCAAGCTTCAATTCTAACTTTATTAATTTTAATCAAATTAACAAACAATTTACAAATTTTGCAAATATAATCTATTTGCTACCTTAACCCTATCAGACCCAAGCGTACAGTTTTATGTATTTATTTGGTTCTCTTTATGTTTCACCATGGAAAAGATACACATTTGACAGAAATATAAGTAAAATACACAATAGGAAGGTGACCCGAAATAAACCGGAGTCCGAGGACTGTGCCACTCTTAGACGTAGTGCAGGGTTCTCACGCTAGATGGTGTTAGTAGAGACGTTCATGAAACAGCTGTGCAGACGGCGTCAGTGTAGAGCTGAACGTGCAAGTGTGGTATTGTGTTTCTCTGACTGTTGGCGGGTTACCTCTGCGAAGTCGTTATGACAACTTTAAAAGAACATACTCCGAGGATCTACTCCCATTAGTCCTGGCCCCGTAGGACCTGAACCCGGGCCCCTTCTGTTATTTACCATAGGACAGCACCTATTTTATAAGCTGCCCCCCCCGCCTGCACACGGCAGACAGGACGGAAGTGGATACGCCACTTACGCGCCGGGCGGCCAATGTTAGCCAGGTCGGAGGTACCCAATTGCCCGTGGGTGACGGGAACACACTGCCCCCTCGAGTCCAACCCAATCCGAAAAGCTCCCAATCGGGAGGGGCTCGTCATGTTCGGCCCGGGGTTCCTCTAGTAACGTCAGAGGTACCACGAGTGCTAGGGGTTCGTAGCGCCCGCACTTTGGCAGCTAAAAGGGACGGATCCCTTCCCCTTACTCTAATGATATATTCAATAGGCCAAATTCCCGCTACTATTAGTAGGGCCAAAGTAGATGTTTTTGTAGCTCCGCTGTTGCGAAGTAATATTTGTCTCTGAGTTTTTCAGATTAAATTTGCACAGGATTTGACTCTTAACTTATGTGTCCATGTACAAAACTCATATGATATATCCTTGTTGCTGTAAAAGGTATTCTATAGCTCTTTTGTACAATTGACGCTAATTTCATAATGACATTTACTGCCTTTCCTCTTACGTACTTCATATGGCTGTTTAAAAGTAATTTTCCATCTAATTCTATGCCTAAATACTTAAATATTTTGTGTCTTTTTATATTTTACATTATAGATTTTAATAGTAGGGTCTCTTTTGACTTCTCCCTTAAACATCACATATGCCGATTTATATGGGGCTAATTTTAATTTGCTTCTGACAAACCACTGTTCAAGTGCATCAATCATCCGCTTTGACTTCTGTTCTAGTTCTAATCAGCATATTAGAACTTTAAAAGAACAAAGAGTGTGTGTGAAATTTTGTTTTCTGCTTTAAAAAACTGCAACGGAGATACACCAAATGCTTCAGGAAGCTTTCCAGGAGGACGCTATGAGCCGCACACAGGTTTTCGAGTGGTTTGGGTGCTTTAAACGTGGTGAGATGTGTGTTGAAGACCAAGCTCGTTCTGGACGTCCTTCAACATCGCGAAATGAGGAGAACATTGAAAAGGTCCACCAAAAGATCAACGAGGGTCATCGCCAAACGATCGACCAAATTTCAGCAGCGACAGGAAACAACTGAAGCTCGTGCCAGCGGATTTTGAGGGAGGATTTGCACATGAGACGTGTTGCTGCTAAATTTGTTCCGCGCCTTCTCACACAGGAGCACAAAACCATCCGCATGAATGTGTGTCAGGACTTGAAAACAGAGATTGCACGTGATCCACACTTCTTGAACAAAGTCATTACAGGGGATGAGAGTTGGTGTTACGGGTATGACAAGCGTCAAGCTAGGGGAGGACTACCAACTCTCCCAGACCAAAAAAGCAAGGCAAGTGAGGTCAAATGTGAAGACGATGATCATTGTCTTTTTAATGTTCGTGGAATTGTGCATCGGGAATTCGTACCCCCTGGCCAGACTGTTAACCAGCACTTTTACTTGGATGTTTTAAGGCGTCTGCGAGAGGATGTGAGGAGGAAACGCCCGGAACTTTGGCGATCAGGTGACACGACAACGCTCCAGCACACACGGTCTTACGAGTGACCCACTATTTGACATCTCAGAGGTGGTCTGTCGTTCCCCACGCTCCGTATTCGCCCGACCTAGCACCGTGCGACTTTTCCTATTTCCACGAATGAAAAAAAAATCGCTAAAAGGGGAGCGTTATGTGGATGTGGAGGCGGTAAAAACAGCTTCGCAAAGGACACTGGACAATATCAAACTTGAAGAGTTCCAAACATGCTTCCAACAGTGGGAAAAGAGACAAGTGCATCGCATGTAATGGAGAGTATTTTGAAGGCGACTGAAGTAATTTTGTAAAAAGATGCATCAATAAATTTTTTATGACAACAATCCGATTTCTTTTGGGTCCCCCTGGTATAACGTCTTTTATTAGAAAGTTAGAACTTTCTAATTACAAATTAATTAGTTAAAATTTGTGTGGGTAGGGACTTATCTCTTAAGATGTGCATGTAGTGCACACTTAATTCTACAGTGTGATAAGTATGGAAACAGTTAAAATCTTCATATTTAAGTTTCATTTATGAGTCACTATGTTTACACTGTAACTTCACTTACTTGTTTTACAATTGAAACGTTTTCAAGATCATTCGATCTCATCCTCAGCTGTTTGGTGACTAGATGAACCTCCCGCTTCTTCCACTACTACGGAGCTCCGATCACTCTGCCATCTGGTGTTAGGGGCACTAAGTTTTAATACTTCATTTAATGTCGGGATTTCAAAATTTATAACTTTATCACGGTTTTTGTTTATGAATATTTTTTCCCAAATATCCAATTCTATGGGTGTACTTAAAGATTTTAACAGTTTAATGTTGTGGCCAATGTTGTGGTTTTCTGTCCAAAAATGGTGTGAAACTACAGATTTTTCTGATTGTTTCAACTTAATGTTCCTCTGGTGTTCTTTTTGCCTGGTTAACAAGTTTCTCTATAAAGCTTTTTTCACAGGTTTCACAATTAATCTGATAAATTCCTGATTTCACATTGTTGGGGATTGTATTTTTCAGTGGTTTATTTAGCAGGTTCCTCAGACTGAATTTGTTTTTGGGTGCTAGTTTTAAGTTTAGTATTTTGAAGATTCGTTCAAATTTTCTATAAGCCCATGGATGGTAGGTGAATTAAATTAAATTAAAACCTTTGCTCAAACACACGTGTACATTGTATTTAATACATCTGGTTCTTGTTGTCTTATTGCACTAACTACGTCTGCAGTATCTTGCAGTTTTTATTTTGTCCCCGGTGGCTGAAATTTGTAACAGTAGTTTCGAGTTATACTTAGAAAAGTTATGAAAAGTTTATGAATTTATAAAAAAATTATTACGTAAATCTTCTCAGTAATTTAAGTAAGTAAAAATATCAGATAACACCTTCGATATGTTCCAAAGGAGAACGGTCGCCGATATGATCATTGCAGTTAAAGGCGGAGTATTAATGTGAACGTGATCTAATGATTAAAACCCAACGAATACGAGTTAACAGCTTTGAAATGTTATGTCTGCATCGGTAGCGTGTCTGACTCACGTTCAAGAGGTCCCGGGTTCTAATCTCCGTCAGGGTGAGTTACCTGGGTAAGGTTTTTTCGTGCCCACCGTTATATGCACCCTAGTTCTCGGACACGCCCAACCGGAGTAAGATTCCGGGAACTCTCCCGTACACACGACCTCCGAATGCCTCGCGTGGAGCGGTCGTACCTGGGTCGTTATCCCGCATGGCAGCTCCAGCGTGCGCGGTTCGATCTCGCTCGTTCCACCAACTCGAGACTAGCTACCCCACATTCGGTATTTCAACAACTTTTTGTCGAACTACTGGGCCGTTACCCTAACTATGTTCCGGGTTTTACAGATGGTTCCCAGTTAGGTACCACTACGGGTTGCGCATTCGTCATTAACGGCGAGGCTCATAAATTTCGCCTTCTGGACTTCACCTCTGTTTTTTCTGCAGAACTGTATGCCATCCTCTATCTGCTCCTTTTTATTTGTAAGTTAGTTCCTGGCAATTTTATCGTTTGCACTGACTCTCTAAGCGCTCTTCAGGCCTTGCAACAGCACATTGCAGCTCACACGCTCGTTTTAAAAATTAAGGCCTTGATCTCGCAAGTGCTTAGTCGCGGATACCATTTTGTTTTTACTTGGACCCCAGGCCACGTGGGCATTTCCGGGAACGAGGAGGCGGACGCGGCTGCTAAGTCCGCTTGCCGTTTGCCCCGGAGTTTGACAACTACGGTGCCATACCAGGATGTGCAACGTTCTTTCCGTCGCCAACTCGTATCTGCTTGGCAGCACTCCTGGACAGCTGTGGAAGGCACACAACTCCGGGCGATAAAGGAGAGCGTACAACCCTGGCTAACTTCCTACAGGGATAACCGGCGAGCCGAGGTGATGCTCATCCGGCTGAGAATTGGGCACACACGAGCTACTCATGGCCATTTGTTAAGAGGGGAACCGGCCCCAGTGTGTGCTCCATGTGCAGTACGCCTCACTGTGTGGCATTTATTGCTCGAGTGCCCGCAGTACGCCCGCGTGCGCCAGTCAGTAGGCTTGGGGACTAACTTGCTGGGTGTTTTAGGGGACGACCGAGTGGCCGTGGTTAAGGCACTGCGGTTTGTTGCCGAAATCGGTTTTAATAAACAAGTCTGACTTGCATTTTATATTTGTTAATTTTAGAGATTTTAAATTATTAGTCTTGGGATGGGTTTTTTATGTACTTTTAATAGTTGAGTGTTTTTATTTTATTTTACCTTAATTTGTGTAGCTTTTAGGTTTTAGTGTTGACTTCGGGCCCAAATGACCTTGTTGTCGATGACACTCACTCCCTCGTGGTTTTCCCTTATCCTTCAAGAAGAATGTCGGGTAACTCTAAGCTCCATGAACTCATTTGAGCATCATTTCACCAAATTCATTCACAGTCCGATATGACTAAACGTTGGAGGAGGTAACTTCAAATAGAACGGCCGGCGATATGACAATTGGCGTTAAAGGCGAATTGTTATAAATGGAATAAATAAAAAAAATACTTTCTGCCTAGATTGCGCGTGGACACTTGAAAGTCTGGAAGCCTGACTTTTGGTCTCTGGCCAGACGAGGACAAAGCCATCTATGTATAGCCACGCCTCCAGTATGCTGATTGAATGATTCTTGGCATTCACACAGACAGCTCCACCCTCACATAACTTGGTGTGCGAACTGCCTGTGTGAATGTCTGTTGTTGCATCATAAGAACTTTATAAATTACAAACAACATACTTTACCGATAATATGCTTCGATATGTTTAGTTATAATTTACAATATAATGACAATTACACTTATCCAACCTTAACCGCTATTTAGAAAAGCAAAGTTCCAAACACTGAATATAAAACTATAAACATTTACTGCTAAATGCTTTACTCTTACTCAATTTTCAAAGATCGCACAACTAAATGCTTGTGCTGCCATCTATTGTTGATATACTTCAACTCTCTGCACTGATACTGAAATCTGGGCCGCTAGATGGTAGCAGTGTTGCCCATGTTACAGTAATGCATTCTACATCCACACAGCAAAATGTTTCGAATATGTTTCTCCATAATATAGATTTAGTTATATATTTATAATTTGATTTAAATTTGTTTTTGTAAATTTATGTATTTTCAACGTGTTTTATATGCGTGTGCCTACTGCAAAGCTTTCTTCTTTGACCTCGTTCCGGGCTTGCTACTGTAACTGTGTGTAACAGTAGTTTGAGTAATATTTAGAAAAGTTATGAAAAGTTTATAAGTTTATAAAAAAGTGATTGTGTGGGTCTATTTAGTAATTTAAATAAGTAAAAAATATATGTAGTTTTGTGATTGGCCGTAGTAATAATTGTATGAGGTAATGTTGTGACGTGGAATTAAATCGGCCAATCACAAAATTAAGATAGGAGTAACGATAGTTACGAAAAATCAATAATCTTGGTAGAGATGTTTTGTAATCGTGCGTGTGATGAATGGTCGTGCAGGACCAGGAACTTTTATGTAATAGTTGGGAGTGTTTAAATATAACAATGTAAGACTTTATCGATAGAGAGGAGGTAACCTGCAATTGTCTAGGAAAGGAAGTTCAAGTGAAATGTGTATGTATGTATGTATGTATGTATGTATGTATGTATGTATGTATGTATGTATGTATGTATGTATGTATGTATGTATGTATGTATGTATGTATGTATGTATGTATGTATGTATGTATGTATGTATGTATGTATGTATGTATGTATGTATGTATGTATGTATGTATGTATGTATGTATGTATGTATGTATGTATGTATGTATGTATGTATGTATGTATGTATGTATGTATGTATGTATGTATGTATGTATGTATGTATGTATGTATGTATGTATGTATGTATGTATGTATGTATGTATGTATGTATGTATGTATGTATGTATGTATGTATGTATGTATGTATGTATGTATGTATGTATGTATGTATGTATGTATGTATGTATGTATGTATGTATGTATGTATGTATGTATGTATGTATGTATGTATGTATGTATGTATGTATGTATGTATGTATGTATGTATGTATGTATGTATGTATGTATGTATGTATGTATGTATGTATGTATGTATGTATGTATGTATGTATGTATGTATGTATGTATGTATGTATGTATGTATGTATGTATGTATGTATGTATGTATGTATGTATGTATGTATGTATGTATGTATGTATGTATGTATGTATGTATGTATGTATGTATGTATGTATGTATGTATGTATGTATGTATGTATGTATGTATGTATGTATGTATGTATGTATGTATGTATGTATGTATGTATGTATGTATGTATGTATGTATGTATGTATGTATGTATGTATGTATGTATGTATGTATGTATGTATGTATGTATGTATGTATGTATGTATGTATGTATGTATGTATGTATGTATGTATGTATGTATGTATGTATGTATGTATGTATGTATGTATGTATGTATGTATGTATGTATGTATGTATGTATGTATGTATGTATGTATGTATGTATGTATGTATGTATGTATGTATTTATTCACTGCAATTGGGTACTACCCGGTGGCAGAGTTAAGAATACAGATCAAATTACAATACTAGATTTACAACAATAACACAAACAATACAAACATGATATTATTTTACTTTAGTCACTTAAAACATATCTAATTACTTCTATTTACATATTATATACCATTATAATTCAAAAGTTAAACTATAAACCATCTAGATTTTTTCTAAATTTCTTCAGCGACAGGGGACAGCCCTGAAAGACTGCTACAGGCAATTCATTCCATTCTTCAATGGTTCTACTAACAAAAGAAAATTTTCCTGCGTCGGTTCTGTATCTTCTACCCTTAATTTTATACCTATGATCGTTTCGTACATAATAATCCGGATTATCTAACCTTACACTAACGTCCACCCATGCCTTTACACCAGCATTAGCTTTGAATAATGCTACCAACCTATGTTTTTTACGCCTAATTCTTAATTCCTCCCATTTAGTCTCATCTCCTTTTATAGGCCCAAAATACTTGCCCCTTTTTATGAATTTTATTGCCCTCTTCTGTATTTTTTCTAATGGATCGATTTCACATATTCAGATAATACAATTAAATTGTTACAAAATTTGACTTCTCCGAAACTTTATTCCGAACCACGTCTGAAAAACAGATATCTCATGACTCTTATTCAATCAAACACAATTATCAAGAAACAACTCAAAATACAAGGAATTAACGCTGTTATATCTGCCTTCTCGGCTTGGGTCTTCAAAACAGTCAACGTGCATCCCATCTCAAACATAGAAATCCCTCACCTAATTGCGCCCGAACGTGTGACTGATTAAGACGAAGAGAAATTAACTACGAATAGAACTCCTGTCCCAAGTGGCGCCGCAACGTGTGTCCGAATAGGATAAAGAAGAGTGGAGATTAAAACCTCGTACACCTACGTGGGAATATAAAAGGAAAGGGGAAAGAAGAGAGCAGAAAGAAGAAAACGAAAGCTGGTTCAAAGTGAGTGAAGCTAAATATATATTAGTAGTAGTAGATTTATGTTGCTAAGAAATCAGAAAATAGTTAAAAAGGTGGCGAGTAGAAAATAAATAATAGTGGAAAGAGAAGCTAGTGATGGTGTAGGAATGAGTAGGGAAGATGTAAGATTAAGTAAAGATAACGAGTTAATGTTAGAAAGGATAACGAAAATATTGAATAATTTAGATGTTAAAATAGGAGAACGCGGCAATGACTTCATGCAACATTCAGCGAGTCGATGACATCATTCGTGGTGATCGCCGGGTAACAACAGGTGAATTGTGTCGCATTACCTCCCTCAGTAAAGGCAGCGTGATGACGATTATTCAACAACTGGGTTACTCAAAAGTTTGTTCACGTTGGGTACCAAGAATGTTAACCGTCCAAAACAAAGAAACAAGGAAAACAAAAGCCTCCGAACAGTTGCAGCGCTTCAATCTGGAGGGAGAGGAGTTTCTGGAAAAAATTGTTACTGGAGACCAAACGTGGGTTCATTTTTTGAACCTGAATCAAAGAGGCAGTCAATGGAATGGCATCACACAACGTCACCGAGTAAAAAAGAAATTCAAAACTTAGCGGTCGGCAAGGAAACTTATGGCCACAGTGTTTTGAGATGCAGAGGTTGTGCTTATGATTGATTTGTTGGAGCAGGGATGCACAATAAATTCTGTCCAGTACGTCATAACTCTCAAAAGCTGAAAGAACGTCTTCGCCGAGTTCGCCCAACAAAAACTATGGCGGATGTTCTTCTTTTGCATGACAATGCAAGATCACACACCAGCCGTTACACCATTGCAGAAATTGAGAAATTGGGATGGCAAGTCTTACCTCACTGACCTGGCTCCATCAGACTTTCATCTGTTCGGGCCACTAAAGGAAGCTCATCGTGGGATTCATTTTGAAGATGAGGAGGCTGTGAAAACGTCCGTACGTCAATGGCTTAGAAAGCAAGACCGTGTGTTTTACCATACTGGAATACATGCCCTAGTTAAAAGGTGGACCAAAACTGTGGAAAAGGACGGAGATTATATTGAATGGTGACAAATTAATCGTCAATGTTGTAGTTTTCAATCCATGTAAATTGGATTCAACTTTCTTGGCAATAAAAAGAGAAAAAAATAGGAGAAATACTTTTTGACCCACTCTCATATGGCCGTCTGCAGCACTGGAAGAAGGTCTCTGATTTCATTTGTGATTGTAGCACTGCTTAGGCTTTTATTGCTGAATTGTTAAAGCTAATTTGTAAGGGAGGAGAAAACAAAAGCAGCAAGATTGATAGCGACGCCATTGAACCGAATTCCAACATTCTGGAGAGTCAATAAAGCTTTCTTTACAAGTTCATTAGCTCTCCTGCCGCTATTGATTACCACGCAAGAGATATAAGACGCTCTCAGAGCTCACGGCACTCAGAACAAATCTCTGAGCTTCTCTTCGAAAAAGAATTCAAAACACAGTCAATTCAATTGTTTTATATTAATGAGGCAAACTTGCATAATAAGCAAATATAAAACGAACAGTAAATTAAAATGACAGTCAAACATTTGAAGCTCTTGTTGCTAAGCAACCGCTTTCGCAATTCCAAAGTATCCATAAAAGATATAGAGTAAATACCAACTTTATACATAAATAAATGGATATTTCTACATTCTATTCAGGATCAGAGGATATCTTGAAATGGATAGCATAAAACAACAATTTTTTTTTATCTAGACACTTACATAATTTCTGTGTAGTAAGATTTCCTTATGTCGCCGACAACTTGCAAATTATCAAAACTTATTCAGCACAGAGTTGACTAATGACGTTGAGCTATTTTGAATGTTTAGTTTATCATTTTATTTTTATTTATAAGTTTAAGACTTCCCAAATTAAGTTATATTCAAATGACTGCAAAATATATAGTGCCAAGAGCTACCATTCATCTTTCAGGATAAGAGAAAACCTCCAACGTTAAGTCATATCGGACGATGAAAGAAATGATGTTCAAATGAGTACAGGGTACCTAGAACTTAGAGTTACCAGACATTCATCTTTCAGGATAAAAGAAAGCTTCCAACGTTGTCATATCAGACGATGAATGAAATGATGTTCAAATGAGTACAGGGTACATAGAGCTTAGAGTTAGCAGACATTCATCTTTCAGGATAAGAGAAAACCTCCAACGATAAGTCATATCAGACGACGAATGAAATGGTGTTCAAATGAGTACAGGGTACATAGAGCTTAGAGTTACCAGACATTCATCTTTCAGGATAAGAGAAAACCTCCAACGTTAAGTCATATCGGACGATGAATGAAATGATGTTCAAATGAGTACAGGGTACCTAGAACTTAAAGTTACCAGACATTCATCTTTCAGGATAAGAGAAAACTTCCAACGTTGTCATATCAGACGATGAATGAAATGATGTTCAAATGAGTACAGGGTACATAGAGCTTAGAGTTAGCAGACATTCATCTTTCAGGATAAGAGAAAACCTCCAACGATAAGTCATATCAGACGACGAATGAAATGGTGTTCAAATGAGTACAGGGTACATAGACCTTAGAGTAACCAGACATTCATCTTTCAGGATAAGAGAAAACCTCCAACGTTAAGTCATATCGGACGATGAATGTAATGATGTTCAAATGAGTACAGGGTACATAGACCTTAGAGTTACCAGACATTCTTCTTTCAGGATAAGAGAAAACCTCCAACGTTAAGTCATATCGGACGATGAATGAAATGATGTTCAAATGAGTACAGGGTACATAGAGCTTAGAGTTACCAGACATTCATCTTTTAGGTTAAGAGAAAACCTCCAACGTTAAGTCATATCGGACGATGAATGAAATGATGTTCAAATGAGTACAGGGTACATAGACCTTAGAGTTACCAGACATTCTTCTTTCAGGATAAGAGAAAACCTCCAACGTTAAGTCATATCGGACGATGAATGAAATGATGTTCAAATGAGTACAGGGTACATAGACCTTAGAGTTACCAGACATTCATCTTTCAGGATAAGAGAAAACCTCCAACGTTAAGTCATATCGGACGATGAATGTAATGATGTTCAAATGAGTACAGGGTACATAGACCTTAGAGTTACCAGACATTCTTCTTTCAGGTTAAGAGAAAACCTCCAACGTTAAGTCATATCGGACGATGAATGAAATGATGTTCAAATGAGTACAGGGTACATAGACCTTAGAGTTACCAGACATTCTTCTTTCAGGATAAGAGAAAACCTCCAACGTTAAGTCATATCGGACGATGAATGAAATGATGTTCAAATGAGTACAGGGTACATAGAGCTTAGAGTTACCAGACATTCATCTTTCAGGATAAGAGAAAACCTCCAACGTTAAGTCATATCGGACGATGAATGAAATGATGTTCAAATGAGTACAGGGTACATAGACCTTAGAGTTACCAGACATTCTTCTTTCAGGATAAGAGAAAACCTCCAACGTTAAGTCATATCGGACGATGAATGAAATGATGTTCAAATGAGTACAGGGTACATAGAGCATAGAGTTACCAGACATTCATCTTTCAGGTTAAGAGAAAACCTCCAACGTTAAGTCATATCGGACGATGAATGAAATGATGTTCAAGTGAGTACAGGGTACATAGACCTTAGAGTTACCAGACATTCATCTTTCAGGATAAGGAAAGCGTTTGACAGAGATTAGAACTCGGGACCAATTGAACGTGAAGCAGATGAGCCACCACAATGGGTGTGGAAGAATTTATAGGGTTTTTCGTGTATTCTATGAATTTGTAGATAATTTCCATTATCTTTTGGTGGTAAAATGTGATTCAAATGTTGACTGTATGAATGTATTACAACTAAGACAATAGCTTCCAAGTGGTAGAAGCGTGTCAAAGAATTACTGAAGACAATGTGAAAGAGATAAAGAGAATAGTTGTGTAAAATCACCGAATCACCATCAGAAAGGTTTGACAAAGGTTGCACTCCTTTGAATTGTATCACCATAATGTTCCCTTCAATGTTTGTTATTTTTTTTGTCAGAAAACAAAACACCTTATATTGTGTCATGGCCCCCTGCGACTTTTTTCTATTACCGAGACTAAAGAGAATCTGAAACGACGTCGGTTTGTCAACTTTGGTAATACAAAACGCAATCGCTGAACACCAGAATGAGGAGTGTAGTTGATGTTGGTGTCCCGTTACTGCTTGTGTTAGATCCACGTAACGTTACATTAATCAATCTATAAGTTTATGATGTGTCATGTTTTATGGTGCAGAATCTTGGGTAAGAGCCAAACAGGCAGTAAATAAATGAAGGTCTAGGGAAATATACACTAGCAATGTTCAATGAATACGTCAGTTCAATGTGGTACAAGACTTTATTTATTTGTTCACTTTCTATATCTTTGGAAGTTTATGTTGAAAGTTTAAATCAGCTGTGTATATCTTGGTAGGTACAGGTAAAATAACATGAAAAGTTTTGAGGTAAATGACATCTCTGAAAATAACTGGATAACGACATATAAAAAACAAGTTATTGGAAACGCAAATGCATAACAAAATATATGTCGAAAGAGATGAGTGCTACAGAAAATAGTTTATGTCTTAAAGAGATTGATACAAATATTTATATGCGACTATACAAAATTTCTTGAAGGTCGAAGTTTTACATTGCATTCCAAACCACGTAGGCGATCCGTCCCTTTCAGCTGCCGTGATGCGGGCGCTGCGGACTCGTGGTACCTCTGGCGTTACTAGAGAAACCCCAGCCCGAACTGCCGAGCCCCTCCCTGATTGGGAGTTGTTCGGATTGGGTTGGACTCGAGGGGACAGTTGTTCCCGATACCCCTGGGAGATTGGATACGTCTTCGGACGGGGTTGAGGGAAGCCATATATTCCCACGTACTAGCCAGCATAGCTAGTAGAAGGTGTGCTAGATCACCAGGCGGCCCCACCGAGGTTAATCGGTAGTCTTCCCATTTGGGGTTGGCGTGCGTAAGTTGCGTATCCACTTCCATCCCGTCTTGAGTCTAAAGGACCAGATGGGGGGGGGGGCTTGTTAGTCTCTAGGTCTTGCCTTATGGAAGATGGTGATGGTTATGATGATGATGATGATGATGATGATGATGCTGATGATGATGATGATGATGATGATGATGATGATGATGTGTATAACGGCACTCAACTTCGGCGGTCATCAGCAGCCTTTAGAAAACAAGTCATGACAAAAGCCAGATATAAAAATTTCTTAAAACTATACAAATATAAATAAACATATTAAAGCTGCACACACACACACACACACACACACACACACACACACACACACACACACACACATATATATATATATATATATATATATATATATTGTGACTTTGTGGGTTCGTGAAATGACAAGTCCAATTACACCAACTCAACAATGTTCTTTATTTCCACCGACTTACAGTTGAACACTTGCCAATTACACAGAATTACGTAATGCACACAATTACGATTCACCAGTTCGTCCGTTACCAATCAGATGCACGTACACAATTACGTAAAGTCTTCCGTTGCACAATCTTCTCGTTCACTAACACGGCGCTCCTTTGCTAGCACCTCAAACACTGACTGACTGTCTGTCTGCAACCCCTTTTTTATAGGAATATCGCCGTCTCTTCCCGACTTCTCTAGTTTCCACCCGAAAGTTCCAGATGGCCGTGGGAAAGGGGGAAGGGGCCGCCCGCGCAAGTGACATTTCCTCTAATCTTCCCCCTCAGTTAGTGACAGAGACTGATGAGTGGGTGTGGCCCAGCTGCCTAGGGTCCTTTCCAGCGGCCGCCGGTCCTGTCTTCCGCTAATTGGGTGACTATATATATCAAAATCTACTAAAATTTCGTTCACTAAATCCTAAAGTCCAATCTAGAAAAGAATCTAAAAACCTTCTTCACTACTGCGTTATCGTCCGCTAGCATTTCTGCAAAGCTGGCCGGCAGCTGCAAAGACGTCCTATGGTGTGCTAGGGAAAAACACTCTAGCAGCACGTGTCGTACAGATAACGCTTCATTGCAAAACGGACACAGTGGAGCAGGCTCCTTTTAAAAAAGAAAACTATGAGTAAAAAGGCAGTGCGCAATACGCAACCGAGCTAAACTCACTACCTCCTCGCGACGAGATGACCCACAGGAGGTAACTCAGGGAATCGGAAGTTCTTTTACAGATCTAAGCCTATTATTGCGGAGAGCGGACCACTCTTCCTGCCAGCAGGTTTGCACAGCTCTCCGCAATACGGCCCTAAAATCTTCCGATGTCACAGATGGTACTCGAACCCTTGGCTGCCGAATCCGCCATTTCATTTCCCCGCAATCCTAGGTGACCAGGGATCCATGCACGCACCACGATAACGCCAGAAGCGTGTACAACGTGGAGGGCATCCTGTATCCGCTGCACAATAGGGTGGTAGTTGTACAGCTGCCGTAGGCTTTGAAGTGCACTGAGGGAATCACTTAGGATTAGGCAGTCCCCCAACTTTCGTCTACGTAGTGTAAAATGGCCCGGTATATTGCATAAAGCTTTGCAGTAAAAATGGAAGTGCTAGAGTGGAATCCGAATGTATACGGTTCGGTTCCACACAGGTAAGCAAACCAACACCATTTGACGGCCGCGCCGTGGCTCAGTGGTTAGACCGCTTGACTCTCACCAAGGTGGCCTAGGTTCGATCCCAGGCGACCGCAAAGTGAGATTGTGGTGGACAACACGGCGCTGGGGCGGGTTTTCTCCGGGACCTCCGGTTTCCCCCGCCATCTCATTCCACCGGTGCTCCATCTTCATCTCATGTATCATCAGTGTCACCGCCTGCGGTGCCGTATGTAGTAAAAGCGGGCGTTAAACACTACACATTTCATTTCATTTAACACCATTTGAGTTCTTGGAGCCATCAGTATAAATCATAAAATAGTCCTGATATCGCGATAAAAGTTCTAAAAAACATATGGGGATACTAGATATAGACATGGTAGATTTATCATATTTAGTCATGCCCAGATTAACGTGCTCTGCACAACCAAGGAGGGTATGTCCTCTCCACCCTAGGATAAATCATGGGCATTTCAGTATCAAGATGTCTAAGGAGCTCCCGGAAACGAAAACCAGGTGAAAGCTCCACGAAGGCGCTGGGCGCCCTTTTGGGACAGCTCGGTAACTTCCTGGTCATCAGAGCGGGGGACCGCGGTCTTCACTCTGTGAGGACTTCCATGGTAGATACCCTGGCGTTATATATTGCATTCCAATAAATTTTAATATATTGGATTCGATTGAACTAGGCTACTTCGGGGTTTCCGAACTGCCACCAGTCCTGATCTATAGAAGGAGGGATGATGCAAAGGGTAGGGCCCCACTGTTTACTATTTGGAGCTTCAGACCAGTTCAGTCGTCATTCCACCACCGTAGTCCTGAAACAGTGCCCTAGGCCGGTCCGAAAAGCGGAGCCCGTGCCACTAAAGAAAGAAGTGCTTACCAGGAGCATGCACTACCGATACTCCCGCCAACATTTCTACTCTAAAAGAGACAACCAGATGAGAGATGATGTGAAGTGATAATGGAGATGAAAAGAAGGGAGAGTAAATTCGGGGATGCCATTAACCTACCCAGCATTCGCCTGGTAATGCAGGAAAACCTTGAAAAAAGACATGGATCAAGGAGCTTGGCCAAGGGATTCGAACCTAGACCTCCTGAACGCAGCCCTCAAACGAAGCCGCAATCCCGATTAACGGTGACTATCATTCCTTTATTTAAGAAATATTTCTTATCAGCAAGTCGAATTTTCAAGTTTGGGAAAAGGAAGAAGTCTTCCTTGGAGCTACATCTGGTGAATAAGGGGGATGAGGAACCAATTCAAAGCCCAACTGATACACTTTCGTCATTACTATTGCTGATGTGTGTAATTGTACATTATTCTGGTGAAGAACCTTTTTGCCTTTCAATTTCGGTCTGCTTTCAGTCAACTATGTTGCAAACCATCCAACAATGAAGTATAGTAGGCCCCAGTTATATATATATTGTGACTTTGTGGGTTCGTGAAATTAAAAGTCCAATTGCACAAGCTCAGATTGTTCTTTATTTCCACCGAATTACAGTTGGTACACTTGCCGATTACACAGAGTTACGTAACGCAAACAATTGCAATTCACCACTTCGTCTGTCACAGTCCACTCTGCACTCGCAATTACGCACAACTCCTCCGATGCACGTTCATAGTCATCCGGTCCGTTCACTCACTCGGCGCTCCTCACGGCTGCTCGTCAACTGCAGCTTCTTTTTATAGGAATATCACTGTTTCTCGAAGTCTCGCGTTTCAGTGAATCACCCCGAAGGTTCCAGACGGCAGAGCGGAGGGGAAAGGGACAGCCAGTGATGTTTTTCCAACCATCCCTTCGTTAGCGCTATAAGACAAATGGGTAGGCGTGGTCGATTGCCTCCCAGCGCTCACCCAGCCGCTAGTTGGTCGCACCTACGTCCTCCAACATTTAGTCATATCGGAAAATGAATGAAATGGGCGAAATGATGCTCAATGCGTCCGGGGTCCATGGAGCTTAGAGTTACCCGACATTCGTATGTTCTGCCTTTTTCCAGGTAGTCTATGATGATTATTCCTACAGAATTCCCCCCAAAACACAGTGGTCATAACCTTACCAGCTGACAAAATGATCCTTGTGTTATTTTGCCCATTGTTTTGACTGCTGTTTTCATTTTGGTGTGTAATGACAGATACAAGTTTCATCCTCGGTTACAAATTAGCGCAAAATGTCTTGCAGATTGTGATTAAACATCGCCAGACCTCGATACAAGTGTTCTTTCCGATGCGCTTTTGGTCGAATGTGAGCAATAGTGGCACCCATTTTGCACACAGCTTTTTCATTGATAATTTTTCATGCAGGATATTGTGCAGTCGCTCAGTTGGGATGCCAAAAGCCACAGAAAACTCAAGAATTTTGTTTCTGCGATCTTGCATAACCAGGTCGTTGCTGTGTGGTAGCCTCAATTGGGCGACCAGAGTGTTATTCATCTTCAGTACTTCTACGACCACGTTTAAATTCATTTATACAAAATTAAATGGTCTTCAATGTTGGTGCAGAATTCGTGTGAACTTCATCCAATTCAGTTTTTACTTGGGCGGCAGTTCAGTCCTTCAAATGAAAAATCAACAATGAGCTGTATATTGCAGCACATTCAAATGTTCTATATAATCTTTTGAATAATCAGGCTTAACATCCAGAAAGTTGCAACAAAAAATTTACATTCTTTCATGTAAATTTACCAGACATAACAAATGACCCCCATACTATTTATAATTATATCACACATATCTCGCTTTATTAAAGCCATTTTAAGTAACTGAGATATACTTAAAGCTTTCTAAAATTACCTTTCTAAAAACAGAGGACTTCGAAACGTGTATTTCTATTCGAAAATCGATGTCGTAGATTTCGTTGCTATGCAACAACTTCTCTACGTATCAACTACATCGGAGAGCAATAAACATAGAATTTATGTTTCTACCCTCTTATCTGTCATACCTCTTTTCCATAAATACTTTCGTTATATACGAAGTGTGTTCAATAAAGAATGATAATAATTCTTCTACGGCCATAATTTTTCGCACTAAAATTGAACCTTATTATATTCTGTTAGCTTAATGTAAAACAAACACGCCGTAGTAGTTTCATTATTGGTACTCCTGGTTCCCGCCTGTGAGAACCAAGCAAGTTCAGACATGTTCAGTATCACCTACCGCTGCAATGGAGGTAACTTACAGTTAAAGTTGATGTTAGAGGAAGATCTGGAGTTTCTTTCAAACGTAATCACTGCTGATGAAACTTGGCTACATCATTTTGATCCTGAGAGCAAACAGCAAAGCTCAGTGTGGAAATCTCCTTCATCACCAACCCCCCAAAAAAGCAAAAGTGGTTGTTTCTGCTGGGAAAGTTATGGTCATCTCATTCTTTGATATTCATGGAATGGTTTATCAGTATGTTGTACCTGCACACACATCAGTAACTGGACAATACTACAGAGATGTTCTGAAAACATTGCAATTCCATATCAGGCGTAAAAGACCACATTTCCGTGAAGCAGGCTGGATGCTGTACCACGATAATGCGCGGCCGCATATTGCCAATGTTGTTGCTGAATATCTTGCAAAAGTCAACGTGAAGTACATCCCCACCCTCCCTATAGTCCGGATTTAGGCCCATGTGACTTTTTCTGTTCCCTAACTTGAAGAAACGCCTTCGTGGGAGGCATTATCCATCATCAGAAGCAGTGGTGAAGGCTACGGAGGCGATTTTGAAGGATCTCTCCAAAAATGTTTGCCAGCATTTCTTTGAAGGCTGACAGAAACACTGGGACAATTACATCGCATTCAGGGGAGATTATTTTGAGAAGGACAATCAAAATTATGAGGATGAGTAAAGGTACGTCGTCAGAAAAAAAAAAAAAAAGTGATCATTCTTTATTGAACTACCCTCGTATAATGAAAAGATATGTCAGGCATAGTCAGCGTTCAAAAATCGATGTCCTTTGAACAGAGAGATATAAATTAATATCATGACTAAACGATCAAAATATTGAGAAAAAGCAACCAAGAATGCTGATTGTTGCTACGGGAGCGGCGACTTCAGGTCTTGTTGCCATGGTGACAGAGCTTACTTTCGCTGTTCCCATTTCATTCACAAATGAATAACGCTTTCGAACAAAGGCTGACCGTAATATTGTTTAGCTTTACACTGAACTGGGTTCTAAACGGCATGCAATGAGAAATTAAAGTCCAATAACGTATAATAAAAAGGTAAACGTAATTAAAACAAGTCCATTTATTAAATATGTGCAAATACAAAGTGAAATTTGCCTGAACTAAAACCAAAGTAGGGTTAAAAACACCTTTTCTGCAATTCTGTGCCGCTATTAGATCCGGAGTCCTCCAATTATCAATTCCATTCCTGTTTCAGTAAAATGAATGTTATGAATTCAAAGTTAAAGAGGAAGAAGGGGACCGTGACATGCGATGCCGATAGAGGGGATTACCGTCGCTTTTGGCAATCTAAAACAATTGCTAATGTCCGCTCCATGAATATACATCGGCCACTACATTAGCATAAGCAACAATCGCAGGAAACAATTGGTTGGGCACAGGATTAATGGCTGTGCGCGCGATTACTAGAGCTGCAAACTAATTACAGCGGAAATACACGTTTGGAGATACCCTGAGTGAAACAAAAAGGTCATTGTCGGATATCCTGTTAAGGTTCTTCTCGGCGCCGCCAGATGGCAGGCGAACAAACCACCCGGACTAATAACATGGAATACAGCAGAATGATAAACCAGTTGTTCCTCTACCTCGAGATAAACATTATCTTATTGTAGTTACAAGGGAATACAGTAGACTTTAAGTGATAGTCAAATGTTTTATATACATGACTTTCTCTACTCTTGTACACTTATTGCTCTATCTACTTCAAGATAAACATTATCTTATTGTAGTTACAAGGGAATACAGTAGACTTTAAGTGATAGTCAAATGTTTTATATACATGACTTTCTCTACTCTTGTACAAACACTTATTGCCCTGCCTACTTCAAGATAAACATTATCTTATTGTAGTTACAAGGGAATACAGTAGACTTTAAGTGATAGTCAAATGTTTTATATACATGACTTTCTCTACTCTTGTACAAACACTTACTGCTCTGTCTACTTCAAGATAAACATTATCTTATTGTAGTTACAAGGGAATACAGTAGACTTTAAGTGATAGTCAAATGTTTTATATACATGACTTTCTATACTCTTGTACAAACACTTATTGCTCTATCTACTTCAAGATAAACATTATCTTATTGTAGTTACAAGGGAATAGAGTAGACTTTAAGTGATGGTCAAATGTTTTATATACATGACTTTCTCTACTCCTGTACAAACACTTATTGCTCTATCTACTTCAAGATAAACATTATCTTATTGTAGTTACAAGGGAATACAGTAGACTTTAAGTGATAGTCAAATGTTTTATATACATGACTTTCTCTACTCTTGTACAAACACTTATTGCTCTATCTACCTCAAGATAAACATTATCTTATTGTAGTTACAAGAGAATACAGTAGACTTTAAGTAATAGTCAAAGGTTTTATATACATGACTTTCTCTACTCTTGTACAAACATTTTTGCTCTGTCTACTTCAAGATAAACATTATCTTATTGTAGTTACAAGGTAATACAGTAGACTTTAAGTGATAGTCAAATGTTTTATATACATGACTTTCTCTACTCCTGTACAAACATTTTTGCTCTGTCTACTTCAAGATAAACATTATCTTATTGTAGTTACAAGGTAATACAGTAGGCTTTAAGTGATAGTCAAATGTTTTATATACATGACTTTCTCTACTCTTGTACAAACACTTATTGCTCTATCTACCTCAAGATAAACATTATCTTATTGTAGTTACAAGAGAATACAGTAGACTTTAAGTGATAGTCAAATGTTTTATATACATGACTTTCTCTACTCTTGTACAAACATTTTTGCTCTGTCTACTTCAAGATAAACATTATCTTATTGTAGTTACAAGGTAATACAGTAGACTTTAAGTGATAGTCAAATGTTTTATATACATGACTTTCTCTACTCTTGTACAAACATTTTTGCTCTGTCTACTTCAAGATAAACATTTTCTTATTGTAGTTACAAGGTAATACAGCAAACTTTAAGTGATAGTCAAATGTTTTATATACATGACTTTCTCTACTCTTGTACAAACATTTTTGCTCTATCTACTTCAAGATAAACATTATCTTATTGTAGTTACAATAGAAGACAGTAGACTTTAAGTGATAGTCAAATGTTTTATATACATGACTTACTCTACTTTTGTACAAACACTTAATGCTCTATGTACTGCAAGATAAACATTATCTTATTGTAGTTACAAGTGAATACAGTAGACTTTAAGTGATAGTCAAATGTTTTATATACATGACTTTCTCTACTCTTGTACAAACACTTATTGCTCTATCTACTTCAAGATAAACATTATCTTATTGTAGTTACAAGGGAATACAGTAGACTTTAAGTGATAGTCAAATGTTTTATATACATGAATTTCTCTACTATTGTACAAACACTTATTGCTCTATCTACTTCAAGATAAACATTATCTTATTGTAGTTACAAGGAAATACAGTATACTGTAAGTGATAGTAAAATGTTTCATATACATGAATTTTTCTACTCTTGTACAAACACTTATTGCTCTATCTACTTTAAGATAAACATTATCTTATTGTAGTTACAAGGGAATACAGTAGACTTTAAGTGATAGTCAAATGTGTTATATACATGACTTTCTCTACTCTTGTACAAACATTTATTGCTCTTCTCTACTTCAAAATAAACATTATCTTATTGTAGTTACAAGTGAATACAGTAGACTTTAAGTGATAGTCAAATGTTTTATATACATGACTTTCTCTACTCTTGTACAAACACTTACTGCTCTATCTACTTCAATATAAACATTATCTTATTGTAGTTACAAAGGAATACGGTAGACTTTAAGTGATAATCAAATGTTTTTTATACATGACCTTCTCTACTCTTGTACAAACACTTATTGCTCTATCTACTTCAAGATAAACATTATCTTATTGTAGTTACAAGGGAATACGGTAGACTTTAAGTGATAATCCAATGTTTTTTATACATGACTTTCTCTACTCTTGTACAAACATTTATTGCTCTATCTACTTCAAGATAAACATTATCTTATTGTAGTTACAAGGGAATACAGTAGACTTTAAGTGATAGTCAAATGTTTTATATACATGACTTTCTATACTCTTGTACAAACACTTATTGCTCTATCTACTTCAAGATAAACATTATCTTATTGTAGTTACAAGGGAATAGAGTAGACTTTAAGTGATGGTCAAATGTTTTATATACATAACTTCTCTACTCTTGTACAAACACTTATTGCTCTATGTACTTCAAGATAAACATTATCTTATTGTAGTTACAAGGGAATACAGTAGACTTTAAGTGATAGTCAAATGTTTTATATACATGACTTTCTCTACTCTTGTACAAACACTTATTGCTCTATCTACTTCAAGATAAACATTATCTTATTGTAGTTACAAGAGAATACAGTAGACTTTAAGTGATGGTCAAATGTTTTATATACATGACTTTCTCTACTCTTGTACAAACATTTTTGCTCTGTCTACTTCAAGATAAACATTATCTTATTGTAGTTACAAGGTAATACAGTAGACTTTAAGTGATAGTCAAATGTTTTATATACATGACTTTCTCTACTCTTGTACAAACATTTTTGCTCTGTCTACTTCAAGATAAACATTATCTTATTGTAGTTACAAGGTAATACAGCAAACTTTAAGTGATAGTCAAATGTTTTATATACATGACTTTCTCTACTCTTGTACAAACATTTTTGCTCTGTCTGCTTCAAGATAAACATTATCTTATTGTAGTTACAAGGGAATACAGCAGACTTTAAGTGATAGTCAAATGTTTTATATACATGACTTTCTCTACTCTTGTACAAACACTTATTGCTCTATCTACTTCAAGATAAACATTATCTTATTGTAGTTACAAGAGAAGACAGTAGACTTTAAGTGATAGTCAAATGTTTTATATACATGACTTACTCTACTTTTGTACAGACACTTATTGCCCTATCTACTTCAAGATAAACATTATCTTATTGTAGTTACAAGAGAATTCAGTAGACTTTAAGTGAAAGTCAAATGTTTTATATACATAACTTTCTCTACTCCTGTACAAACACTTATTGCTCTATCTACTTCAAGATAAACATTATCTTATTGTAGTTACAAGTGAATACAGTAGACTTTAAGTGATAGTCAAATGTGTTATATACATGACTTTCTCTACTCTTGTACAAACACTTATTTCTCTTCTCTACTTCAAAATAAACATTATCTTATTGTAGTTACAAGTGAATACAGTAGACTTTAAGTGATAGTCAAATGTGTTATATACATGACTTTCTCTACTTTTGTACAAACACTTAATGCTCTATGTACTGCAAGATAAACATTATCTTATTGTAGTTACAAGTGAATACAGTAGACTTTAAGTGATAGTCAAATGTTTTATATACATGACTTTCTCTACTCTTGTACAAACACTTATTGCTCTATCTACTTCAAGATAAACATTATCTTATTGTAGTTACAAGGGAATACAGTAGACTTTAAGTGATAGTCAAATGTTTTATATACATGAATTTCTCTACTATTGTACAAACACTTATTGCTCTATCTACTTCAAGATAAACATTATCTTATTGTAGTTACAAGGAAATACAGTATACTGTAAGTGATAGTAAAATGTTTCCTATACATGACTTTTTCTACTCTTGTACAAACACTTATTGCTCTATCTACTTTAAGATAAACATTATCTTATTGTAGTTACAAGGGAATACAGTAGACTTTAAGTGATAGTCAAATGTGTTATATACATGACTTTCTCTACTCTTGTACAACCACTTATTGCTCTTCTCTACTTCAAAATAAACATTATCGTATTGTAGTTACAAGTGAATACAGTAGACTTTAAGTGATAGTCAAATGTTTTATATACATGACTTTCTCTACTCTTGTACAAACACTTACTGCTCTATCTACTTCAATATAAACATTATCTTATTGTAGTTACAAGTGAATACAGTGGACTTTAAGTGATAGTCAAATGTTTTATATACATGACTTTCTCTACTCTTGTACAAACACTTACTGCTCTATCTACTTCAATATAAACATTATCTTATTGTAGTTACAAGTGAATACAGTAGACTTTAAGTGATAGTCAAATGTTTTATATACATGACTTTCTCTACTCTTGTACAAACACTTACTGCTCTATCTACTTCAATATAAACATTATCTTATTGTAGTTACAAGTGAATACAGTAGACTTTAAGTGATAATCAAATGTTTTATATACATGACTTTCTCTACTCTTGTACAAACACTTATTGCTCTATCTACTTCAAGATAAACATTATCTTATTGTAGTGACAAGGGAATACAGTAGACTTTAAGTGATAGTCAAATGTTTTATATACACGACTTTCTCTACTCTTGTACAAACACTTATTGCTCTATCTACTTCAAGATAAACATTATCTTATTGTAGTTACAAGTGAATACAGTAGACTTTAAGTGATAGTCAAATGTTTTATATACATGACTTTCTCTACTCTTGTACAAACACTTATTGCTCTATCTACTTCAAGATAAACATTATCTTATTGTAGTTGCAAGGGAATACAGTAGACTTTAAGTGATAGTCAAACGTTTTATATGCATATTTTTGTCTACTCTTGATATTTGTGATATGTATAGATTTTGACAAAGTTAGACGTACAACAGGGAATATTTCACATAGGTTAGGTGAGCAGGAAGTAGATTTGCTATAAATTATGTATTTTAATGGAATGTGATACCATTGGAACATCTTCAATTGGCTCTAATGATTCAAATGTTCTATACATTTTCAGAACAAATGAAGTGTATATCTTGGCATTGAACTCCTCTTCGTCCTACATCGAGTGCAATGGTTCAGGCAGTGGTCCGCCTTTGGTAGCTCTTATCTGGTCGTCTCTTTTGAGGTAGATATGTCGGCGGGTTTTCCCTCCAATCCGCTTCATTCTAGATATGTTTCTAGAATAGGTAAAATATTACTGCCGAAAAATGTTAATTTTGCAAAAACCAAATGTATGTCAAATTCATGATTCTTCTGCCTTCGCGATCGATTTATTTTAAAAATGTTCACTCCCTTGAAAGCTTAGACGAGAAATACAAAGCAATTCTTTGTAGATGGCTGAATACAAGGCACTTGATGTTTTGGGTAGTATTTTTGTCACATATGACAGGTCTTTTATATCTTTGTTTTCCGTTTTAAGGCGATTTTGTGTCGTATTGTCTCTCGTGACGTAGTGGGTCGCTTGTGATATTTCAAAGTTACCGTACACATCCCTTGTCGGGGTCACAGGAACGCTGCAGGCTTGTGGGCGCCTAGCAACGCACCGAGTGCTCGATACTTGTTTCTTTATCAGCCATTGTTGACCCTCGAACTTCCTTTGGCGTACGACAAACATTCAAAGTTGTCGCATGCCGACAAAATTGCTTTCTCTGCCGCATTTCACCTAAAAATTGTATGCTGAAAATACACGTTTTGATGGACCTAAATCCAAATAACGGTATTTTAGAAAAAGGACCCTTATGTGTTTGTGAATACAACTGAAAAATGAAAAGTTAATTAAAAACCAAATTTAAAAGGTCCAAGAAGTTATCAAGTTGCGACTGTAACACTTTCCACCCCAGACAACCCTTTAAATGTTACATTTTCCCAAATTTTTGGCTTCCTAAAAATGGCTTTAAAATATATGTTTTCGACCTCAACATGAAGATGGCAGCACGCGTAACTAAAAGCTATTGAATTTCTTTGTCCATCTGTTGTCATTTACCAAAGTTTCAGCAATTTTAGACGCTCTGTTGTTATTTAACAGTCATTTGAGTAAGCTATGTGAGTGCTTTATTGAAAATATATAAAATAGAGTATCGAACTGTCATTAAATATTTGCTTTTGAAAGGCAGTACGCCTACACAAATAAAGATGAGTTGGATTCTGTGTATGGGGACTCCGTACCATCATTTACTACAGTAAACTTTTGGGCAACTGAATTTAAACGTTGTCGTAAGAGATTTTTTTTTTTTTTTTTTTTTTTTTTTGGCCTTCGGTAAAATCCCATATGGCCATCGTAGGGAAAAATAAGAAAAATAATGTAAGGAGGTTTAAGAGGCTGGGAGGAGACTAGATCTGTAGATCACTGTCTTTAAGAAATTGTAGAAGAGCTTGGTATACAGGTTTGTTGCATAACTGTAATATGGTGTTGACGCTAGCGGGAAAAGGAACAGACTGCTGAAGTAGGCGGCGGAGGAAGGAAGAACGGTGGGCTCGGTAGCGAGAGCAACTGAACAGGAGATGATTGAGGTCAGCGGTTTCGCCTGGGTCATCAGGACATACAGGGGAATCGATGAGACGTAGTCGGTGAAGATGCGCAGGGTAACATCCATGTCCAAGTCGCATTCTAATGATGGAGGTGAGATGTCGACGTGCAATCCTGAAGCTGGAGAACCAAGGGGTCGTGGATAGATGCGTCTGAACGGCGGCGTGGTGTTTGCCTTTGATGGACTGTGAACGAATCCAGGCGTCATTCCAGCGACAATAGGCGTCACGATGAAGGACCGGGAAGAAATCCGTGTAGGGCAGTTTGATGCCTTGGAAGGTGCCTTGGGTGAGTCCCTCTTTTGCCAGGCGATCGGCGACTTCATTGTATCGAATTCCGACATGCCATCTGATCCAAAGGAAGTGAATTTGATGTCCAGCTATGGTAGCGTTGTTCACCAACGTCAGTATCTCGTAAAGATAACAGTGCATATCTCTCGTCCAGCGGGGAGATGAGAGTCTCTGCAGCACACTCTGCGCATCGGTTAAGATCAGCAGTTTGGGGAAGCCCTGAGAAATCCCATATTGCAAAGCGTCACGAATGGCCAAAACCTCTGCAGTGTAGCTGGAAGCCTCCATAGGTAGGCGGTATCGAGCCAGGGCATTAGTAGAAGGACAGACGTATGCGTAACCTACTCCTTCAGCAGATTTAGAACCGTCGGTGTAAATCGTGGTGAAATCTGGCCATGTAATCTGCAAGAAATGAGAGAGGGTGATGTTCACGTCTGGGGTCCGAATGATGTGATCAGGAAGATAATGCACCGAAACATTCAAGAAGTGTAAGTCATATGGATATTGAAACCCCGGAAGAGAGGGACTTTTCAAAACTAAGGGAAAAGCGTGGTATAGAGACCGAAAACGCAGTAAGAGTAAGGGCAATCGTCGTACAGCTGGAAAATCCACGTTGAGATGATTAGCAGCAAGATACTGCAACGTCCGCAATACTGGGTGGGCATCCACGGAAAAAACTCGCAATAGAAAGCGCTGGGTTAAGAGCTGTCGTCGTATCTCCAATGGTGGTTCTGAGGCCTCAACCAAAAGTGCATTCGTTGGTGTAGAAAGCATAGCACCCAGGCAAAATCTAAGAGCACGGTACTGAGCGATATCCAACTTGCGCAAGACCGATGTGGAAGCAGAGCCAAAGAAGATACAGCCATAGTCCAGCACCGACCGAATTAGGGAACGATATAGCAGAAGTAATATGGAAGCGTCCCCACCCCACCATGAATGAGCGATATTGCGTAGAACATTAAGAGTTGCACCAATCTTGGAGATGAGATGCTGTATGTGACAACTCCATGAAAGGCGACTATCCAAATAGACACCCAAAAATTTTGCGGAAGATGCAAGGGTAAAAGTAAAAGGTCCCAAGCGGATAACGCCATCAGGAAATGTCCGTCGTTTCCTAGTAAACACTACGACTGTAGACTTGGAAGGTGAAAGATGTAATCCGTGTTCAGAGGCCCAGGTTGATAAATCGGTGGCTGCATCACTAAGCCACAGACGAGTAATCCAAAAACTAGAGGACCGAGCGTACAAACAGATATCATCAGCGTACTGGAGAACTCAAATGTGAGGACTAAATAGAGAGTCTAAATCCGACGTATAAAGTGCATAAAGAAGAGGACTCAAAATCGCTCCCTGGGGCAATCCTCGAACTACTATTCTAGGGCCGAAGAAGGAGTTATCAGGAGAACGGATATAGATGAGGCGATGTCGGAGAAGATTATAAATGCCAGAGCAGTACCGAGGAGGAAGACCTAGTGCTTGCAGCTTCCCAAGCAAAACTGGCAGTAAAACACTGTCGTAGGCGCCGGAAATGTCCAAAAAGATGGCTGTCAGATATCCTTGTTCCAAATAGGTACGCTCGATGTCAGTAGTCAGGATGCTGAGACTATCCAAAGTACTCCGGGTTTTGCGGAAACCATATTGGGACATGGGTAATAATCTCCGGGATTCCAGCCACCATTCAAGCCGTTGTTTAAGCAAGCGTTCAAAGGTCTTGGCGATACAGGAAGACAAAGCAATCGGGCGATAAGAGGTACCAAAGCTAGGGTCCTTCCCCGGCTTCAAGATAGGTACAATGATCTGTGTAGTCCAACCCTCGGGGAAGACGCCGGAGGCCCAAAGGTCGTTGAATAGTTCCAAAAGGATCATCTTCGCACGAGGAGGAAGGTGGGTGAGCATGCTGTAGGATATTTGATCATAACCCGGAGCTGAATTCGACGACGACTTCAGTACACTTTGGAGTTCAGACATGGAAAATGCTGACATCAAAGTGTGGTGCGAGTCCCCGGAAGAAGAGAGACCAGTAGGTGCTGGTGGTGATGTCACGGATGGCGGAGCAATGTGATCTGCAAACTCAGCGATCCAATCCCTCAGAGGGCGGGTAGGAACTGTCTTCTTCCTCAATTTGTTAATAAACCCCAAATCTGAGAAAGTGGGGTGGTGTTAGAGAGTTTGGCACAAAAGGTCTTCCAGCACTCCTTTTTGCACTGTCGTAAAAAACGTTTGGCCTCAGCTGCAGCCCGTTTATAGGCCAGAAAATTGTCCCATGTAGAGTTGCGCCGGTAGGTATTGAGCGCCAATTTCCTCTTCGCAACATAACGACTGCATTCTGCATTCCACCAAGGAGATGCTACACCACGGGACGTAAGAACTGGCCGTTTCTCTGGGATGGAAAGCAAAGCCGCAGTATTGATACACTGTAGAAAGGTGTCGTAACGCACCAACGGAGGACGATCATTGGGAATCTCAGAAACGGTGGCTTCGAGAATACGTTCGTACTTGACCCAATTGGCACGCCGTAAGTTCCATCTGGTCGAAGGCCGTTGGGCCACAGAAACGTGCGGAAAAATAGTCGAAATCTCCAGCGGGAAATGATCGGAGCCCATTGTAAAGGGAAGAACCCTTCATTGGAGTTTAAGAAGATAGGGAAGGGGAGCAGAGCGTCAAGTCAATCGCTGACGGTCGGCGTCCGGGCCGAGTGAGCAGGGTGGAAGACCCATCGTTGAGAAGAACCAAACCAGAGTCCTCGATGAAGTCCAAAAGCGTTCTGCCAGCAGCGTCGGTCAGGTCACAACCCCATGTGGTATTATGAGCATTAAAATCTCCGCCGAGTAAAATGGGGGTTGGTATCTGGCGCAGGAAATGATACCATTCTCGACTGGTGATGATCATTCTAGGGGAACAGTACAATGAGACAACTGTGACCTCTCGTTGACAAAGCAGAGTCCTCACCGCCACGGCTTCAAAAGAATGTATTTGGCTGTGGTCTATCTGAATGGTGTAATGTGGAATAGCAGAGTGCACCAGAATTGCAACTCCTCCCCATCCGTCCGTCCTATCCTTGGAGTAGAGGCAGAAAGAAGGTATGCGAAGAGACGTATTCGGAGTCAACCAAGTTTCAGACAGCAGGGCGATGCAGACGTGGCGTACAAAGAGTTCTTGCACAAGAGAGTCATAATTAGCTCGAAGAGAACGACAATTCCATTGCAACAGGGTTGAAGCCATGCTGTAATGTTGGGTTGTCATCGTTGGTTTATGAGCTTTGTAATAAGCTGGTAAGGAAGTCGCGGAGAAGTTCAAGTTGAACAGGGGCCGTTGAGGAAGGAGAAAAAGCAGATAATACAGGAACTATGAGCTGTAGTAGTTGCTCCACAAGCTGCAAACTAGTGGGAGCAGACGGCGATGAAGGACCCGCCCAAGATGGCGGATAAGGATTATGAGTTATTGGAGATACAGGTACTCGTTGTGGAATATACAGAGTGGAATGAACTGGGGGAAAATGCGGAACTCGGTCCGGGGGTGGTCGTGTTGACACACGAGGCACCGAAACAGCAGGTGAAGTCGGAGTGGCGAGGACAACGGCCGGTTGGATTCCTGGTGAAGGTGCTGGTCGAGGAGTGTAGGAAGGCGGCGGAAGAGTACTGGCTGAATTTGTAGGAGATATTGCTCCAGGGAGAGGAGGGAAAGACCGTGTATCAGTCATCGAGAGGGCTCCATTAATGGCCTGTGAGTAAGTTGGACGAGATGGCTGAGGCGAGCAAGGGGCATCTGCTCGAGAAGCTGCCACCCGTGCCTCCCGGTATTGATGGTATGCTGGGCATTTTCTGTCTGTTGCCAGGTGAGCTCCCTGACAGTGAATGCAGCAAGGACCTGAGGTAGAGGTGCAGTCTTCTAAGAAATGGGGTCCAGCACATTTAACGCATCTAGCCGCACTCCGACACTGATGCGAGCGATGGCCGAAGCGTAAACACTTAGTGCAGATGTAGACTGGAGGATCACGAGGTTCCACCGGGCATCGCGTTCCAAAGATGACTACATGAGTCGGCAACACTTGAGAGCGGAAGGTAATCTAATCCAGGGTCGCTAGTGGGTCGAGAAAAACGCTGGACAGAAATAACAGGGTAGGCACTCTCTAGAAACTCAGCAATTTCTTCTTCTGAGAGACTGGTGTCCACGTTGCGAATAACACCCTGTTTGTGTATCATAAAATTGGGAATGTAAACTTCCAAAGATGTTCCAGTAAATGCCGGTGATTCCACTATAGTGTTAGCGGCCTCTGCCGATGCTGCCTCAATTTTCAGTCGGTTTTTTCCTGCTGAGGTAATATGCACAATTGCACGTCGGATTGTCGGGTTGTGACGAAATAGCAGTTTACCCACACTCATGGGGTGTAACTTACCCACATTCTTATCCAAACTTTCAATAAACACATAAAAAGGACCGGGATCTGCGCTGCTATAACGATTGGAATGGCTACGTGGTGTAGAGACGCCAGGTGTAGAGGGTGTTGTTGTAGGACGTGACGTGGAAGGAGGAGATAGTGTAGAAGGTCTCGTCGTCGAAGACTGAAGAGGGCCGACGTCCGAGGTGTCTGCTGGCAAATTCCCATTTAGTACACAATCATTCGAGTCAAAATCCATGTTGGAGTCTAATGGCGCAACGGATTCTCCTGAAGTCCGCTGCCGCTTAGAAGCACGTTCGTCATTTTCACTAGTAGCAGAAGTCGTAGGACGGAGTGAAGTTTGGACTGGTTCACAGTGAAGAGTCGGTAGAGATTGCTGCAGAGAAGTGGAAGCAGAGAGTTGTTCTTCTTGCTGGTAACATGTCTGCATTGCGGAGTAGATTAGCTGCCCCGTATCAGGGGGGTCAGCCATAGTACACTAAATATTAACACTTCACGAGTAGAAAGTACGCACGTGAAAACACAAAGAAATTTGATGTAGAATTAGGCCGGCAATTTGCCCCGTTCTACTAACGCCGCCTCTCGCGACGGAAAGATAAACAAGTCGTCACGGTGTGGCGATGTTACCTGCTCCGCTGTCAGACAGCAACTGTCGTAAGAGATTGGCAGACGATGAATGTTCGGAACGTCGAAAAAAGGAAACTACCGACGAAAACATCGCTAAAGTTCACCAAATGGTGCTAGACGACCGTCGAATTAAAGTGAGAGAGATAGTAGACGCTATGAACATGTCAAAAGAATGTGTTTGTCACATATTAAATCAACATTCAGACATGAGAAAGCTGTCCGCGCGTTGGGTGCCGCGTTTGTCACGTTAGACCAACGCTCTATTGACGCAGTTTAGGCGCATTAATCCGAATTTTGGCGCCGATTAATTACTGTAGATGAAATTTGGATACACCATTATACACCCGATACAAAATTACAGTCCAAACAGTTGACTACAAAGGGGAAACCGGTACCAAAAGAAAAGTAAAAGATGTTTTTTCGGCTGGGAAAGTGATGGCAACCTTATTTTTGTATAGTCATGGAATTATTTAAATTGATTATCTTCAAAAAGGAAAAACCATTACAGGAGCATACTACGCATCATTACTTGACAAGCTGAAGGCAGAACTTGCGGGAAAAGGACTACATTTGCAGAAAAAGAAAATCCTGTATCACCAAGACAACGCACTGTATCACACCTGAGCGGTTGCAATGGCGAAAATCCACAAATTACGGTTTGAACTGCTTGACTCACCAGATCTAGCCCCAAGCGACTTCGTTTTGTTCCCTCATCTGAAAATTGGGCTGGGGAGGACAGAGATTTTCGTCAAATAAAGAGGCAATCAGCTTCGTGAACAATTCTTTTATAGAGAAAAACGCCGAGTACTATTTGGACGGGTTACAGAGATAGGAACATCGCTGGGAGAAGTGTGTAGAGTTACAAGGAGACTATGTTGGAAAAAAAAAATCTGAAAAAAGTATCTTGTATCTTTATTAGGTCGGAAACTTTCCAGACCATCCTCGTACCACCAGTTTGGGATATTTGGATAACACATGAAAGTTATGTCTTGAATTCTCTTGAAGTCCTACCAGATAGAAACAAAATCTAATTGTGACGGCAACGGCGGGTGCCTGCCGTGAAGAAATTATTTGTCAGTTCAAACAATTCCACCATCTTTGTTGTTTACCGGCACTAGAAGCGAAAAAGTACAACAATTAAGGACAGCCAATAGTCGTCGCGAAGTCTGAAGCGCGAACTGCTTTGTTGCGTTGATAGGTTCGTTCTAGACGTTGAAACTCCTGAAACGTAGATTATTTTACTACCATAAGCTTCTCATGCCGTAGTGGCGAGCCAGCAAAGAACATGCGAGTTTTAGTGCAAGGTCAACAAACAATGAAATCTAAAAGGGTGTGTGTACGTCAGAGAAATTACTAGCAGAGTAAGCTGTTGCGTATAATGCAATTGAGGGCTTACGTGTGTGTTTGTAAAAATATAGAACGTGATTGTAATTTAACACAAATAAAGTGAGTTAGTTGACGTTGAGTTGTGACGTATTTGTCACATTATATAGAGTTCGTTAAAGGGAAGTATTGAGGTGGAAGAATTATTTTGGGAAAATATCAATTGTTATTAATTTTTATTTTTGAATAGTTGTACTTTCCTGGGATAGAAGACGTAATTATTTATGTTCTGGATGTGCGACGAAAATGAAATTTTAAGTCGTTATATATCGAATAGGTATTAAAGGGTTTGATTGTTATTTAGCTTGCTCTATGCTTCTATTTATATCATTACTGTTAAAAATGTCTGATAAATGAATAAATGAATGTTGTATAAAGTTGAAGTACAGAAGAAGAGCTTTTATGATCGACATATATAAACATTTAAATGGCAATTTGACACTGTTAGTTTGTGTAGAGAAAGTCACGTGACTACAGCACAGCAATGCTATGACGTCTTGCTATCCATGGCAACAGTATTCATAAGTTATGACGTAAAGACAGACAAGAGTTTACTGCCAGGTTACTGTCCGAAGCACAAAGTATGTTTGAGATGCTCGAATGTTTCCTCCACGTCACATTCTGATGTTTCCGAAAGTAACCTTTCTAAAAGCAACTGAAAGTTGACAGCTTTTCTCGATTGTTTTCAAAGCTGATTGCTGTGTAGCTTCTTCCATTTGCTTTTAGCAATTAGTTAAATATTATCTAAATACTTTTTGTTCAGCCAAACATGAATTTGAGAAGAGAAGACGTTTCTGGACTCAGTTTTCTTTACGATTGTGCCGAATTTCGTGAAGGACTAAGTCCAGGAACTGCTGTTATTGATGAAAATATTACCGCACATCTTTAAGAAGATCGAGAGACATGTTCTACATTGGTATGTATCAATTACAAAACATTTCATATCAACAGTTAGACGTGTGAAAATTGTGTTGCTAAATTCCACATAAACTGGCAAAAAATCATCAACGCATCGATTGGTACGGAAAAAATGTTGAATAATTGCAGGACAACATTTAAAATCTGATTTATAATATCGATTGGTGATAACTCTTGGATTTTCTGTTTAAATCCTGAAAATAAACGACAGTCGGCTCAATGGGTTTTTCACACGGAACCTAACTCTATACAATTTGATGAATTAGCAGCGCTGATTGCTCTAAATCACGTTTTATGGCTACTATAGCATTAGAAGATAAACCTATTGTTACTTTCTACTGGTAGACGCATGTCTGTTTACAGAAAATGTTTGAAAAACTTTGTTAAACCATCCAAAAGTGATTTTACATCTTGAAAACACAGACAGTAAAAGAAATGAGAATCTACAGGTCATCACCATAGATACAGCCCTGATATTTGCTTTCGTTTCCTAGAATTAACGATAAAATACAAGGAATGCTTTAAACATGCGTTAATGTTAAATGGGAACAGTAAAATGGTTTAAATTTGTTAGAAGGTAGAGATATCGACGGAGTGAAACCTGCGCAGCGTGCAACTTCTATTGTGTCTCGGTCAACGTGTTTCTCGAGTGGCAATTTTCTACTTGACATGGAACGCTGAAATGGTCCTCGAAATGTCACCACTTCAGACTCCGATGATCTACCGTGGCCAGTTGTGCTCCAGTTTTACTCTGTACCAACCTAACAACTCAGTTACCTAGAAGACGCTCGCAATGTCACAGAGTAGAAAAAAAACAGTTATACACAGAGTATACAAACAAAAGACGGTTACATTTTTATTGTTAGGAGTATACATATTAGTAGGTGGTCATGATGTAACGAACAAAAGACTGTGTACTTTTGGTTCTTCAATTGTTAACGTTGTATCTGTAATGAAACATTGACAAAACATCTGAAAACCCTTTATTATAATCTAGTAGATGTATTTACAGGACTTTCTGGATGCACAACCTCTTAATAACTCTCGTGTATGTTTCACACTCACATGAATTTCTCTACTCTTGTACAGACACTATATACTTAAACAGAAGATCGGTACGTGATGTCTTTGAAATTACATTCTATTGCCTGTCCAAGAAGTAAACATATGAATAACGAGAGTAATATAGCTATTGGAAAACTCAAGCCAAGAACAAGAACTATCTCGGAAACGGTTCATTACACACAAAAAATGTATTTGACAAATATTTGTGTGTTCGATAAAACCTAAATTTGTCTTTGTCTACAAAAGTCGTTTAGAATAAAGAGCACTTCTGTGGACAATCAAGAAAATTCAATATATGCATTTCATTTGTAATAAAAATATCTTAAACATATGGAAGGACAAGTCCTTCTTTCCTTCTTTCCTTCTTGCCTTCTTTCTTTCTTTCTTTCTTTCTTTCTTTCTTTCTTTCTTTCTTTCTTTCTTTCTTTCTCTCTCTCTCTCTCTCTCTCTCTCTCTCTCTCTCTCTCTCTCTCTCTCTCTCTCTCTCTCTCTCTCTCTCTCTCTCTCTCTCTCTCTCTCTCTCTCTCTCTCTCTCTCTCTCTCTCTCTCTCTCTCTCTCTCTCTCTCTCTCTCTCTCTCTCTCTCTCTCTCTCTCTCTCTCTCTCTCTCTCTCTCTCTCTCTTTCTTTCTTTCTTTCTTTCTTTCTTTCTTTCCTTCTTTCCTTCTTTCCTTCTTTCCTCTTTCCTTCTTTCTTACTTTCTTTCTTTCTTTCTTTCTCCCTCTCTTTCTTTCTTTCTTTCTTTCTTTCTTTCTTTCTTTCTTGTCTTTCTTTCTTTCTTTCTTTCTTTCTTTCTTTCTTTCTTTCTTTCTTTCTTTCTTTCTTTCTTTCTTTCTTTCTTTCTTTCTTTCTTTCTTTCTTTCTTTCTTTCTTTCTTTCTTTCTTTCTTTCTTTCTTTCTTTCTTTCTTTCTTTCTTTCTTTCTTTCTTTCTTTCTTTCTTTCTTTCTTTCTTTCTTTCTTTCTTTCTTTCTTTCTTTCTTTCTTTCTTTCTTTCTTTCTTTCTTTCTTTCTTTCTCTCTCTCTTTCTTTCTTTCTTTCTCTCTTTTCCTTCTTTCTTTCTTCTTTCTCGCTCTCTTTCTTTCTTTCTCTCTTTCTCTCTCTCTTCTTTCTTTCTTTCTTTCTTTCTTTCTTTCTTTCTTTCTTTCTTTCTTTCTTTCTTTCTTTCTTTCTTTCTTTCTTTCTTTCTTTCTTTCTTTCTTTCTTTCTTTCTTTCTTTCTATCTTTCTTTCTTTCTTTTATCTTTCTTTCGCTCTCTCACTCTTTCTGTCTCTCTTTCTTTCTCTCTCTTTCTTTCATTCTCTCTCTCTCTCTTTCTTTCTCTCTTTCTTTCCCCTTTCTCTCTTTCTCTCTCTCTCTTTCTTTCTTTCTTTCTTTCTCTCTCTCTCTTCCTTTCTTTCTCTCTTCCTTCCTTCATTTCTTTCTTTCTTTCTTTCTTTCTTTCTTTCTTTCTTTCTTTCTTTCTTTCTTTCTTTCTTTCTCTCTCTCTCTTTCTTTCTTTCATTCTCTCTCTCTTTCTTTCTTTCTTTCTTCTTTCTCTCTCTTTCTTTCTTTCTTTCTCTCTTTCTCTCTCTCTCTCTTTCTTTCTTTCTTTCTTTCTTTCTTTCTTTCCTTCCTTTCTAATCTTTATGTAGTGTACTTAAAATGTGCCGAATTAGGTATTAAATTAACTTTAATTGTTATGTTGCTCTCATACATAAACGTCATATGTTTGTCAAGTCTGGGCTGGATTTGAACCCGCGACTTATGGGTCAGGTAGATCGACTGGGCCAAGTACTGATAAGGTCGGTGACTGAGCGAGTAACACGTGACAGGTAAGGAACACATTCCTCGGGAACATATCTCTGTATACCTGTTGCAGAGAAACATGGCAGTCAGGTTGAACGGATGTGTGTAAACGTTATCTGTGCTAGAGAGAACTGTCACAGTGACGTAACACTGCTCGCCATTATCATGTAGAGGATGTTCAATACTCGGGAGAGAGCACTTTGACACATTGTTGTCGATGGATTCTATATAACCTGCCGATGAAAACGACAATGAACAGTTGAAGACATCCGAGACTGCACTTAAAATTAAGTTTATTAGTGATAATTCTTGGATTTATTGTTCCGATTTTAATAATAAAAGACAGTCGGTTCATGCACCTAGTCCACAAAAATGCAAGCAATTTGCAGTGTTGGTTGTTCTAAACCGGTTCATTTTGTTACTAAGCCGTAGAAGATAGACCTAAGGTGTATTAAGGTGTTCATCAAATTACAAAATAACAATAATAAAATTAAAGAAACAAGTGAAGCAATTTACTCTAAGGAAAACACATTTTTCAGTTCTAAATGTCCTACTTTAACCTGTATTAATATCTGAGAAATGTAAATAAAAAAACTTTAAGCTTAACAATGAATGTCATTTATACTGTCGCCAGGCCATTGTGGATCGAGGCGGCTAGGCATTTAAAGGGATGTGCAGTCCAGTGTGTAGATAAAAGCTCACCAAAAGGGCGGCGGTGGGAAGAAAATGAATTTCTCGAGAGTTCGCCTTTGTTCAAGCCGGGTCTCGATTGTTTGAGAAATTTCTGGAATGTTAGTAAACTATAAAAAGGCAGCCCGCCCGCCAAAGAGAGTCAGTCGGTAATTGAACGCTTGCGGGTGAGCGGCTGTGTTTGTTGACCTTGTATGTTGTATCGTGTATGTGTACGAAGCGTATTTCTACGGAAATAAAGTACAATTTTTTGTGTTTGTAACTTGGACTTTTGATTTCACGAACCCACAAAGTCACAATAAACAAACAGGAACATTAATCCATCTGCAACAACATTAGGCACAGTCCTGACCTAGCAACTTTTCATTTGTTTTTACTTCCAGGAATTAAGTATAAAGTATGGAGAACCACTTCTTCGTCATCAGATAAAGCAGTTGAATATTATAAAAACCTGGTTTTTCAAGTACTTCAGCAAAAGTGGCATAATTGCTCTAAGCACCAGTTTTAATATGATAAAGGGGAATATTTTGAAACACATTAACGTCCTATTGCTAGCCGAGAAGCTCCTGTGAGTTCAATACAGTACAGCATTCTTTGGAAAGAGGATAAACAAATTTCATGTTGCTTTTATTCCCACTTTATTCTGTTACATATTCCAAGTTAACCTAGACAAACCTAAATGTCCTGTAGTTACCTTGGCAACAAGAGAATACAGTAGACTTAAGTGATAGTCAACTGTCTCAAGGGGCGCACAAGTGAAACAAAACACAGCAAATCAGTTCGCATCAGATAACAAATGAACTGCATTCTGTACACTTAGTAAAGTAAACTCGCACAAAATTCAGTGATACAAATACTGTAGACACGCGGCGCTGTTACGAGGTGTATAGGTATCAGAACACGTACCGAGCTACCCGTTGGTACCAGGAAATGTATTTTAACTTGTAACCGAACCCTGCTGGGGGTAGATCCCCTGGCATCCCTAATAGCCGCGGCTACAATGATGATAATTTCATGCAGTACAACCAGGAATTAAAAGATTTTGTCTTAATACCGACGCAATTTGAGGGTCGAGGTAAACGTTGATAGTACAATTTGATGTAGCTTTCGTAATTACGGTTCTAGTGAATTCAGTCCTCCAGCTTAAGGGTCAGATCCCTGGAAATTAGTTATGCCTAAGCTTCAGGAATGCACAGAAAGTACGTAGAGAAAAGTTTTGGATAAACATAGTAGGAACAAGTTTATTAAAGCTTTAGCAAGTGGCATACGTTAATACTAAAGGCGTGCTTTTAAAATTTAGCTCTTTCCCGTTGAGTTTCACACAAGTGTTTACTAAGATCGATTATCGATCGATCAGGGAAAACGACGGAAAAATCTTCAAGTCAGAGTACCTCATTCACACGAATGTGAACCTCACGCTTGCTTGTCCAACCAAGGAAGAAACAAAACACAAACGAAAGTACTAAAACAGCGCTTTTGTGGTGAAGATTGCCAATAAAAAGAAAGTGTTTTGGACGGAAAGAAGTTTAGCCATTTTGTTTGCGGCTATTGTCATTTCTGTGACCATAAAGGAAGCGCGAGGACCGCCCTGTTCATAAGATTTCTGTACTCACTCCGTGCTCTGCATTTTGTCTTCTTATTAATATAAACTTTAAATGCGCATCTACATTTGGTTATACTTAGAGTAGGCTATGCAATGTTATTGAAGTTTCTCTATGTTTGCTTCACAGAAATAAGAGAGACAGAGAGAGAGAGAGAGAGAGAGAGAGAGAGAGAGAGAGAGAGAGAGAGAGAGAGAGAGAGAGAGAGAGAGAGAGAGAGAGAGAGAGCATACGATTTCCTCTTTTCGGGGTTACTCTCCCATTGTTTTCTTATATATCAAATAACCATGTCTAATTTTCTTAAAATAGATGCTACCAGCTGCTACAGCAGTGAACCATCTAATCTCTCTGCAAAAGTACCAACTTTATAACAGCACATTCTTTTCTCCTGTACAATAAGACAACTCTAACATAAGATTAAACTTGTTGTTTACTACTGAAACACTGTTCTCCTTGTCACTTGCCAAATTCTAACAATAGATTAGTGCTAAAGATCATTGTTGGCCGCGTTATTGTCGACAACAAAGCGACAGAGGTAGCCCGCTGACTTGAGCTGACTACCGCGATGTCTACACGACGGAATTATTTGCGGTGTCTTGATTAACTGCTCAGGAATTCCTAACACCAGACGGGAATTTATCCCTCAAATTAACTCCGCAAATTCCCGATCTCCGCACAATTTCAGCTCGCACTGACATTACTTTCTCTACTCATGTACAAACACTTATTGCTCTATCTACTTCAAGATAAACATTATCTTATTGTTGTTACAAGGGAATACAGTAGACTTTAAGTGATAGTCAAATGTTTTATATGCATGAATTTCTCTACTCTTGTACAAACACTTATTGATCTATCTACTTCAAGATAAACATTATCTTATTGTAGTTACAAGGGAATACAGTAGACTTTAAGCGATAGTCAAATGTTTTATATACATGACTATCTCTACTCTTGTACAAACACTTATTGCTCTATCTACTTCAAGATAAACATTATCTTATTGTAGTTACAAGGGAATACAGTAGACTTTAAGAGATAGTCAAATGTTTTATATACATGACTATCTCTACTCTTATACAAACACTTACTGCTCTATCTACTTCACGATAAACATTATCTTATTGTAGTTACAAGGGAATACAGTAGACTTTAAGTGATAGTCAAGTGTTTTATATACATGACTTTCTCTACTCTTATACAAACACTTATTGCTCTATCTACTTCACGATAAACATTATCTTATTGTAGTTACAAGGGAATACAGTAGACTTTAAGTGATAGTCAAATGTTTTATATACATGACTTTCTCTCCTCATGTACAAACACTTATTGCTCTATCTACTTCTAGATAAACATTATCTTATTGTAGTTACAAGGGAATACAGTAGACTTTAAGTGATAGTCAAGTGTTTTATATACATGACTTTCTCTACTCTTATACAAACACTTATTGCTCTATCTACTTCAAGATAAACATTATCTTATTGTAGTTACAAGGGAATACAGTAGACTTTAAGTGATAGTCAAGTGTTTTATATACATGACTTTCTCTACTCTTATACAAACACTTATTGCTCTATCTACTTCAAGATAAACATTATCTTATTGTAGTTACAAGGGAATACAGTAGACTTTAAGTGATAGTCAAATGTTTTATATACATGCCTTTCTCTCCTCATGTACAAACACTTATTGCTCTATCTACTTCAAGATAAACATTATCTTATTGTAGTTACAAGGGAATACAGTAGACTTTAAGTGATAGTCAAGTGTTTTATATACATGACTTTCTCTACTCTTGTACAAACACTTACTGCTCTATCTACTTCACGATAAACATTATCTTATTGTAGTTACAAGGGAATACAGTAGACTTTAAGTGATAGTCAAGTGTTTTATATACATGACTTTCTCTACTCTTATACAAACACTTATTGCTCTATCTACTTCAAGATAAACATTATCTTATTGTAGTTACAAGGGAATACAGTAGACTTTAAGTGATAGTCAAATGTTTTATATACATGACTTTCTCTCCTCATGTACAAACACTTATTGCTCTATCTACTTCTAGATAAACATTATCTTATTGTAGTTACAAGGGAATACAGTAGAGTTTAAGTGACAGTCAAATGTTTTATATACATGACTTTCTCTCCTCATGTACAAACACTTATTACTCTATCTACTTCAAGATAAACATTATCTTATTGTAGTTACAAGGGAATACAGTAGAGTTTAAGTGACAGTCAAATGTTTTGTGTAGCTGGTTGCTACTGTGATGACCGTTCAGGAAATTAAACAGATGAACAACGATTTTTCATTTGAGTACAGTGTAATTACTGTCAAAGTTAAATAAATAACAATGTATATTTCGGATATTGTTAACTGTACACAAAAATATTTGAAATGGATAATTCCTAAACGTGTATAGTCTAGTGACAGTCAGTGTTGGAGTAATTATGAATGATATGACACATTCTGGCAGCAGTTATTGAAGAGGTTGCATAGATCCATTCACATGGAAGCATTATGGCATTCAGTATTCCTTGTGAAATGCAAATGGAGAATGTACCGCGTCATTAACAACACTGAGATGGAATGTGGTTTCAGGGAAGTTTAATTAATTTTATCCTGTATCAGTTAGACTGTAACGAACCTCCATTTGGCTTCGTTTTGCATTCCCTTGGCTACTTATCCATTTAGGTTTGTTTGTATTCGCTGGGGAACTTGTACGTCATACGAGAGTCCCATTACGGCCAAAAATACAATAACATGCTAAAATCTCAGAATATACGATGTTCTGCTTTAGACCCTTATAGTTGTAAGTCATATACAGTAAAACGTGCCTAGAACGAACCTTTTTATGCCGGAAACTTGGAAAAAAAGACAAATAAATTTCGGAACGGAGCTGTTTCCCATATAAAATTTTACTCTAAACTTCCTAACGAGTATTAAATGCCTTACTTTATGCGTAATAGGTTACAAGGGAAACTGCAATAATCTTGAGAGCGACTGTACTTGCACCAAAGTTCTATAAGCCATAAAGTCATAATCTGTAATCCTTGGAAGAAGAGAGAAAACAAACAATTAGCTCACTCAACTCTCTTCGAACACACATGGTAAGGGTACAACTGTTTTGTAGTGTGTTCATTCTCAGTTTATTTCATTATTTTTTATTTATTTTTTATTTTTATTTATTTATTTTTTGTATTTTACGTCCTCCAACTTTAAGTCATATCACACGATGAATGAAATGGGAGAAATATACTCAAATAATCCCAGTGTCCATAGAGCTTAGAGTTACCTACCATTCGTCTTTCAGGATAAGGGAAAACCCTGGAAAAAACCTTACCCAGGTAACTCACCCTGAGCGAGATTCGAACTTGGGACCTCTTGAACGTGAGGCAGACATGCTACCACTACGCTACCGAGGCGGGCATTCTCAGTTTAGTTGTTACAAGTGATCAAGTACGAGTGGAAGAAAACTGTGAACGTTGATGATTTTTAACAAAATAATTTGTGAGCACAAATTGTGTAAAATGAGAAATAAACATAAGACATTATCACTGCAGGAAAAAATTGATGCTACTAAAAAGCACCAAGATAACAAACGTCCAGCTAAAGAATTAACTGTATTATTTACATTGGCGGAAACTCATAGTTATGATATTTTGACAAACAAAATAAAAATTAAAGACGAGTGGTTAGAGGAAACAGCAGTGCACGTGAAACACATCACAAGATCTACAGAGTATGACGAGCTAAATCGTGCTGTGTTCGAGTGTTCTGCTAGTGCTCGCGCTAAAGGAATTCCCATTTCTAGACCATTGCTTCATACTGAATCGTTAGAGACAACAAGAAAATTAGATAAAGACAATTTCAGAACTTCCAATGGATGACTCGAGAGTTTCAAACATCTGAATGTTGTGTGTGATGAAACAAATGATGTTGATATACAAACAGTTGAAGATCGGAAAGGGAAAATTGAAAACAGACATCTTAGGGAATCCAAAGAGCGTGGTGTTTCAACTTTTTACTAATGTAAGGCTAAAGTTAAATAAAAATCTGGTTGGACAAACTTGTATACTTCAAAGTGGAAAGAAAATTAATTTTAACAAAGACAATTTAAAAATATATATTTTATATAAATATACAAGTATATTTTATTTACTTTAACTTTAATTTTTTTAATTTATTATTAATTAAATTTAAAACTAAATATACAAGAATATATCTTAAATTATAAATACAGTAATTATTTAAATTCCAATTATAACATTCAACCAAAGGTCGACTTGTTTATATAAATTGAGTTGCCAAACTATGGGGGGTCCGCGAACAAGTTGTTAAATGATAAGGGGGTCATTGAGGCAAAACAGTTTGAGAAATGCTGCTCTTATCCTTTGAGCTACCATGGTCAAAGTGCCGTCCTGACATTAAGTTCTCCATTTGATTCGTATATTTCCCCGGTAGACCACTAGGGGCTCTCGCATCCGAGATACACCGTTTGTGGCAACTTACTATCGTAAGTATTTGGGTCCCAGGCTTCATCATTTAACTCTTATTATGTTAGTTAATAAATGGGTCTTCACACTAGCCGTATATAGGCTAAGGTTTTTGATCGATGGAGCCAACATGAAAAAATCAATGCCATGGCCGGGATTTGAACCACGGATCTCCTGGTTTACGCCCAGTCGTTCTAACCCCTTGAGCTACCATCCGAGATACACCGTTTGTGGCGACTTACTATAGTAAGTACTTCAGTCCCAGGCTTCATCATTTAACTCTTATTATGGTAGTTAATAAATGGATCTTCACACTAGCCGTATATAGGCTAAGGTTTTTGATAGATGGAGCCAACATGAAAAAATCAATGCCATGGCCGGGATTTGAACCACGGATCTCCTGGTTTACGCCCAGTCGCTCTAACCCATTGAGCTACCATCCGAGATACACCGTTTGTGGCGACTTACTGTAGTAAGTACTTCAGTCCCAGGCTTCATCATTTAACTCTTATTATTTAAGTTAATTAATGGAATTATTCATTTCTTCACACTAACCGTATATAGGCTAAGGTTTTTGATAGAGTCAACATGAAAAATTCAATGCCATGGCCGGGATTTGAACCACGGATCTCCTAGTTTCCATCCAGTCACTCTGACCCATTAGTAAATCGCCACAAAGCGGTGTATCTCGGATATGATAGTCCCTGGTAGTTTACCGGGGAAATATACGAGTCAAATGGAGAATTTTATGTCAGGACGGCACGTTGGCCATGTTAGCTCAATGGTTAAGAGCAACTGGACGGACACCAGGAGATCCGTGGTCCAAATCCCGGCCATGGCATTGCATTATTCATGTCGACTCTGTCTAGGTGAATATAAGTTGGGGTAGTGGTAAGTCTATTCATTTTTTATCTCTTGGACATACAAAAAGAATGTAATATCAGAGGCGTCGCCTAGCAACCAGTTTCCAGACATTTGACTATCGCTTAAAATCTACTGTATTATCATATTACTACAGTTTAACTACTCTTTTCTGTAATATCGAGAAACAACTGATTTTCTGATTTAAAAACACAAATATTCGTAAACGATGCCTCCGAAACTATTTATGCTACTAGAAAGTTGTACGGAATGAATTATGGTTTTTGCCAGCTCTTAATTTTTCGTATATCCTGTAAAGCTTACAACTTATACGAAATTATACAACATTTCTTGCAAATAAAGAGCACTTTACAGATTGTTATCGGAAAATACAAGACACATATGCCATGGAATTGTGTTTCATATATGTGTATAATTACTATTTTCGTAAATGTCTTGTCATTACACGACCATTTTGAAACGAACCTATTACGTCAAACTCAACACACAAAACCAAGGAATGCATACATTCGTGTATTAACAACCATTTAACATTCAAGTATTTCTACTCACGTTTCAGAAGTGACTGTTGCTTGGCAACAAGAATCAGGTCCACTACATTCTTCTGCGCTGAAAGATGCTACCACAGATCCATTTATTTTCCTTCTTTCAGTTAAAAACTCTTAAAACTTTTCTCCCGCTAATTACAAAGAGACAGCACCGCGGCGTAGCAAGTTGACAGTGAATTTGAAACATCTGAAGGTCGTGTGAGTTCAGCAAATAGTTGAAAGACGAAACTGCACCTCTGCGTGATGGAGAAACAAATGTCGGTGCAAAGTGTATCAGGCAAAAATAAAATGTGATTATTGCATTCACGTAGACTTCTGTGCTAGCCTTAGTTTGTTCTTATATATTTTCTACAAACTCTTCTTAACAAAGCCTGCATTTCTGTATTCTTGGAAAGGGTTAAGAACACAAAAGGATTTATTTGATATACATTGTGGTTTTGTGCCGTCATATTTTGTCTATATCTTACATTTGATCAATCACTCAGAATATAGAGAACTTTTGAGTACATTGCTGGAAAATTTAAGATACATATTTATTTTTTGCAGAAATCTTAATAAATTTTAATGAGAATCCTTAGAGTCATTTATGAGAGAAACTAAAATTTAAAAAATGTTCCGGATAAACGATACTCTATAGTGGAAGGTGAAAAATTCCATCAGAACCTTAATGCATTGGAAAATACAAGGAAAAATCTGTTACTACAAGCTTACGATGTGAGGAGGCATTATTATATATAATTAATACAGATATTGAGGTAAAAATATTCCTTGAAACGTACAGTTGGCAATTTTGGTTCATGCAAACATTAGCTAATAGAACACTATTATAGGTTAGGCATCAAACTTACGTAAATCTTAGAAGTAAACACGAAACTTGTCAGTTTGGCGTCTTACCTGAAAACAAAACAAAAATATGTTAAAATTAGTTTTATATAACAACATAGGCACAACTATGTATGTCTGGAAAAAAGAACATAAGACCACATTCACCTCACTTATTTAGAAACATAGAGTAAGTACGTCAACATGTTACTTTATGTCACTGTTCCATACACTAACTTGCTCTGTTAGTAATTTCTCCGATGCACACACAAGTTTCCCTTTTACACAACACTGCTTGCAGGGCGACTCACGACTACTTTGCCCTCACGACTGATTAAGCTGGGTTTTGCATCTCCTGAAGTTTGCAGAACAGATGTTTCCGGAAAGGAATGGATCATTGCCGATGTCGAACTCTACTGTGTGACAAACATACATCATTTCTCAAACGCCTTATTAGATTGAGATGAATTAGATAGGTTAATAACATAGAATTAGTATCGAAAATGATGTAGATGCAAACAAGCTCTCCAAGCGACCTTTATAAACTTAGTATACAATAAATCCTCCGTTTACCCCCTTCAGTAACCTTCCACAGCTCCAAATGTTCCAAATAACACATGAAAAGTCACCCGATGTTCATACAAAACAATTTGATACATTCAAGGAACGTATGAATTCTTTGATTTCCTTCTGAGAGTCCAGCGAACTCTTTAAATAGTTTAGCAACCTTTTAGAAGCTTAATTTTAAATATAGCTATCTTATTTTCGGTCTCAAAGTTATTTAATGACATAAAAACAACATAATTTTAGGGAAATTGAGATGTACTTAGCCTATACGATGAAATAATGGTCCATAGAGTTTGGAAAACACATCCATTTTGCAAGCTATGAAAAAAATAAAATGCTGCTACTTAATATTAGCGTTTAAAATATCTGTTTACAACAATTTTCTAAATATTTAAAATTATTTAGCAACAAAACACAAATAAAGTACAAAAATACGCACATGAAGATTATTAAAGGCTTTGATATCTATTAACTTCGGCATGCAAATCCATAGAACATGTATAAATCTATAATAAACATTATTCAGATGTTTTAACATGTTTCCTTACAACAGATTCGATTCTCACGTTTTCTTTTCTAAAGGAAATGTTGCTGTGTTTTGTTATTATACTATATTAAATGCAGCACTGTTTTCTACTCCAAGATAATTTCAAATAAAACGCAAGGCCTTCTGGAACTTATTAAATGAAATTATAAGGTGCGTCACTGCCCCACGCTAGTCAGAATAAATTAAGCTTCTCAAAGAGGAAAGAATTATTAAAACTGGTTGAGTGTTTTTCAACATTACTGCAAATATGCAACAGAAAGGTTTCATAACATTAAAAGAGCCTTGATTTTGACCAACCAAAGGACAGGAAAGGATATTAAACTTACGATTATACTTTTTTAAAGCTGACCTAAATGAACAAATTGAAAATTAGCTTGCGTGTTACACTTTATAAGAAAGTACATTCACCCCCTGTTTTAAATTATTTGTTTCCAAGAACTGTGATATTGTTACCCTTTGAAGTTGATTCTGTTAATATGACATTAATGCAAAGAAACTCGTGAAACAAGAGAAAGCCCACTTTCATGCGAAGTGAATTGACTGTCTGGTATTTGCTGTGAATGTTCTCGGAAGTTCTCTTTGTTCTGAATGACTTTTGTATAACTGGTTAACTGTGAGATATAGACAAAATATTACTACCCAAAAAATTTAGATTTTATCACTATAAACGATAATTGTCATATAACTTCTCCCTTTAGAATTAGACAGTTCCGACATAACCTTTGTTATTGTCTCAAATTTCTACACACTTTGTTGAAAGAAATACCTGCTCTATTAATTTTTGTACCTTTAACGTTTATCCCTCAAAAAGGAGATATTCGGTAACATATCTGCCTCCAGTTCAGGGCATCCCGACTTCAAATCTCAGTCAGGGTGATAACCATTCCTTTCACAGGATTATCACTTATCCTGAAATATGAATGTCTGGTAACTCTAAGCTCTATGTACCCGGTACTCATTTGAACATCATTTCATTCATCGTCCGATATGACTTAACGTTGGAGGTTTTCTCTTATCCTGAAAGATGAATGTCTAGTAACTCTAAGCTCTATGTACCCTGTACTCATTTGAACATCATTTCATTCATCGTCCGATATGACTTAACGTTGGAGGTTTCCTCTTATCCTGAAATATGAAAGCCTGGTAACTCTAAGCTCTATGTATCCTGTACTTATTTGAACATCATTTCATTCATCGTCCGATATGACTTAACGTTGGAGGTTTTCTCTTATCCTGAAAGATGAATGCCTGATAACTCTAAGCTCTATGTACCCTGTACTCATTTGAACATCATTTCATTCATCGTCCGATATGACTTAACGTTGGAGGTTTTCTCTTATCCTGAAAGATGAATGTCTGGTAACTCTAAGCTCTATGTACCCTGTACTCATTTGAACATCATTTCATTCATCGTCCCATATGACTTAACGTTGGAGGTTTTCTCTTATCCTGAAAGATGAATGTCTGGTAACTCTAAGCTCTATGAACCCTGTACTTATTTGAACATAATTGCATTAACCTGTTGGTATGACGTTACATTGGAGGACCTTAGCCATGTTCCAAGATGGAGCTACTATGGTTACTCTCGCCAAAGACTGCGAATGGACGTTCATCATTTGTTCGTCTTATATTGGGGAATTCCTTATGACTCATCACCCTTTGAATAACGAAGCAGAGCTTCGGAAGGGTGGCCGTTCATAACCATCACTTCAATTTGAAGGGGAGTTAATTGCATTTGTTTTAGTTTGCAGTGTAAACCATCCCCCTTCTTGTATTATTCCCTGGAGAGACGAGATGACGTAAAGCTTTACGTTTGGATATTCCTCCATTGTTTGTAGGAACTGATGATGTGCAGCTACTTCCCTGAGCGTTCCGTGTTTTAAACTGTCCACTGGTACCCTTGGAATGTCTACCCCTGACTCCCAACACCTCTGAATGCCATTCACGATGACTCTGTAGGAGAAAGATTCCAAGCAGCTGTTGAACTTCTAGTGTTACTACAAGTTTTGTGGTATAAGGTAATCTGGTTCAGAGCTCTGCAGTGCCCTATGCCACTGTGATCAGGTTATTCTCCATGAGATATGTTAATGTCAGAGGTTCTGCTCCCATTACTCCTGGACCTGTAGGACCAATGACCCTGCCCTCTTTGGTCCAGGGAGGTCTCGAGCTGTCCCAAAAGGGCACCCGGCGCCTCCGTGGGGCTTTCCATAGAGTAACACCTAAAGACTAACAAGGCCCCCCATATCTGGTCCTGTGGAATCAAGACGGTATGGAAGTGTATACGCCACTTACGCCCGCTAACTCCAAAACGGGAGGGCTACCGTACACGGTAGGGCCGCCTGGTGATCTAGTACACCTTCTACTAGCTATGCAGGCTAGTACGTGGGAATATAGGGCTTCCCTTAACCCTGTCCGGAGATGTATCCATCTCCCACGGGTATCGGGAACCACTGCCCCGTCGAGTCCAACCCAATCCGAACAACTACCAATCAGGGAGGAGCTCGAATGTTCGGCCCGAGGTTCCTCTAGTAACATCAGAGGTACCACGAGTGCTAAGCGTCCACACCGCCCGCACCACGACAGCTGAAGGGGACGAATCCCCTCCCCTACGGAACTCTCCAGGAGACAGGCCTCTCTTCTTCCAATATCGGTAGTGAGGTGTCAGTTTTAAAGCGAGAGAAGCTTCTAAGTATTGTCGCAGATCGCATTGTTGTGACTGCCATGGTCGGCGCGAACAAAGGGACAGACAGTGCAACGCGGAGATAAAATTCGCCGAAACAGATAAAAGTAGATGACTTGAATGCTGCTACAGTCTAATTTTTAAAACAACATACGTGAAGGTCATATGTTTCTCCACGTGGTTAGTGCAATGTTACCCACCAGATCGCCTTTCTTTATCCTCTCAACACTCGAAACATAAACAAGGGTTCGAGTTATCTCAGCTCAACCAATATATGCACAGTTAATCTGTATTAGCCTACTTTAAAATTAGAAATAAGCTGTACACACATTCACTGAGTTGTAATGTCTTCACATGTGTGAGTTCTTTTAAACAATCGTTTGTACTATATAACTAGTAACAATACACAGCACAACTAGACATTGTTTCCCGCATACAACTAGCGGTAACTGAGCTGAGGAGTATGTGATTCACCAGTGTAACCAATCTGGCAACCTTTGTTTACGTTGCCAGAGCAACGAACGACCTTCCCTTCTTACCCTTCGCGTCCCTTGCCTGATGACCTTCATGTATCTTCTTTTAAAATTCAGACTGTAGAGAGCATTCCACATATTTCTAGGACAATGAGGGGAACTACGGGAGCTGTTCTATAAAGAGATCAGAATTTTTCTCACCAAAATTCAATCTTATTATATTCTGTTAGTTTAATGTTAAACAAACACGCCGTAGTAGTTTCATTGTTAGTACTCCTGGTTCCCGCCTGTGAGAACCAGGCAAGTTCAGACATGTTCAGTATCGCCTACCGCTGCAATGGAGGTAACATGCAGTTAAAGTTGATGTTATAGGAAGATCCGGCGTTTGTTTCAAACGTAATTACTGCTGATGAAAGTTGGCTACATCATTTTGATCCTGAGAGCAAACATCAAAGCTCAGTGTGGAAATCTCCTTCATCACCAACCTCCAAAAAAGCAAAAGTGGTTGCTTCTGCTGGGAAAGTTACGGTCATCTCATTCTTTGATATTCATGGAATGGTTTATCAGTATGTTGCACCTGCACACACATCAGTCACTGGACAATACTACAGGGATGTCCTGAAAACATTGCAAGTTCATATCAGGCGCAAAGGACCACATTTCCGTGAAGCAGGCTGGACGCTGCACCACGATAATGCTCGGCCGCATATTGCCAATATTGTTGCTGAATATCTTGCAAAACTCAACGTGAAGTGCATTCGTCACACTCCCTATAGTCCGGATTTAGCCCCATGTGACTTTTTCTATTCCCTAACTTGAAGAAACGCCTTCGTGGGAGACATTATCCATCATCAGAAGTAGTGGTGAGGGCTGCAGAGGCGATTTTGAAGGATTTCTCAAAAATGGTTTCCTGCATGTCTTTGAAGACTGACAGAAACGCTGGGACAAGTAGATCGCATTCAGGAGAGACTATTTTGAGAAGGATCATCAAAATTATGAAGAGTAAAAGTATGTTGTCAGAAAAAAGTTGTGATCATTTTTTATTGAACAACCCTCGTATAAAAGAAGCCGCGCCTGCCAGTGGTCAGTCGCAATCGGAACTTGATAATCGTGCGCATGCAGCTGTGTTTTGAAAGTTAAACCTTTTATTTGTGGTCGACGACCTCAAAGATTGTATTTGTGTATGTTACGTAATTCTGGTACTGTAAGCATTGACCAAAGTGTGTTTGTACGGAAATAATGGGCGTTTTGAATTTCTGGAAGTTGGTCTTTTAATTCTTCTTTTGATTCTTTTAATTGGTGTCATATTTGTATTCTACTTATAATGGACTTTAAGCCAATTTTAGTGTCACTAAAATACTTAATAAATACGTAAGATATTGTGACTTTGTGGGTTCGTGAAATGAAAAGTCCAATTACCCCACTCAAAAATGTTCTTTATTTCCACCGACTTACAGTTAAACACTTGCCAATTACACAGGATTACGGAATGCACACAGCTACGATTCATCAGTTCGTCCGTTAAAATTCCGCTTTGTTCTCGCAATTACGTACAGTACTCCGATGCACGTACACAGTCTTCTCGTCGTACACTAGCACTGCTCTATTACGCTGCTTGGCAAGAACTGACTCACTCACCTCCAGCCCGACGTGTTGCTTATATAGGGTCAGCTGGCCAATCTGGAAGGTTCTGGATTAGATGAAATATCCCGTAAGTTCGAGAACTCAGGTGGAACAGTAAGAGACGGCGCAGTGATGTTTTTTTCAGCCACCCTCGTTACCGCTATAAGACAAACGAGTGGGCGTGATGAACACCGACCGTCTCCTGCTGCTGCTGCCGGTTCTATAGGGAGTTCGGACGTTCGGGTGACAGTATGAATGTGTATTTATGAAGCACTTCTACACCATAAATCACCAGTACTAATGTTATGTAAAGTGTGCAGAAATGTTAGTCCTGCAGCAACAAAATCGCTATTTTCAAACAGAAGTTGGCGACCATCATTTGTTCTCATATATTTGAACCAAAGAGACTTCAGAATATTATCCATAGAATATATTCTATTTTCTCCCTCATTAAATTGGTCAGCCAATCCTGGGATAGTTTCTTCAGTACTTTTTACTTCTATGTCTCTTATCTTCGAATAAATATTGCAAGGAAACGTAACGTGATAAGTGGAAATGAATCAAAGATTCTTATTCGCATTATAATTATTAAATTAATGAAACTGCATGTATCACAATTATTTTTATAACGTATTTAAGCTCTTTTTGCTCATAAACACTGCATATGTTCCGTATTTTAGGTGATAGGAAACCGCCCCTTGGTGAACGCACTGTTACCCAGTGACCTGAACTATGTGACGCGGTGTGACAACTATTTCAGTTATGGGGTCAACAACAGCAGCATCTGTATCGGTTGTCGATACCTGGCAGCATCAAGTCACGTCACAAAAACTGAACCACTGCCTTATACTCAATGCTCAGTCAACACACAGTTATCAGTTAATTTATCATTCCTTTCATTAAAATATTTGATTCAGACCTAAAGTTTAACTCCTCCCAAAAATTCGACGGATAACTTCTCAAAAAGATGTCCTCAAGAATATATAGAAAGTTATGATTTTCGAGGAAATAGCCTTAGAACTGGATCCAAATATCACTTATTCATAATATTTAAGGTATATTAACTTGTATAATCTGAAATACAAGGGCAGTTCAACAAATAATTATCACAATCTTTTGCAACAACGTACCATTACTCATTCTCATAATTTTGATGGTCCCCTGAATGCGATGCACTTGTCCCAGCGTTTCTGCCAGTCTTCAAAGATATTCTGGAAACAATTTTTGAGAGATCCTTCAAAATCGCCTCTACAGCCTTTACCACTGCTTCTGATAATGGATAACGCCTCCCACGAAGGCGTTTCTTCAAGTTAGGGAATAGAAAAAGTCACATGGGGCTAAATCCGGACTATAGGGAGGGTGAGGGATGTACTTCACGTTGCTCTTTGCAAGATATTCAGCAACAACATTGGCAATATGCGGCCGTGCATTATCGTGTGCAGCATCCAGCCTGCTTAACGGAAATGTGGTCTTTTGCGTCTGATATGGGCTTGCATGTTTTCAGGACATCCCTGTAGAATTGTCCAGTTACTGATGTGTGTGCAGGTACAACATGCTGATAAACCATTCCATGAATATCAAAGAATGAGATGAACATAACTTTCCCAGCAGAAGCAACCACTTTTGTTATTTTGGGGGTTGGTGATTAAGGAGATTTCCACACTGAGCTTTGCTGTTTGCTCTCAGGATCAAAATGATGTAGTCAAGTTTCATCAGCAGTGATTACGTTTGAAATAAACTCCAGATCTTCCTCTAACATCAACTTTAACTGCACGCAGACCTGCATGCGACTGTGCTTTTGTTCGGGAATCAACAGTCTTGGAACTCATCGCGCACAAACACGTCTCATGTGTAACGTTTCTGTCACCAACGTGTGGGTGGCACCCAATGAAATGTTCAGTATTTCAGAATGTGATACTAAGGTAATTCGTCGATCCTCTCTCACAATGGCAGCAGCAGTGTTGATGTTTTCTTCCGTAAGAGCAGTAACTGTAGCACCGAGTCCACCTTCCTTTGAAATTGATTGTCTCCCCTCTTTAAACGTTTTAAAGCACCTTCGAGCTGCGCTGTAGGGAAGGCTATGGGCCTCCTGTAACATTGTATAGGCCTCAACTGAAGATTTGTTGAGACAAAGCAGAATTTCAAAACCACATATTATTGCTCGCGTGTTACCTCCATTACAGCGGTAGACGATACTGAACATGTCTGAACTTGCCTGGTTCTCACAGGCGGGAACTAGGAGTACCAACAATGAAACTACTACGGCGTGTTTGTTACACATTAAGCTAACAGAATATAAGTTTGAATTTTAGTTTGAAAAATATGACCGTAAAAAGTTATGATCATTCTTTATTGAATACCCTCGTATGAAAGGCTCCAAATTATTGTGCTATATATTTGTGCGTGCTATATATTTCCAAAGTAGTCTTGTTCTAGTTTATTTTAATGTGTCATGCGGTTTTCTCATTGTTGTGTTGCCTTGTCAATTTCTTCATGAATACTTCGTTCTATGTCAGTGAGTTTAAAAGTATTATTTCTTTTTTATACATAATATGAGCCCACGTTAACTCAAGTGTACTGTCAGTGGTAAGGGAGAAGGCTGATTACCTCGTGCCTCATTTCAATTGCAATTCGGACCAGCTGATACAGCTTTACCTGATTTTTAAATGGAAGAACAATTGGGTGCTACTGATTGGTGCTCTCTAAATGTAGATGGAGACCACGAACCATCATAAACAAACATACACGGTAGATAGTGTCAACATGATTAATCCAATGTCATGGCCGGGATTTGAACCACGGATCTCCTGGTTTCCGTCCAGTCGTCACAAACGGTCTATCTCGGATACGATAGTCCCTAGTGCTTTACCGGGGAAATATATGAGTCAAATGGAGAATTTAATGTCAGGACGGCACGTTGGCCATGGTACCTCAATGGGTTAGAGCGACTGGACGGAAACCAGGAGATGCGTGGTTCAAATCCCGGCCATGGCACTGAATTTTTTTGTTGACTCTATGTGAATATATGTTGGGGTTGTTGTACGTTTATTCCTTTATTATCTCTTGGACATACAAAAAAATGTTGTGTCAGAGCCGTCGGCTAGCTACTAGTTTTCAGACATTTGACAATCGATTAAACTCTACTGTATTATCACATTACCATAGTTTAAGCACTATTTTCTGTAATATCCAAAACCTGCTGATTTTTCGCTTTAAAAACATAAACAAAATCATAAGGATATCTCGGAAATTATTTATGCTACTAGAAAGCTGTACAGAATGAATTGTGGTGGTGCGCGGTGGAGAAACAAAAGTCGGTGCAAAGTGTGTCAGGCAAAAGAAAATGTGATTATTGCATTTACGTAGGCTTCTGTGTTAATTGATGGCTAGTGTGAAGAAATGATTAACTTCCATCGATTAACTTTAATAATAAGAGTTAAATGATGAAGCCTGGGACTCAAGTACTTACGATAATAAGTCATCACAAACGTTGAATCTCGAATACGAGAGCCCCTAGTGGTCTACCGGGGAAATATACAAGTCAAATGGAAAATTTAATATGAGGATGGCACGCTTGCCTTGGTAGCTCAATGGGTTAGAGCGACTGGACGGAAACCAGCAGATCTGTGTTTCAAATCCCAGCCATAGCATTGAATTTTTCATGTTGACTTTATCTATGTGAATATAAATGGGGTTGTGGTAAGTCTATTCATTCTTTATCTCTTGGACATACAAACAGAGTGTAATGTCAGAGTCGTCACCTAGCAACCAGTTTCCAGACATTTGAATATCACGTAAATCTACTGTATTATCATATTACCAAAGTTTAACCACTCTTTTCTGTAATATCCAAAAACAGCTGATTTTTTGCTTTAAAAACATAAACAAAATCGTAAAGGGTATCTCGGAAATGATTTATGCTACGAGAAAGGTGTACGGAGTGAGTTGTGGTTTCTGCTAACTCTTAATTTTTCGTATATCCTGTAACGCTTACAACTTATAAGATATTATACAAAATTTCTTGCAAATAGAAGCACTTTACACGTTGTTATCGCAAAATACAAGACATATATGCCATGGAATTGTGTTTTGATAAATGTCTTGTCATTACACGTCCATTTTGAAACGAACCTATTACGTCAAACTCAACACACAAAACCAAGGAATGCATACATTCGTGTATTAACAACCATTTATCATTCAGGTATTTCTACTCACGTTTCAGAAGCGACGGTTGCTTGGTAACAAGAAGCAGGTCCATTGCATTCTTTTGCAATGAAAGATGCTACCACAGATCCATTTATCTTCCTTCTTTCGGTACAAAACTCTTAAAACTTTTCTCCCGCTAATTACAAAGAGACAGCACCGCGGCGTAGCAAGTTGACACTGAATTTGAAACATCTGAAGATCGAGTGAGTTCAGCAAATAGTTGAAAGACGAAACTGCACCTCTGCGTGGTGGAGAAACAATAGTCGGTGCAAAGTGTGTCAGGCAAAAATAAAATGTGATAATTGCATTCACGTAGCTTTCCGTGTCAATTGATGGCTAGTGTTAACTTAATTAACAATTAACTTAAATAATAAGAGTTAAATGATGAAGCCTGGGACTCAAGTACTTACAACAGTAAGTCGTCACAAACGGTGAATCTCGAATACGAGAAGCCCTAGTGGTCTACGGGAAATATACGAGTCAAATGGAATATTTAATACCAGGACGGCACGCTGGCCATGTTAGCTCAATGGGTTAGAGCGACTGGACGGAAACCAGGAGATTCGTGGTTCAAATCCAGGCCGTGACCTTGAATATTTCATGTTTAGTCTATCAAAAACCTTAGCATATATACTGCTAGGTTGAAGAAATGATTAATTTCCATCTAAAACATACACGGTGTTCATTTTTATCTAGTTTTACCGCGCAAAGTTTGACGTCATCAATAGCATCCTTGATGGAGCGACTTTATATACGATTCCCCTAACGACTTGTGATCGTATTAGATGTGCTGACAGCAACTTTGTGGTCTCCCTCTACTGGCAGGTAAATATACTATTTGAGAGAGGGTCTGTCCGCGTAGTATAAAGGTACGTAATTTCGCCTGGTGCGTAGATATATTAACTGTTTATAAAAAAACTATATATTACAATGTAATGTGCTACAAAGTTAATTATGCAGCCATAAAAGTATACCATGAATAATATACGAAATGATGAGTCAATGAACACTTATTTCACAATGAACATCTGTTTTTCTGTTATAGTAGATATATATGCATATTGTAAACCTGTCACATAAAATAGAAATGTTTCAATTTGATCTCAATTCTTTTTTATCACTCACAGTTTCCTCACAATGTAACTTCATTATAAACCAGAAAATTAACAGAACATGTCCTAGGAATGAAAAATAAATTAGTATTACAATATGTACTAAGTTTTTATCCAAGTCTAAACAAGAAAATATCTCTAGTACATAGTGTTATGTGTCCATTTTCTTATATTTCCTTTCTCTGTTCCCCTTAAACATTGTCTGTATTGCGAGAAGGTCTTTCTGTCATAACATTTGGGACCAGTCACTTTATAGCGTCCAGTGTCTCTCTTTTTGCGAGTAACTGATCCTGTATCTTGTAAATGTTTGATGTATCTATTGGTTTTAAAAGACATAAGGATACCAACATTAATAGACATTTTAATTAAGCGTGAGAATGACAAAAGCTTTATATCGTATACTGATAAAACGTAAGACGTTTATGTTACAAACAAACGAATGTCAATTCGACGTTAGCTGGACACTTTTGACAACACTACGCTCAGAGGGACTTGTCTGAATGCTGGATAGACTTGTATAAACTCCTCTATGGTGCGGTTTAAACTATATTTATATGGCACACCAATTTTAATGCTGACACGAAAGTGGCATTCAACCATGAAGACGCGGTGCTCTGTGTTCATGTCCAGGGGAAGCTGATTGTATTAGTTACCAGGGCAACTACACTGATAGCGCTGTAGTTGCTTACTGTTCCACAAAAATTACCGCTTCTTCTCCGTAGAAGGTACTCTGATTTCAAGATAGACTCACCAGTCAACTATGACGTCATTCTTGCTCAATCGCAGGGCAGGACGTAACGAATAAAAATGAACACAACGTATGATGTAAGGAAGTGCAGTGGTGAAGGCTGCGAAGGTTATTTTGAAGGATCTCTCAAAAATGGTTTCCAGCATGTCTTTGAAGACTGGCAGAAACGCTGGGACAAGTGCATCAGATTCAGGGGAGACTATTTTGAGAAGGAACATAAAAAATGTGAGTATAAGTATATAAAGATAAGGATGAGTAAAGGTACGTTGTCAAAAAACTTGTGATCATTCTTTATTGAACAGCCCTCATAGTATATTGCGATATTAATGTATACGGAACGACGAAAAGTTTGCCGCTTACACAGAGTGTTCAATTCTCGAGATTCCATTATGTACTTCCACGTGTGTGTTGTATATTATTCTTTGCACTATCTGTATTTATATCAATATAAATGTTATTAGTTAAGATATTAGCTGAAATGTTAATAAATATAATTGAAGATAAATATTAGATTTTAGAACGTGCATCACGTATGTGTGTTTCTATAGAAATACCGCACTGTACGGGAATGTCAACTTACGATACATAGCAACAATAACTGTAAGTATGGAATATTAGTTACATAGTTCAAACAATTATTTAAAAGAACTCACACATGTGAAGGTCCTACAACTCAGTGAATGTATGAACAACTTATTGCTGTTGTTAAAGTAGGCTAACAAAGATTAACTGTGCATATTTTTGTTGAGGTGAGATAATTCGAACCCTTGTTTATGTTTCGATTGTTAAGAGGATAAACAAAGAAGACCTGTGGGCGACATTCCACTAGCCACGTGGAGAAACAGATGACATTCACGTATCTTCTTTAAAAACTCAGACTGTAGCAGCGTTCAAGGACAAAGATAATCCCATTTGACACATATAATAATATATGCAAAACAAGATAATCTATTTTAGAACCTTTATTCATCCCATTAAGGCTAAAACAGTTAAATCCGTTCTTCTGTTCCTATTGCTATGTTCAACTGTTTAGGTAAAACGTTTTCCGCCGAACTTGCTGCAAGTGGATGAAAGAAGCCAATCACTGGAGCTCTTACCGCATACGAGTCGTACTCTCATTTGATGAATCGAGCCTCGCCGCGAGTAATCGATCTGTAACCGCGGCAAAAGCGGAGCACCAACAAATTACAGCAATTTACGTATAGGTTTTTCTTAAATGGCTCATATATCCCACGCCAAACCTCTACACACCTTCATACCTAACAGAAATACATGCTTCGAACTGTCTGACAAAATTAGCAGAAAGTCACTTGGTTTGTACTGAATTACCAATAAAAATCTACTTCAAGATAAACATTATCTTATTGTAGTTACAAGGGAATACAGTAGACTTTAAGTGATAGTCAAATGTTTTATATACATGACTTTCTCTACTCTTGTACAAACACTTATTGCTCTATCTACTTCAAGATAAACATTATCTTATTGTACTTACAAGGGAATACAGTAGACTTTAAGTGATAGTCAAATGTTTTATATACACGACTTTCTCTACTCTTGTACAAACACTTATTGCTCTATCTACTTCAAGATAAACATTATCTTATTGTAGTTACAAGGGAATACAGTAGACTTTAAGTGATAGTCAAATGTTTTATATACATGACTTTCTCTACTCTTGTACAAACACTTATTCCTGCATCTACTTCAAGATAAACATTATCTTATTGTACTTACAAGGGAATACAGTAGACTTTAAGTGATAGTCAAATGTTTTATATACACGACTTTCTCTACTCTTGTACAAACACTTATTGCTCTATCTACTTCAAGATAAACATTATCTTATAGTAGTTACAAGGGAATACAGTAGACTTTAAGTGATAGTCAAATGTTTTATATACATGACTTTCTCTACTCTTGTACAAACACTTATTCCTGTATCTACTTCAAGATAAACATTATCTTATTGTAGTTACAAGGGAATACAGTAGACTTTAAGTGATAGTCAAATGTTTTATATACATGACTTTCTCTACTCTTGTACAAACACTTATTGCTCTATCTACTTCAAGATAAACATTATCTTATTGTAGTTACAAGGGAATACAGTAGACTTTAAGTGATAGTCAAATGTTTTATATACATGACTTTCTCTACTCCTGTACAAACACTTATTGCTCTATCTACTTCAAGATAAACATTATCTTATTGTAGTTACAAGGGAATACAGTAGACTTTAAGTGATAGTCAAATGTTTTATATACATGACTTTCTCTACTCTTGTACAAACACTTATTGCTCTATCTACTTCAAGATAAACATTATCTTATTGTAGTTACAAGGGAATACAGTAGACTTTAAGTGATAGTCAAATGTTTTATATACATGACTTACTCTACTCTTGTACAAACACTTATTGCTCTATCTACTTCAAGATAAACATTATCTTATTGTAGTTACAAGAAAATACAGTAGACTATAAGTGATAGTCAAATGTTTTATATACATGACTTTCTCTACTCTTGTACAAACACTTATTGCTCTATCTACTTCAAGATAAACATTATCTTATTGTAGTTACAAGGGAATACAGTAGACTTTAAGTGATAGTCAAATGTTTTATATACATGACTTTCTCTACTCTTGTACAAACACTTATTGCTCTATCTACTTCAAGATAAACATTATCTTATTGTAGTTACAAGGGAATACAGTAGACTTTAAGTGATAGTCAAATGTTTTATATACATGACTTTCTCTACTCTTGTACAAACACTTATTGCTCTATCTACTTCAAGATAAACATTATCTTATTGTAGTTACAAGGGAATACAGTAGACTTTAAGTGATAGTCAAATGTTTTATATACATGACTTTCTCTACTCTTGTACAAACACTTATTGCTCTATCTACTTCAAGATAAACATTATCTTATTGTAGTTACAAGGGAATACAGTAGACTTTAAGTGATAGTCAAATGTTTTATATACATGACTTTCTCTACTCTTGTACAAACACTTATTGCTCTATCTACTTCAAGATAAACATTATCTTATTGTAGTTACAAGGGAATACAGTAGACTTTAAGTGATAGTCAAATGTTTTATATACATGACTTTCTCTACTCTTGTACAAACACTTATTGCTCTATCTACTTCAAGATAAACATTATCTTATTGTAGTTACAAGGGAATACAGTAGACTTTAAGTGGTAGTCAAATGTTTTATATACATGACTTTCTCTACTCTTGTACAAACACTTATTGCTCTATCTACTTCAAGATAAACATTATCTTATTGTAGTTACAAGGGAATACAGTAGACTTTAAGTGATAATCAAATGTTTTATACACATGACTTTCTCTACTCTTGTACAAACACTTATTGCTCTATCTACTTCAAGATAAACATTATCTTATTGTAGTTACAAGGGAATACAGTAGACTTTAAGTGATAGTCAAATGTTTTATATACATGACTTTCTCTGCTCTTGTACAAACACTTATTGCTCTATCTACTTCAAGATAAACATTATCTTATTGTAGTTACAAGGGAATACAGTAGACTTTAAGTGATAGTCAAATGTTTTATATACATGACTTTCTCTACTCTTGTACAAACACTTATTGCTCTATCTACTTCAAGATAAACATTATCTTATTGTAGTTACAAGGGAATACAGTAGACTTTAAGTGATAGTCAAATGTTTTATATACATGACTTTCTCTGCTCTTGTACAAACACTTATTGCTCTATCTGCTTCAAGATAAACATTAACTTATTGTAGTTACAAGGGAATACAGTAGACTTTAAGTGATAGTCAAATGTTTTATATACATGACTTTCTCTGCTCTTGTACAAACACTTATTGCTCTATCTGCTTCAAGATAAACATTATCTTATTGTAGTTACAAGGGAATACAGTAGACTTTAAGTGATAGTCAAATGTTTTATATACATGACTTTCTCTGCTCTTGTACAAACACTTATTGCTCTATCTACTTCAAGATAAACATTATCTTATAGTAGTTACAAGGGAATACAGTAGACTTTAAGTGATAGTCAAATGTTTTATATACATGACTTTCTCTATTCTTGTACAAACACTTATTGCTCTATCTACTTCAAGATAAACATTATCTTATAGTAATTACAAGGGAATACAGTAGACTTTAAGTGATAGTCAAATGTTTTATATACATGACTTTCTCTACTCTTGTACAAACACTTATTGCTCTATCTACTTCAAGATAAACATTATCTTATTGTAGTTACAAGGGAATACAGTAGACTTTAAGTGATAGTCAAATGTTTTATATACATGACTTTCTCTGCTCTTGTACAAACACTTATTGCTCTATCTACTTCAAGATAAACATTATCTTATTGTAGTTACAAGGGAATACAGTAGACTTTAAGTGATAGTCAAGTGTTTTATATACATGACTTTCTCTACTCTTGTACAAACACTTATTGCTCTATCTACTTCAAGATAAACATTATCTTATTGTAGTTACAAGGGAATACAGTAGACTTTAAGTGATAGTCAAATGTTTTATATACATGACTTTCTCTACTCTTGTACAAACACTTATTGCTCTATCTACTTCAAGATAAACATTATCTTATTGTAGTTACAAGGGAATACAGTAGACTTTAAGTGATAGTCAAGTGTTTTATATACATGACTTTCTCTACTCTTGTACAAACACTTATTGCTCTATCTACTTCAATATAAACATTATCTTATTGTAGTTACAAGGGAATACAGTAGACTTTAAGTGATAGTCAAATGTTTTATATACATGACTTTCTCTACTCTTGTACAAACACTTATTGCTCTATCTACTTCAAGATAAACATTATCTTATTGTAGTTACAAGGGAATACAGTAGACTTTAAGTGATAGTCAAATGTTTTATATACACGACTTTCTCTGCTCTTGTACAAACACTTATTGCTCTATCTACTTCAAGATAAACATTATCTTATTGTAGTTACAAGGGAATACAGTAGACTTTAAGTGATAGTCAAATGTTTTATATACATGACTTTCTCTACTCTTGTACAAACACTTATTGCTCTATCTACTTCAATATAAACATTATCTTATTGTAGTTACAAGGGAATACAGTAGACTTTAAGTGATAGTCAAATGTTTTATATACATGACTTTCTCTTCTCTTGTACAAACACTTATTGCTCTATCTACTTCATGATAAACATTATCTTATTGTAGTTACAAGGGAATACAGTAGACTTTAAGTGATAGTCAAATGTTTTATATACATGACTTTCTCTACTCTTGTACAAACACTTATTGCTCTATCTACTTCAAGATAAACATTATCTTATTGTAGTTACAAGGGAATACAGTAGACTTTAAGTGATAGTCAAATGTTTTATATACATGACTTTCTCTGCTCTTGTACAAACACTTATTGCTCTATCTACTTCAAGATAAACATTATCTTATTGTAGTTACAAGGGAATACAGTAGACTTTAAGTGATAGTCAAATGTTTTATATACATGACTTTCTCTACTCTTGTACAAACACTTATTGCTCAATCTACTTCAAGATAATCATTATCTTATTGTAGTTACAAGGGAATACAGTAGACTTTAAGTGATAGTCAAATGTTTTATACACATGACTTTCTCTACTCTTGTACAAACACTTATTGCTCTATCTACTTCAAGATAAACATTATCTTATTGTAGTTACAAGGGAATACAGTAGACTTTAAGTGATAGTCAAATGTTTTATATACATGACTTTCTCTGCTCTTGTACGAACACTTATTGCTCTATCTACTTCAAGATAAACATTATCTTATTGTAGTTACAAGGGAATACAGTAGACTTTAAGTGATAGTCAAATGTTTTATATACATGACTTTCTCTGCTCTTGTACAAACACTTATTGCTCTATCTGCTTCAAGATAAACATTATCTTATTGTAGTTACAAGGGAATACAGTAGACTTTAGGTGATGGTCAAGTGTTTTATATACATGACTTTCTCTACTCTTGTACAAACACTTATTGCTCTATCTACTTCAAGATAAACATTATCTTATTGTAGTTACAAGGGAATACAGTAGACTTTAAGTGATAGTCAAATGTTTTATATACATGACTTTCTCTACTCTTGTACAAACACTTATTGCTCTATCTACTTCAAGATAAACATTATCTTATTGTAGTTACAAGGGAATACAGTAGACTTTAAGTGATAGTCAAATGTTTTATATACATGACTTTCTCTGCTCTTGTACAAACACTTATTGCTCTATCTACTTCAAGATAAACATTATCTTATTGTAGTTACAAGGGAATACAGTAGACTTTAAGTGATAGTCAAGTGTTTTATATACATGACTTTCTCTACTCTTGTACAAACACTTATTGCTCTATCTACTTCAAGATAAACATTATCTTATTGTAGTTACAAGGGAATACAGTAGACTTTAAGTGATAGTCAAATGTTTTATATACATGACTTTCTCTACTCTTGTACAAACACTTATTGCTCTATCTACTTCAAGATAAACATTATCTTATTGTAGTTACAAGGGAATACAGTAGACTTTAAGTGATAGTCAAGTGTTTTATATACATGTTTTTCTCTACTCTTGTACAAACACTTATTGCTCTATCTACTTCAATATAAACATTATCTTATTGTAGTTACAAGGGAATACAGTAGACTTTAAGTGATAGTCAAATGTTTTATATACATGACTTTCTCTACTCTTGTACAAACACTTATTGCTCTATCTACTTCAAGATAAACATTATCTTATTGTAGTTACAAGGGAATACAGTAGACTTTAAGTGATAGTCAAATGTTTTATATACATGACTTTCTCTACTCCTGTACAAACACTTATTGCTCAATCTACTTCAAGATAATCATTATCTTATTGTAGTTACAAGGGAATACAGTAGACTTTAAGTGATAGTCAAATATTTTATATACATGACTTTCTCTTCTCTTGTACAAACACTTATTGCTCTATCTACTTCAAGATAAACATTATCTTATTGTAAATACAAGGGAATACAGTAGACTTTAAGTGATAGTCAAATGTTTTATATACATGACTTTCTCTACTCTTTACAAACACTTATTGCTCTATCTACTTCAAGATAAACATTATCTTATTGTAGTTACAAGGGAATACAGTAGACTTTAAGTGATAGTCAAATGTTTTACATACATGACTTTCTCTACTCTTGTACAAACACTTATTGCTCTATCTACTTCAAGATAAACATTATCTTATTGTAGTTACAAGGGAATACAGTAGACTTTAAGTGATAGTCAAATGTTTTATGTACATGACCTCCTCTACTCTTGTACAAACACTTATTGCTCTATATACTTCAAGATAAACATTATCTTATTGTAGTTACAAGGGAATACAGTAGACTTTAAGTGATAGTCAAATGTTTTATGTACATGACCTCCTCTACTCTTGTACAAACACTTATTGCTCTATCTACTTCAAGATAAACATTATCTTATTGTAGTTACAAGAGAATACGGTAAACTTTAAGTGATAGTCAAATGTTTTATATACATGACTTTCTCTACTCTTGTACAAACACTTATTGCTCTATCTACTTCAAGATAAACATTATCTTATTGTAGTTACAAGGGAATACAGTAGACTTTAAGTGATAGTCAAATGTTTTACATACATGACTTTCTCTACTCTTGTACAAACACTTATTGCTCTATCTACTTCAAGATAAACATTATCTTATTGTAGTTACAAGGTAATACTGTAGACTTTAAGTGATAGTCAAATGTTTTATATACATGACTTTCTCTACTCTTGTACAAACACTTATTGTTCTATCTACTTCAAGATAAACATTATCTTATTGTAGTTACAAGGGAATACAGTAGACTTTAGGTGATAGTCAAATGTTTTATATACATGACTTTCTCTACTCTTGTACAAACACTTATTGCTCTATCTACTTCAAGATAAACATTATCTTATTGTAGTTACAAGGGAATACAGTAGAGTTTAAGTGATAGTCAAATGTTTTACATACATGACTTTCTCTACCCTTATACAAACACTTATTGCTCTATCTACTTCAAGATAAACATTATCTTATTGTAGTTACAAGGGAATACAGTAGACTTTAAGTGATAGTCAAATGTTTTATATACATGACTTTCTCTACTCTTGTACAAACACTTTGAAACAGTTATTTTATGTTGTCCCCAAAGAGTTTCAAATATTGTATTATGTGAGGTTAAGTAGAGTGAGTCATGCACAGAGAAGCTATGTAAGTGGAAATGACGTCACAAAAGTGTTGAATAACAAACTTATTTGTGATTGGTGTGACGCGTATATCGTAAAACGTGGACCAATCAGATATAAAAGATTTTACGTTGCCATGGAGGATATTCAATATTCCTCTAGGGGGGTCGAGTTATTAGCGAAATGCTAATGTGTAGAAGGAGATGAACTAGTGATTCTTCTCCTAACAGTCGCCGTGAACGGATGTAAAATTCTCTTCTTAAACGCCGTTGTGTGCGGGAGAATATAAGTCTATTCTCGTAACAATCATCGAGTATAACTAGATAATCTTTACATTAAATATCATCGAGAGAAGACACACAATTTAATTATTATACACGGTAGTGAACAAACGTATAAAACTTTTGATTCTTGCACGCATCCAGATAAACGCGTCACATCAAGTGAATCTTGTGTAAGAATAGTGTTATAAATGTTGTATCATACATTTTGTTCGAACTGGTGTTAATTGAAGTAAGGAAATAAAAGTTTCTACATTATTTAATACAGAGGAAAATGATTACTCATTTTACGTAAAATTTCGTTCCGCCGTACCACCCCTGTAAAAGAAGATATCTTGCTCAACCGACTGAAGCCACGCCGAGGTAAGGTGGGACTTCAAGAACCATCAATTCCAACCCTGTTCCAAATGGTCACCTCAACGAGGGGCATACTTCGTCTTCCTTCAATACGATACGACGTAAATCCAGTTCCAACTTATTGCTCTATCTACTTCAAGATAAACATTATCTTATTGTAGTTACAAGGGAATACAGTAGACTTTAAGTGATAGTCAAGTGTTTTATATACACGGCTTTCTCTGCTCTTATACAAACACTTATTGCTCTATCTACTTCAAGATAAACATTATCTTATTGTAGTTACAAGGGAATACAGTAGACTTTAAGTGATAGTCAAATATTTTATATACATGACTTTCTCTTCTCTTGTACAAACACTTATTGCTCTATCTACTTCAAGATAAACATTATCTTATTGTAGTTACAAGGGAATACAGTAGACTTTAAGTGATAGTCAAATGTTTTACATACATGACTTTCTCTACTCTTGTACAAACACTTATTGCTCTATCTACTTCAAGATAAACATTATCTTATTGTAGTTACAAGGGAATACAGTAGACTTTAAGTGATAGTCAAATGTTTTATGTACATGACCTCCTCTACTCTTGTACAAACACTTATTGCTCTATATTCTTCAAGATAAACATTATCTTATTGTAGTTACAAGGGAATACAGTAGACTTTAAGTGATAGTCAAATGTTTTATGTACATGACCTCCTCTACTCTTGTACAAACACTTATTGCTCTATCTACTTCAAGATAAACATTATCTTATTGTAGTTACAAGAGAATACGGTAAACTTTAAGTGATAGTCAAATGTTTTATATACATGACTTTCTCTACTCTTGTACAAACACTTATTGCTCTATCTACTTCAAGATAAACATTATCTTATTGTAGTTACAAGGGAATACAGTAGACTTTAAGTGATAGTCAAATGTTTTACATACATGACTTTCTCTACTCTTGTACAAACACTTATTGCTCTATCTACTTCAAGATAAACATTATCTTATTGTAGTTACAAGGGAATACAGTAGACTTTAAGTGATAGTCAAATGTTTTATGTACATGACCTCCTCTACTCTTGTACAAACACTTATTGCTCTATATACTTCAAGATAAACATTATCTTATTGTAGTTACAAGGGAATACAGTAGACTTTAAGTGATAGTCAAATGTTTTATGTACATGACCTCCTCTACTCTTGTACAAACACTTATTGCTCTATCTACTTCAAGATAAACATTATCTTATTGTAGTTACAAGAGAATACGGTAGACTTTAAGTGATAGTCAAATGTTTTATATACATGACTTTCTCTACTCTTGTACAAACACTTATTGCTCTATCTACTTCAAGATAAACATTATCTTATTGTAGTTACAAGGTAATACTGTAGACTTTAAGGGATAGTCAAATGTTTTATATACATGACTTTCTCTACTCTTGTACAAACACTTATTGTTCTATCTACTTCAAGATAAACATTATCTTATTGTAGTTACAAGGGAATACAGTAGACTTTAAGTGATAGTCAAATGTTTTATATACATGACTTTCTCTACTCTTGTACAAACACTTATTGCTCTATCTACTTCAAGATAAACATTATCTTATTGTAGTTACAATGGAATACAGTAGAGTTTAAGTGATAGTCAAATGTTTTACATACATGACTTTCTCTACTCTTATACAAACACTTATTGCTCTATCTACTTCAAGATAAACATTATCTTATTGTAGTTACAAGGGAATACAGTAGACTTTAAGTGATAGTCAAATGTTTTATATACATGACTTTCTCTACTCTTGTACAAACACTTTGAAACAGTTATTTTATGTTGTCCCCAAAGAGTTTCAAATATTGTATTATGTGAGGTTAAGTAGAGTGAGTCATGCACAGAGAAGCTATGTAAGTGGAAATGACGTCACAAAAGTGTTGAATAACAAACTTATTTGTGATTGGTGTGACGCGTATATCGTAAAACGTGGACCAATCAGATATAAAAGATTTTACGTTGCCATGGAGGATATTCAATATTCCTCTAGGGGGGTCGAGTTATTAGCGAAATGCTAATGTGTAGAAGGAGATGAACTAGTGATTCTTCTCCTAACAGTCGCCGTGAACGGATGTAAAATTCTCTTCTTAAACGCCGTTGTGTGCGGGAGAATATAAGTCTATTCTCGTAACAATCATCGAGTATAACTAGATAATCTTTACATTAAATATCATCGAGAGAAGACACACAATTTAATTATTATACACGGTAGTGAACAAACGTATAAAACTTTTGATTCTTGCACGCATCCAGATAAACGCGTCACATCAAGTGAATCTTGTGTAAGAATAGTGTTATAAATGTTGTATCATACATTTTGTTCGAACTGGTGTTAATTGAAGTAAGGAAATAAAAGTTTCTACATTATTTAATACAGAGGAAAATGATTACTCATTTTACGTAAAATTTCGTTCCGCCGTACCACCCCTGTAAAAGAAGATATCTTGCTCAACCGACTGAAGCCACGCCGAGGTAAGGTGGGACTTCAAGAACCATCAATTCCAACCCTGTTCCAAATGGTCACCTCAACGAGGGGCATACTTCGTCTTCCTTCAATACGATACGACGTAAATCCAGTTCCAACTTATTGCTCTATCTACTTCAAGATAAACATTATCTTATTGTAGTTACAAGGGAATACAGTAGACTTTAAGTGATAGTCAAATGTTTTACATACATGACTTTCTTTACTCTTGTACAAACACTTATTGCTCTATCTACTTCAAGATAAACATTATCTTATTGTAGTTACAAGGGAATACAGTAGACTTTAAGTGATAGTCAAATGTTTTATGTACATGACCTCCTCTACTCTTTTACAAACACTTATTGCTCTATCTACTTCAAGATAAACATTATCTTATTGTAGTTACAGGGGAATACATTAGACTTTAAGTGATAGTCAAATGTTTTAAACTCTTTTTGTGGTTGCTTTTGTTGTTTTCTTTTGGTTAACAGAAGAAGAATGGGAAACAAGGGAATGATAAGTGATACAAATGACAGAAATGTTTGTGATGGTTCATGCTACTGAGAATTATTTGACATAAATTGTGCATTTTAGCAAGATATACTTTCAGTGTAGTTTGTTTTGGCTATCTCTTGCAGTTTACCAATTATAGAAAATCAATTAGTATAAAGATGACTTCTGAAGAATTTCCCAGAGAATTCTGGACGTGTTTTCATTTCATGCTGAGAGGATGACGTATTTGAACTCCGAGGAAGCCTTTGATGCTCTTGATGAGTATAAATTTTCTAGGAATATTTAAAAAACCTGTGAGATAATGGAGCCCCACATCTTGTGGGGACAGCATCATCACGAAATTAATTATGTAAGTTGTTATGAATGAGCTGACCGTGGCTCGCTATATGAAGATCGGGATGACGAACAAAATACGGTCGTGAAGCGTAAAAAAAAGAAGAGAAAAGCGGTTTTGTTAGAGCAATTCGTTTGGATATCCCATCTGCTTGTTCCCCTACACAACGTTGATATAGGGATTTACGGGCAAATCTCCCTGGCGAAAAGCTTTTTTAGTTGCTTTTATCTCTCTCATTTCCCCTGGTGTGGAGGGGGAGAGCGTTGGCTGCCTCCCTTAGGTGTTAGTGAAGTAAATCTAGTGACCGGGGGAGCTGGCGCAGGGTTTGACTCCTGGGGCGGCACCGTGGTCTAGGACCGAGTGCATGGCGCATTGGGGAGGCGCGGGTGCCATTCCAATAGCCGACCTACCTCACCCACGAGCTGACCCGGAGTTTTCCAGGGTCACCAGGAGACTGCTGGGTAGATCTTCATCCACAAATTCCCTTTTCTGTGTTTGTAATTTACGTCCTACAACGTTAAGTCATATCGGACGATGAATGACTGATGTTCATATGAGCCCGGGGTCAATGGAGCTTAGAGTTACCCGACATTCGTCTATCAGGAAAAGGGAAAACCCCGGAAAACCTTTAGCCAGCTAACTCTCCCTGACCGAGATACGAATTTGGGACCTTTCGAACTCGGAACCTCTTGAACGTGAAGCAGACACACTACCGTCTACGCTACCGAGGCTGGCCGCTAATTTCCTGTCCCTCCATTTTCCCGTAGGCGAGGGCATCCGTCCCCTTCGGCTGCTGTGGTGCAAGAGCTGCGAACCCTTAGCACTCGTGGTACTTCTGACATTACTAGAGGAACCGGGCGTCGAACCTCCGAGCCCCTCTCTGAATGGGAATTGCTCGGATTGGGTTGTACTCGGAGAGGCAATGGTTTCCGATACCCGTGGAAGATCGGGTACGTCTCCGGACGGGGTTATGGGAAGCCATATATTCCCGGGTAGAGTCTGTTTACTTACCTCGTGTGCACGTCGGCCGACTCCTTTTACGAAACCTTATAATTGTTTTACAACCCCGGCCCTCCTTCTCCCAGTCCTTTCTGCAAGGTAGCCACCTTTCTTAATACGTCATGGGTATCGTACGAGGTTTCCTTTAAATAAATTATGTTATGTCCATTACTGCGAAACGTCCTTAGTTCTGACACACACACACACACACACACACACACACACACACACATACACACACACGCACGTACGCGCGCGCTCATATATGTGTGAGGGCTGTTCCATAAAGAATGATCACAATTTTTTTTGACAACGTACCCTTACTCATCCTCATAATTTTGATGGTCCTTCTCAAAATAGTCTCTCTTGAATGCGATGCACTTGCCCCAGCGTTTCTAAAAGTCTTCAAAGACATCCTTCAAAATCGCCTCCGCAGACTTCACCACTGTTTCTAATGATGGATAATGTCTCCCACGAAGACGTTTCTTCAAGTTAAGGAATAGAAAAATGCCACATGGAGCTAAATCCGGACTACAGAGAGAGCGAGGGATGTACTTCACGTTGATTTTTGTAAGGTATTCAGCAACAATATTTTCAATATGCGGCCGCATATTATCGTGGTGTAGCATCCGGCCTGCTTCACGGAAATGTGATCTTTTGCGCCTGATATGAACTTGCAATGTTTTCAGGATATCCCTGTAGTATTGTCCAGTTACTGATGTGTGTGCAGGTACAACATGCTAATAAACCATTCCATGAATATCAAAGAATGAGAGGACCATAACTTTCCCAGCAGAAGCAAGCACTTTTGCTTTTTTTGGGGGTTGGTGATGAAGGAGATTTCCACACGGAGCTTTGCTGTTTGCTCTCAGGATCAAAATGATGTAGCCAAGTTTCATCAACAGTGACTACGTTTGAAAGAAACTCCGGATCTTCCTCTAACATCAACTTTAACTGCATGCAGACCTGTATGTGAATGTCCTTTTGTTCGGGAATCAACAGTCTTGGAACCCATCGCGCACAAACACGTCTCATGTGTAATGTTTCTGTCACCAACGTGTGGGTGGCATCCAATGAAATGTTCAGTATTTCAGAAAGTGATCTTAAGGTAATAAGTCGATCCTCTCTCACAATGGCAGCAGCAGTGTTGATGTTTTCTTCTGTAAGAGCAGTAACTGGAGCATCGGGTCCACCTTCCTCTGAAATTGATTGTCTCCCCTCTTTAAACATTTGAAATCACCTTCGAGCTGTGCTGTAGGGAAGGCCATAGGCCTCCTGCAACATTGTATAGGCCTCAACTGAAGATGTTTTGAGACGAAAGAAGAATTTCAAAGCCGCATATTGTTCCTCGCGTGTTACTTCCATTGTAGCGGTAGACGATACTGAACATGTCTGAACTTGCTTGGTTCTCACAGGCGGGAACCAGGAGTACCAACAATGAAACTACTACGGCGTGTTTGTTTCACATTAAGCTAACAGAATGTAATAAGACTGAATTTAGTGCAAAAAAATATGACCCTAAGAAGATTATGATCGTTCTGTGTTGAACAGACCTCCTAGATTAGAAAAGTGAGAAACAGGGAATATGTTGCTCCCCTATGTGTCAGAATGTAGAACCACGCGCTGGTAGGAGGTTTTAGAGTCTATATTTCGATTGATGATATATTCATATCTTAATGTATCTGACACATATTTTATATTTTAGAATGTATAATTAGCAAGGTACAAGTAATAGTTTGAAAATGTCGTCATAAGAAACACTGTTAACATCTAGCGCCCCTGTCTTGAGTAAACTTGTCCAGCGCTACACTATATCAATAAGAGATGGCAGCACGAACAGTTTCATGTGCACTGTTTGAAAAATCATCAGGATCAGAGCAATTACCATGAATATTTATAAAATTTACTATTTATTACATGGACCTTTGACTTCCTGAATACAACTTAAAGCAGCAATAGCATATTTATAACAATATCATAAAATATAAGTAAATAAATCAAATTTACATCTACTAAGAAGACGTTCCTTATAATTTAGAAACGCAACCCCACTGGTAATTTTTTCATATATTTGTTGCTACTGACTTCATTTTGTAGCGGAATTGGATGTCTGATGTCAGTTTCTGCAATTGTCGATTTCAATATATCTTGACATTCCTCTAGGTCCGATCACTAGGCCTCCCCTATTTAATCTTTATAGCTTAAGTCCTTCAACAAATCCATACTCTACTACATTCAACGTCCGATATGAATTAACGCTGGAGATTTTCTCTCATCCTGAAAGATGAATGGAGGTTCTAAGCTCTACGTACCCTGTACTCATTTCAACATCATTGCATTCATCGTACGCTATGACTTAACGCTGGAGATTTTCTCTTATCCTGGAAGATGAATGGAGGTTCTAAGCTCTACGTACCCTGTACCCATTTCAACATCATCACATTCAACAATATTTTATTCAACGTCCGATATGACTTAACGTTGGAGGTTTTCTCCTATCCTGGAAGATGAATGGAGGCTCTAAGCTCTACGTACCCTGTACTTATTTCAACATCATTACATTCAACGTCCGATATGACTTAACGTTGGAGGTTTTCTCTTATCCTGGAAGATGAATGGAGGCTCTAAGCTCTATGTACCCTGTACTCATTTCAACATCATTGCATTCATCGTCCGCTATGACTTAACGCTGGAGATTTTCTCTTATCCTGGGAGATGAATGGAGGTTCTAAGCTCTACGTACCCTGTACCCATTTCAACATCATCACATTCAACAATATTTTATTCAACGTCCGATATGACTTAACGTTGGAGGTTTTCTCCTATCCTGGAAGATGAATGGAGGCTCTAAGCTCTACGTGCCCTGTACTTATTTCAACATCATTACATTCAACGTCCGATATGACTTAACGTTGGAGGTTTTCTCTTATCCTGGAAGATGAATGGAGGTTCAAAGCTCTATGTACCCTGTACTCATTTCAACATCATTACATTCAACGTCCGATATGACTTAACGTTGGAGGTTTTCTCCTATCCTGGAAGATTAATGGAGGTTCAAAGCTCTACGTACCCTGTACCCATTTCAACATCATTACATTCAACGTCCGATATGACTTAACGTTGGAGGTTTTCTCCTATCCTGGAAGATTAATGGAGGTTCAAAGCTCTACGTACCCTGTACCCATTTCAACATCATTACATTCAACATCCGATATGACTTAACGTTGGAGGTTTTCTCCTATCCTGGAAGATTAATGGAGGTTCAAAGCTCTACGTACCCTGTACCCATTTCAACATCATTACATTCAACGTCCGATATGACTTAACGTTGGAGGTTTTCTCCTATCCTGGAAGATTAATGGAGGTTCAAAGCTCTACGTACCCTGTACCCATTTCAACATCATTACATTCAACGTCCGATATGACTTAACGTTGGAGGTTTTCTCCTATCCTGGAAGATTAATGGAGGTTCAAAGCTCTACGTACCCTGTACCCATTTCAACATCATTACATTCAACGTCCGATATGACTTAACGTTGGAGGTTTTCTCCTATCCTGGAAGATTAATGGAGGTTCAAAGCTCTACGTACCCTGTACCCATTTCAACATCATTACATTCAACGTCCGATATGACTTAACGTTGGAGGTTTTCTCCTATCCTGGAAGATTAATGGAGGTTCAAAGCTCTACGTACCCTGTACTTATTTCAACATCATTACATTCAACGTCCGATATGACTTAACGTTGGAGATTTTCTCTTATCCTGGAAGATGAATGGAGGTTCAAAGCTCTATGTACCCTGTACTCATTTCAACATCATTACATTCAACGTCCGATATGACTTAACGTTGGAGGTTTTCTCCTATCCTGGAAGATTAATGGAGGTTCAAAGCTCTACGTACCCTGTACTTATTTCAACATCATTACATTCAACGTCCGATATGACTTAACGTTGGAGATTTTCTCTTATCCTGGAAGATGAATGGAGGTTCAAAGCTCTATGTACCCTGTACTCATTTCAACATCATTACATTCAACAATATTTTATTCAACGTCCGATATGACTTAACGTTGGAGGTTTTCTCCTATCCTGGAAGATGAATGGAGGCTCTAAGCTCTACGTACCCTGTACTCATTTCAACATCATTGCATTCGTCGTCCGATATGACACAGATTTCGTTGGAAGATACCCCACCTTACTTTAATCTGCTTCAAGCGCTGTTGTAGTGATATGTATTTTAACCCGTTGGCAGCACTGACTAACCAGAAGGAGAATTAAAGATGTAAGAAAGTCTATATTTTCTTACTGTACAAGTTTCTGGAGTAATCTCAATGTACATTCATTATAAATCTATCCTAAACGAACTAAAAATAACAAAATACCAGAAATGTAGTAGTGACATACCTGGTTTCCGTAAAAGAAGTTCGAGTTGTCATTTAGGCTGAAGAAAGACAATCGTATTACACAGTCAACTATCTCAGGTACATAAAACAATACACTATCTTCCACTAGCGAGCAGATGTTTTCAGAAAATACAACTTTGAAACTTTAAGATGGGACATTGAAGTACCCAGTTACTTACTTAAGCAACATTTGGTGAATGATTTAAGTTCAGAAATGGCTACACAGAAGCACACTAGCGACATTTTGGTATCGTGTTCTTTTCCGCAATAAATAGTAAGTAGATAAAAAATTACACTTGAAAATTCAGCGTTCATATTTTATCATTAAGATTCAATTTCAAGGCAAGAAGACTTAAAATAAAGCTATATGAATAGATTACTCCGCCCTTTACTTGGAAAAATTCTGGCAAAATTTGATTCTTTAAAAACAGTTCCCAGTCATTTTATTTGAATTACACACCTCGCTCAGTTCTGAAATAGGAAGCCGTTATTCATTTTTTATCTCTTGGACATACAAAAGGAATGCCATCACCTTAGCGACAGGCTACGTGAAACATTTGACTATCACTTAAAGTCTACTGTATTACTTTGTAACTCAATAAGGCAATGTTTATCTTGAAGTAGGTAGAGGAACAAGTGTTTAGAAGACTGAGGAGGGAATCCCACGTGAGTACGACACTTCCTGTGTTTGTTGCAAGTGAAGCAGTGGGGAGAGCTTTTTCGGAGACGGTAGAAGAAGGTTGGCCCGAGGCCGTGCTGAATAAGAAATGTCGCGGACATCAGTGCCGCCCTTGGGGATGCAGATCCAGGTCAGAGGACGTCGTTAAAGCAAACAGAACTGCGACCTTGTTGAAGTAGTGACTTCGCTTGAGGCGAGTGCTAAATCCTTTAGCAAAACACAGAACGGCGTCTAAACAACTGAAGAAAAGAAGCCCTTGTTACTGATAGGATGTTACTTTGCTCTTAACGACCTTATACGTGCAAGGCCCAGAGCTAGAACGCTGGAAAATGGAGCAAATTAGCGCTCGACGTCAGTTTATACCGGGTGTTCATGTGACAACCAGCGTCGCCTAGCGACCAAAGTCTGTCATTGCAACAATAGAAGCTGCTTAGTGTTTTGTTTAGCCCAGTACTTCTTATATAGGTACAATAATAAAGCCTGAATTTATGGTTGTAAATAAAACAGTATTTGCATGATGTTGATGTACTTGTGCAATAAACATTAAGGACCGCATCTGTACTGTGTTGCTAACATATCTGCCTCATCATCAAGAAGTCCCGCGTTCCAATCTCGGTTACAGCGAAGTTTCTTTTTCCCTTACCCTGAAAGGTGAATATCTGGTAACTTTAAGTTCTATGTACCCTGTACTCGTCTGTACGTCATTTCATTCATCGTCCGATATGACCTAACGTTGGAGGTTTTCTCTTAACCTGAAAGATGAATGTCTGCTAACTCTAAGCTCTATGTACCCTGTACTCATTTGAACATCATTTCATTCATCGTCCGATATGACTTAACGTTGGAGGTTTTCTCTTAACCTGAAAGATGAATGTCTGCTAACTCTAAGCTCTATGTACCCTGTACTCATTTGAACATCATTTCATTCATCGTCCGATATGACTTAACGTTGGAGGGTTTCTCTTATCCTGAAAGATGAATGTCTGGTAACTCTAAGCTCTATGTACCCTGTACTCATTTGAACATCATTTCATTCATCGTCCGATATGACTTAACGTTGGAGGTTTTCCCTTATTCTGAAAGATGAATGTCTGGTAACACTAAGCTCTATGTACCCTGTACTCATTTGAACATCATTTCATTCATCGTCTGATATGACTTAACGTTGGAGGTTTTCACTTATCCTGAAAGATGAATGTCTGGTAACTCTAAGCTCTATGTACCCTGTACTCATTTGAACATCATTTCATTCATCGTCCGATATGACTTAACGTTGGAGGTTTTCACTTATCCTGAAAGATGAATGTCTGATAACTCTAAGCTCTATGTACCCTGTACTCATTTGAACATCATTTCATTCATCGTCCGATATGACTTAACGTTGGAGGTTTTCACTTATCCTGAAAGATGAATGTCTGGTAACTCTAAGCTCTATGTACCCTGTACTCATTTGAACATCATTTCATTCATCGTCCGATATGACAACGTTGGAGGTTTTCACTTATCCTGAAAGATGAATGTCTGGTAACTCTAAGCTCTATGTACCCTGTACTCATTTGAACATCATTTCATTCATCGTCCGATATGACTTAACGTTGGAGGTTTTCTCTCATCCTGAAAGATGAATGTCTGGTAACTCTAAGCTCTATGTACCCTGTAACTCATTTAAACATCATTTCATTCATTGTCCGATATGACTTATCGTTGGAGGTTTTCTCTTATCCTGAAAGATGAACGTCTGGTAACTCTAAGCTCTATGTATCCTGTACTCATTGGAACATCATTTCATCCATCGTCCGATATGACTTAACGTTGGAGGTTTTCTCTTATCCTGAAAGATGAGTGTCTGGTAACTGTAAGCTCTATGTACCGTGTACTCATTTGTACATCATTTCATTCATCGTCCGAAATGACTTAACGTTGGAGGCTTTCTCTTATCCTGAAAGATGAATGTCTGGTAACTGTAAGCTCTATGTACCGTGTACTCATTTATACATCATTTCATTCATCGTCCGATATGACTTAACGTTGGAGGTTTTCTCTTATCCTGAAAGATGAATGTCTGGTAGCTCTAAGCTCTATGTACCCTGTACTCATTTGAACATCATTTCATTCATCGTCCGATATGACTTAACGTTGGAGGTTTTCTCTTATCCTGAAATATGAATGTCTGGCAACTCTATGCTCTATGTACCCTGTACTCATTCGAACATCATTTCATTCATTGTTTGATATGACTTAACGATGAATGTCTGGTATCTCTAAGCTCTATGTCTCCTGTACTTATTTGATCATCATTCAGGTTAATGGAAAAGCATGGGAAAATGATTTACAACCTGATCGGGATTCGAACTAGGGAGCTCTTGAGCGTAAAGCAGACGCGCTAGCAGCCTGGACATGCATCCGGTAAATGTAAAGAAATAAGTGAGGATGTATCTAATTGAGGTGTGGGGGGGGGGGAAGAAGACGATCTGAAGAGGAGGTTTGGAAATATCCAAAGTTGAAGTTACGACCCACTTGATATTCTATACACTGAGGCAGCGACCAATAAAATACGAGGAAGCACATCTGGGCACTTCAGATAAGACACGCGCTCCAAGAAAATTGAACTTTCTCCCTTTGATTAATACGTTACATAAATCAATAAGAAAAAAGGAACGGAAACACAGTGTGAGAACCGACCTCAATATTTCCCGGCCAGGAAACCTTGTCATTTCTATGATACAGTAACACATGGACCAATAATCAACAAGGTCGCCGGTTCAAATCCGATACAGACCATCGCTGCGTCAAATTATTCACTACAACTCAAGCATTACTTATTTAAAACTTGAAAAATAAAATTGAATCAAGATAAAGTTTATCTTATTGTTGTTATAAGGGAATTCAGTAGACTTAAGTGATTGTCATATGTTTGAAGCAGCTTGTTGTGTAGGTGACAGCTCTGTCTTTGTAAGTGAAAGAGATAAAACAAATTATATGGGAAAATTAGAGGATAGCTTGGGAATGATGTTATACACAGAAATATATTTTATTTAAATGTTGTCTTTTAACAAGAGCAAATGAGGAGGACGTGAGAGAAAATTTCTAAAAAATACAAGTTATACATTTTATTTCTAATAAACATTTTCGAAACCCTTGACATCGAAGACGTTAGAGCTGTTCTTGAGGAAAGTCAACAAGATTTAAATGATCTTTTTCATTTAAGTGATACTCTAGAACTTATTATTGGTGATTATTACATTTAAAAAGAGAATAATGGCGTAACACAGACTGCTACAGCATTTATTCTAACCTAGGCTCAAGAATAAGGACAAAGAAAACACAACCTTCATGCAAGATCGTGCTCCACTCCACAACGCAAAAAAGCAGACACTTCCCATCAATGTCCGGATCTTATATTGGGCTTACAACTTACTCCGGAAAAATCAGATGTACATAGATGACTGTACGAGGGTCGTCTGTAAAGCTTCCGACCTCAAAATGAACATGGCAGCACTCGTAAATAAAAGGTAGTGAATTACGTCGTTCATCTGTTTACAGATACTCACCAACGTTTCAGCCATTTTTGACGGTTAGTTGTTAAGTAACAGTGACTTGATGTGAGTGGTTTTATGAAAAGGGACGAAATCCTGTATCGAGCTGTCATAAGAATATTTGTTTTTAAAAGGAAATACGCCTAAGCAAATCAAAGATTAGTTGGATTCTGTGTATGAAGACACTGCAGCATCATTTACCACAGTGAAATTTTGGGCAACTGAATTTAAATGTGGCCGTAAGAGCTTGAGAGACAATGGCCATTCGGGACGTCCAAAATTTGCAACAACCAACGAAAACATCGCCAAAGTTTACCAAATGATGCTAGCTGACCACAGAATTAAAGGGAGAGAAGTAGAAGTGGCTATGTACACGAAAAGAGAACAGGTTTGTAAAATATTAAATAACATGAGAAAGCTGTCCGTGCGTTGGGTGCCGCGTTTGCTCACGTAAGACCAAAAACCTCTTTGAATTAACATTTCCACCGCTCTGTTGGAGCAGTTAAGGAGCAATAAATCCGTGTTTCGGCGCCGATTAATTACTGTAGATGAAACTTGGATACGCCATTTCCCTCCTAAACAATAATAAAGTCCAAACAGTTGACTGCAAAGTGGGAATCGGCTTTATGCTGAGTGCTGCATCAACTGTCGACATGGTTTTCAAGAGTTTGGTTTTCTGAGCTCTCTGGAAGATGTATTACACAACCTTAGTACAAACCTAAGGCCACCGAATGGTAGGCAATTGCAGTAACAAGTGAATCCCGTGTTTAACTCACAGAGTAAGTGATGTATATAAAACATTTGACTATCACTTAAGATCTACTGTATTCCCTTGTAACTACAATAAAATAATGTTTATCTTGAAGTAGATAGAGCAGTAACTGTTTGTACAAGCGTAGAGAAAGTCAAGTATATAAAACATTTAACTATCACTTAAAGTCTACTGTATTCCCTTGTAACTACAATAAGATAATGTTTATCTTGAAGTAGATAGAGCAGTAACTGTTTGTACAAGCGTAGAGAAAGTCAAGTATATAAAACATTTGACTATCACTTAAAGTCTACTGTATTCCCTTGTAACTACAATAAGATAATGTTTATCTTGAAGTAGATAGAGCAGCAACTGTTTGTACAAGCGTAGAGAAAGTCAAGTATATAAAATATTTGACTATCACTTAAAGTCTACTGTATTCCCTTGTAACTACAATAAGATAATGCTTATCTTGAAATAGTTAGAGCAATAAGTGTTTGTACAAGAGTAGAGAAAGTCATGTATATAAAACATTTGAATATCACTTAAAGTCTACTGTATTCCGTTGTAACTACAATAAGATAATGTTTATCTTGAAGTAGATAGAGCAATAAGTGTTTGTACAAGAGTAGAGAAAGTCATGTATATAAAATATTTGACTATCACCAAAGTCTACTGTATTCCCTTGTAACTACAATAAGATAATGTTTATCTTGAAGTAGATAGAGCAGTAACTGTTTGTACAAGCGTAGAGAAAGTCAAGTATATAAAACATTTAACTATCACTTAAAGTCTACTGTATTCCCTTGTAACTACAATAAGATAATGTTTATCTTGAAGTAGATAGAGCAGTAACTGTTTGTACAAGCGTAGAGAAAGTCAAGTATATAAAACATTTGACTATCACTTAAAGTCTACTGTATTCCCTTGTAACTACAATAAGATAATGTTTATCTTGAAGTAGATAGAGCAGTAACTGTTTGTACAAGCGTAGAGAAAGTCAAGTATATAAAACATTTGACTATCACTTAAAGTCTACTGGATTCCCTTGTAACTACAATAAGATAATGTTTATCTTGAAGTAGATAGAGCAATAAGTGTTTGTACAGGAGTATAGAAAGCCATGTATATAAAACATTTGACTATCACTTAAAGTCTACTGTATTCTCTTGTAACTACAATAAGATAATGTTTATCTTGAAGTAGAGGAACAAGTGTTTGTTTAATAGTAGATAAAGTCACGTGAGGGTAATGTATATATTTTTTTAGGTTGAAAGCAGAAGCAGCCTTGGGGTTATGAGGAAAACAGGGAAGTCGAAAACATTGTCAGGAAATTCTGTAGCGAGATAACAGCTGACTGTGTTGACATTCTCTGGGCTCGGGACAAAAGCAAATACCCTTTCTGACGTCATTTCCCTGCGGCTCTACTGTAATCTTGCTTCTTAAAATTCATACTCAAATGTCTTATGTGTGGAACAGGCTATGACTGCGTGGAACAACACCGCGTGGTGTGTTATAACAAAAGTATTAATGGAAAATACAAGTCTTAAAACAAAACACAAATGTCCAATGAAGGAAACTAAAACAAATGCACTAGAGGATATGTGACCATAGTAACGTATAGCTAATCCCTTTGTGATTCATTATAGCCGTGTTTTGGTCTCTATTCTCGAGAAGAACTGCACGTTTTAAAAGTTGAAGAAGCGTAAAGTTTGTGCAGCGTTCCGAACTCCAGGCTGGCTAACTTTTGTAATGTGATTATTTTCCTCCTTTCTCTTACAGAGACGACACGACTTTCTAAAGATGTAGACTTTAATGATGTAGTTAAAGAAGACCCAATTCTTTATTAAATTAAACACCTGCCGATCTTCAACTGTCTTCTACTTCATCTGCAGCTGATGGCCTGTAACTGTGCTGTTAACGAGACAAACGTTTTGAGAGCTTCTCTATCAATAAAAGCAAAGACATTTTAGAAATAGGTCCTATGAGCTTCGAATGCTCATTGAGGTGTTAATATCTGGCAAAATATAAGTGGTTATTGATATTATTAATATAATATTAATAACCACAAAATTGTATAAATTCTTAAGAACATTTACGACGGCTGTTCAATAAGGGATGATCATAATTATTTTACGGTCATAATTTTTCGCAAAGGAATTCAAACTTATTGTATTCTGTAATCTAAAATGAAACAAACACGCTTGTAGTATGGATCGAGTCAACATGACAAATTCAATGCCGTGGCCGGGATTTCAACCACGGATCTCCTGGTTTAAGTCCAGTTGCTCTAACCCATTGAGCTACCATGGTCAACGTGCCGTCCTGACATTAAATTCTCCAGTTGACTCATATATTTCCCCGGTAGACCACTAGGGGCTCTCACATCCGAGATACACCGTTTGTGGCGACTTACTATCGTTAGTACTTGAGTCCAAGGCTTCATTTAACTCATGGCGCATTGGCAATGGTAGCTCAAATGATAAGAGCGACTGGACGGAAACAAGAACATCCGTGGTTCAAATCCCGCCCACAGCATTGAAGTTTTCATGTTGACTCTATCTATCAAAAATCTTAGCCTATATACGGCTACTCTGGATAAATAATTAACTTCCATCAATTAACTAAAATAATAAGAGTTAAATGATGAAGCCTGGGACTTAAGTACTTACGATAGTAAGTCGTCACAAACGGTATATCTCGGATGTGAGCGCCCCTAGTGGTCTACCGAGGAAATATACGAGTCAAATGGAGAATTTAATGCCAGGATGGCACGTTGGCCATATTAGCTCAATGGTTAAGAGCAACTGGACGGAAACCAGCAGATCCGTGGCTCAAATCCCGGCCACGGCATTGAATTTTTCATGTTGACTCTATCTGTCAAAAACCTTAGCGTATATACAGCTAGTGTGAAGAAATTATTAATTTCCATCAATTAAGTGAAACGCCTGTAGTAGTTCCATTGTTGGTACTCCTGGTTCCCGCCTGTGAGAACCAGGCAAGTTCAGACATGTTCAGTATCGCCTACCGCTGCAATGGAGGTAACACCTGTGGAACAATATTCGGCTTTGATATTGTGCTTTCATCTCTACAAATCTTCAGTTGAGGCCTATACAATGTGACAGGAGGCCTATGGCCTTCCCTACAGCACAGCTCGAAGGTGATTTAAAATATTTAAAGAGGGGAGACAATCAATTTCAAAGAAAGGTGGACCCGGTGCTCCAGTTACTGCTCTTACGGAAGAAAACATCAACACTGCTGCTGCCATTGTGAGAGAAGATCGACGAATTACCTTAAGATCACTTTCTGAAATACTGAACATTTCATTGGGTGCCACCCACACGTTGATGACAGAAACATTACACATGAGACGTGTTTGTGCGCGATGTGTTCCAAGAATGTTGATTCCCGAACAAAAAGACATTCACATGCAGGACTGCTTGCAATTAAAGTTGATGTTAGAGGAAGATCCGGAGTTTCTTTCAAACGTAATCACTGCTGATGAAACTTGGCTACATCATTTTAATCCTGAGAGCAAACAGCAAAGCTCAGTGTGGAAAACTCCTTCATCACCAACTCCAAAAATAGCAAAAGTGGTTGCTTCTGCTGGGAAAGTTATGGTCATCTCATTCTCCGATATTCATGGAATGGTTTATCAGCATGTTGTACCTGCACACACATCAGTAACTGGACAATACTACAGGGATGTCCTGAAAACATTGCAAGTCCATATCAGGCGCAAAAGACCACATTTCCGTGAAGCAGGCTGGATGCTGCACCACAATAATGCGCGGCCGCATATTGCCAATATTGTTGCTGAATAACTTGCAAAAATCAACATGAAGTGCATCCCTCACCCTCCCTATAGTCCGGATGTAGCTTTTTTCTATTCCCTAACTTGAAGATACACCTTCGTGGGAGACGTTATCCATCATCATAAGCAGTGGTGAAGGTTGCGGAGGCGATTTTGAAGGATCTCTCAAAAAATGTTTTCCAGCATGTCTTTGAAGACTGGCAGAAACGCTGGGACAAGTGCATCGCATTCAGGGGAGACTATTTTGAGAAGGACCATCAAAATTATGAGGATGAGTGAAGGTACGTGGTCCAAAAAAGTATTGTGATCATTCTTCATTGAACAGCCCTCGTGCTGTGTCCAACGAGAGAGTAAAGCGTCCACATGTGTTCGGAATGACAGTACTGTTACCGCTTCGTTATGTATATTGTATATGTATATTGTATACATAATATTTCGGCACTAAAGGCACATTATTTGAGGTGTCACGCAACTTAGTATTAATATCCATGAAAATTAACTGCTACTTACGGATGTAACATTTTTACATTTAACATTTTTAACATACTTACGGAGTTTTAACACAATTGACTTCTTAAGGGCGCTGATGACCTTGGCAGTTGAGGGCTACGGAGTACTCCATTATCGTCATGTCGTAGGATTGTTTATGTGCACAGCAGTGCATGAGTAACAAAATTTCACTAGCCTACTCAAACCATGTTCCTTTGCCTAGGTCTGGGGCATTTTTGCAGAGGTTGGCAACAAGCTTTACATATATTTCTCAGAAAGGTTATGTATGACATAAAACATTTTCACAAAGTTTTATATCTAATATGTTAAAGAAAGAGAACAATACGTTTTCATAAAAATAAACTACAATGGTTAGAGTATCTCGTGTGAGTGTAGCATACCAAGTTATTTTTCTACTTCATAATTATCTCAGTAAATAGCTACACAGAAAGAGCTTCACTTAATACTGCAGTTGCACTACGCACTGCGACAGTCAGGTGTCAGCTGTGCATTCAACAAATACCAAGTGAAAGTCACTTCGTCGTGAATAGTGTTTTGTTGGGAGAAGCCAATGACATGATGTATAGAAGACCTTTCATATATACTTCGTTGTTATTATTACCATTTCTATTATTATAATTACTATTTTTATTGCACTTCTCTGTGTTTGCTTACTTCCCGGAGAAACGATAACGTTATTATGTTGTGTCGGTATTTCATCTGGAGGCCGTTCGATCCCAGGCGGCCGCAAAGTGAGATTTGTTGTGAACATCACGGCGCTGGGGCGGGTTTTCTCCGGGACCTCCGGTTTCCCCCGCCATATCACTCCACCTTTGCTCCATCTTCATCTCATGTAACATCAGTGTTACCGCCTGCGGTGCCATATGTAGTAAAAGCGGGCGTTAAACACTACACATTTCATTTTTTACCGTGGTGTTTGTTTTTATCTTGTTTTTATTATGATCATGTTTTCGCCCCTTTTAACACAATTGGCTTCTTAAGGGTGCTGATGACCTTGGCAGTTGAGGGCCCTTAAACCCAACTATCCATCCATCACCCTCTTGAAATATACTTGGTGTCATTTGACATCATGCACACTTAGCGGCAGTAGCCGAACCAGTCCGTGAGCTCATACATGTATTTGCTACGGAGCACTCCATTATCGTCGTGTGGTAGGATTGTTTATATGCAAAGCAGGCGATAACTTAGCCTGCTCAAACCATGTTCCTTTGCCTATGTCTGGGGCATTTTTGCAGAGGTTGGCTACAAGTTTTACATATATTTCTCATGTTGGCTGCGACGCGAATACCATCTCGTCGTCCGCTTACGCATGCGTATACATGCACCTCATAAGTACATGATACAACGACCAATACATATCACACCACGCTCATTATGGATCATTATTGATCAAAGCATATACTAAACTCACATAAAGGCGTCAATATATATTTACATATGAAGCCTTCCATTCTCCGATACAATTATTTGTTCCTCCGACATTGCCTCAATATACATTCAAAATTTTTTCTATTTTCACATAGATACGGGAATTTAAATATGTGGTATATCAAAAGAACGTGATTACAATATCTTCTAAAACGCAGTAAATAATCGCAAATCTCCTTAGGCGGTATAACTTACTACGGGTGGAGACATCTATGGACAGTAACTGGCAATTGTTTGGAGGTCATTTTTGTGTCAACCGAAACTCTTTTCTTATCGGATAGTCGATGTAATTTCGTGTATAATATATGTAGGTGACGAATTACAGTCACACCCCACTCCTGAACAAAGGCTTATCCATGCGTTTTAGTGATTCTAATTGTACCCCGCTATTTCTAATAACTGATGAAATATTTGCTGACAAACTTTCAACATTTGTAAATGCGAGAGGGTATGCGAGAAACAAAGAAAGAAGGCAGCAAGGATTAAAAAATAGGAAAACAGAAGGAAATGAGTAAAAAGAAATACAAAGAAGAAAGCTAATACTGGAAAGAACTACAGAGAAAGAAAGAAAAGAAGGAAGAAAGAAACAAGGAAAGAAGGAAGCAGAGTTCTCTCTTTCCAAAGAAAGAAGAAATAGTAACAAATAAAGTGACAGAAAGGAAAAGGAAAGAAACAAAAAGTAGTGCCAGATTTAGAAGGTCCTATGCTTGTTACTGGAACGCTTTGACATGTAGTAAATACATCTATACAATTATAACAAACGTTATTCAGATGTTTTGTCACTGTTTCATTACGTACATGTCTGTAGTGAAACAAATGTACAACACAGAAGCGACTGTCACTTTTCAAACTCCGTCTTCTGTTTCTAACGCCATGGCCATTTATGTATATTCCTCGCAACAAAATAGAACTCTTTTGTTTATATGTTCTGTGGCGTAACAAATGCTTTCTATTCTGCGATATTCTCAAAGGCTTCTGTTGTTTTAATGTTCAAATTTGTTCTTATTCAAGTCGAATATATTCATAAATGTTTGTTATTCTTTAAGTAATGTATAACCTTAAATTATAACTGTTTTAGCCTTGATATTACCTACATAAAGAATAAAACTGCCTTTATAATATTAATAAGGGCATTGGACGATATGTAGAGGCAATATCTGACTTCGATCGCCATCTATGGTAAACATTTTTTAAATTTCGCGATATATTGGAGCATGATCCCAGTTATTGCTTCCCTGTGGAAGGCTTATGTTCATTTCGAATGAAGAAGCAGCTAGTATGGGCCCAAAATCCCCTCTGAATGCCCACGTCTGTTTACGAGTACTGTGTTTACATCGGTGGGAAAAGTAACAATGAACGTGAAGGAGACAAAGTTATAACTTCCCAGGAATGATAGGTTAATAACAAGAAATGTTGCGTGTTCAGGAAAAGTAATCATTTGGCAGCTTGTGATTTGTATATGTTTTAAAATACGTAGTAGCTTCCTTCATCAGGTTTTAAGATGCGATTTAAAAATATATTGATGCTAAGGTGAATATTTTGAAAAAGGAAAATAGTTATAACTTCAAAATTAATTCCAATATGATTTTCTAAAAGTATTCAGTGCAGTTTGCTAAAGCGTATAGACTGAACTACTTTGCATTACTGAGGTATTTGTCACAGCATACTGAAGTAATAAAGCAAACTGAACTACTTCATATACGTGAAGTGGCATTGGCAAGTTCGTGAAGTAACAGTGCAAAGCGAACGAGATTACATAAGTGATGTGACAATACACCTTGAACTACTTTATATACGTGTAAGTGAAGTGATAATGCGAACTGAGCTCTTATTAGTGAAGTGACGGTGAAAACTTAGTAACGTGACAGTGCAATTGGAACTAGTTCACTGAGATCACAGTTCTTGTGAAGTAACAATTAAACTGAACCAGTTCACATTACACTGAACTTACTGTGTAATTGAACTAGCTCACTGTTAATTCCAATACAATTTTCTAAGAGTGCTCAATGCAGTTTGGTAAACAGTAGAGACTCAACTATTTTACATTACTGAAGTGTCAGTCACAGCTTACTGAAGTAATAATGCAAACTGAACTAGTTAATTTACGGGAACTGGTATTGTCAAGTTGCTGAAGTAACAGTGGAAACGGAACCTGATTACACAAGTGAAGTTACAGTACAGCTTGAACCACAGTACGTGTAAGTGAAGTGATAATCCAAACTGAACGCTTACTAGTGAAATGACAGTGACAATTTCGCGAGGTGACAGTGTAATTGAAACTAATTCATTGAAGTAACAATCAAACTGAACTAGTTGATATACGGGAACTGGTATTGGCAAGTTGCTGAAGTAACAGTGCAAACGGAACCTGATTACAGAAGTGAAGTTACAGTACAGCTTGAACCACTTCATATACGTGTAAGTGAAGTGATAATCCAAACTGAACTCTTACTAGTGAAATGACAGTGACAATTTCAAGAGGTGACAGTGTAATTGGAACTAATTCATTGAAGTAACAATCAAAATGAACTAGTTGATATACGGGAAGTGGCATTGGCAAGTTGCTGAAGTAACAGTGGAAATTGAAGCAGATTACACACGTGAAGTTATAGTACACCTTGAACTACTTTATATACGTGTAAGTGATGTGATAACGCAAACTGAACTCTTACTAGTGAAATGACAGTGACAATTTGATGAGGTGACAGTGTAATTGGAACTAGTTCACTTAAGTAACAATCAAACTGCACTAGTTCATGTTAGAGTGAACTGGCTGTGTAATTGGAACTAGTTCCGTGAACTGAAGTGACAGACACTTTTAGTGAACTGTCAGTGAAACTGAACTAGTTCATGTTAGTGAAATGGCAGTGATAACGGAACCAAACCACAACAATCAAGTAATTCACTTGATCTCTTTTCAGAGTAAACTGTAATTTAATGTGATTATACTTAGTGATATTGCTTTTCAATTGAGAGTGGTTCATATGTGAGATTAATTGCATATTTATGTTGACATAAACTAAATTATGATGAGTGATTGCAAAGTTATAATACGATTTGGAGACTCTTTCATGTAAATAGAGAGTTTCCTGCCAAATATTGGATATAACTGAGTTTGATATTAATTCCAACGTCCATTAACACTTGTACACGTTGTGTAAAAATGATATGAGGCTAATGACTGAAGTATCCTCGTGTGTTAATCCTTGACAAGTAGTTATTTGGAGCTGCTAATTCCAATATGTAATTAATGTCCACCTACATTGGACACAGTTGCGCTTCCATTTCTGCCAATACGCTGTGATCAAGAGGGCACAATTCCTACGTGCCAAAGGTTTGTAAGTACTTTGTAAAAGGAAACAAGAGTTTGACAATATACTGACATTAATCAAGTATAGTTGGTCTGTCAAATAATTTGCTATACGCAATATCGTTTTTCATTTTCTACTGTATATCGAGCAAGTGCTTTATTTCTGGGAAGTTTTATCAGGAACAATAGCAAAAAAACCATCAACATACCTATACCAGGTTTTAAAAATTAAAGGGACTGCTTTAGTGACTTGCATGTCTAAAAAACTCATAAAAAGATCAGCAAGAAAAAGAGAAAGAAGACTACCCATTGCTAAGCCAGAAGTTTGTTGTAAATTCACCTGACTAACACGTAGACGATGCTTTAAAATTACTAACTTTACAAGATGAAGTAATAAAATTTAAATTAGAGACTAATATTAATGATTTTTTTTCCAGATCTAAAGATAATAATAAATAATAAATTAAACTTTGGTATTTATAGAAAGTCTACTCATATCGGTAATTACATAAAAATAAAAGTTTTAACCCTTTTCAGATAAATTTGCTGTTTTAATAGTTTAATTTATAGATTAATAAATATAACTCTGAATAAAGAAGAATTTAATAAAGAATATAAAGATATTATGAATACTTCTTTAAATATAAAAAAAACTGTTAATGATATTTCTACACTTAAAAATAAGAAACTATTACAATTTTAAAATATTTACTTACCAACCCTGGGTCAGTAAACCTTTTTAAAAAATTTAAGGACTTAGGTATAACTTTAGTTTCTCAAAACAAATATAGTTTTAAAACTTACTACATTTCTCTGAAAAAGATAAAATTTCTAGCAATAACAGATCTGGTATTTATCAGTTTAATTGTTTAGATTGTGATAAAGTTTATATCGGAAAGACAAAACGTTATTTAGAAACCAGAACAAAAGAACATTTTCGTAACAATAAGCATACACAAAGTGATAAATCGGCCATATCATTTCATTTTTGGTCATTTAACCATGAAGTAAATCCTGAAGTTAAATTATTAAAGCAATTAAATGTTCCAGACATTAAATACTTTGGGAAAAGATATTTATTTTAAAAGACAAACATCACGTAATGAATTTTGAAACACTGTGTCTTTGTGGGTTAGTAAAATTAAAATGTAGTTTTCAGAAATTGAAAACACTCTTTATTTCCGGTGAAAGACAGTTTGTACACCCCTTTTGGAGCAAGATGACGTAACATACATCAAGACAGTCTCTCGTGGCTTTGGTCTATATTTGTTCAATCCAAAGCCACATATTGAAGTAGCTTACTGTATTGTTTAATTCAAACCCTAGTCAATTTGAAGTAATGATGCGATGTCCTTTCGTCAGTACACATGCAGTAAGGTCCTAATATACCAGGAGGTACCCAAAACAAACCGGACTCCGAGGGCGCTGCCACACGTAGATGTAGTACAGGGTTCTCACGCTAGGTGTGTTAGTAGAGACCTTCAAGAAACAGCTGTGCAGACGGCGTCAGTGTAGAGCTGAACGTGCAAGTGTTGGTATTGTGTTTCTCTGACTGTTGGCGGGTTACCTCTGCGAAGTCGTTATGGCAACTTTAAAAGAACAAAGAGTGTGTGTGAAATTTTGTTTCCTACTTAAAACAACCGCAACGGATACACACCAAATGCTTGAGGAAGCTTTCCAGGAGGACGCTATGAGCCGCACACAGGTTTTCGAGTGCTTTGGGTGCTATAAACGTGGTGAGATGTGTGTTGAAGACCAAGTTCGTTCTGGACGCCCTTCAACATCGCAAAATGAGGAGAACATTGAAAAGATCCGCCAAAACATCAACGAGGATCGTCACCAAACGATCGACCAAATTACAGCAGCGACAGGAGTCAATTGAAGCTCGTGCCAGCGGATTTTGAGGGAGGATATGCACATGAGACGTGTTGCTGCTAAATTTGTTCCGCGCCTTCTCACACAGGAGCACAAAACCATCCGCATGAATGTGTGTCAGGACTTGAAAACAGAGATTGTACGTGATCCAAACTTCTTGAACAAAGTCATTACAGGGGATGAGAGTTGGTGTTACGGGTATGACAAGCGTCAAGACAGTGGAGGACCCCCAACTCTCCCAGACCAAAAAAGCAAGGCAAGTGAGGTCAAATGTGAAGACGATGATCATTGTCTTTTTTGATGTTCGTGGAATTGTGCATCGGGAATTCGTGCCCCCTGACCAGACCGTTAACCAGCACTTTTACTTGGATGTTTTAAGGCGTCTGCGAGAGGATGTGAGGAGAAAACGCCCGGATCTTTGGCTATCAGGTGACACGACAACGCTGCAGCACACACGGCCTTAGAGTGACCCACTATTTGTCATCTCAGAGGTGGTCTGTCGATCCCCACGCTCCGTATTCGCCGGACCTAGCCCCGTGCGACTTTTTTCTATTTCCACGAATGAAAAAAACTCTAAAAGGGGAGCGTTATGACGATGTGGAGGCGGTAAAAACAGCTTCGCAAAGGGCACTGGACAATATCAAACTTGAAGAGTTGCAAACATGCTTCCAACAGTGGGAAAAGAGACTTGACAAGTGCATCGCATGTAATGGAGAGTATTTTGAAGGTGACTGAAGTAATTTTGTAAAAAGGTTCATCAATAAAGTTTATATTGCAACAATCCGGTTTCTTTTGCCCCCCCTCGTATTTAAGTTGCGGTTTGAAAGGGTATTTATTAGTGTTGTGAACATATGGAACTGGAGAAAGAGAGAGACATAAATTTCCTTCCAAGAATCAGTACTTAAAGAGTGTTTGTTTACAATATATCTGTTTGTGCCGTACTCCTCTCCCATACGTCTACAACAAATGCATTTTACCTTCAGACAGATCTGCACCACGTCAGACAACTGAGAGTTGCTTGTGTTGACGTTCATTTATTAAGACCGTTTAGAGCGACTGTTGTGCAAGGCAAGATTGTTGTCAAAATAACTATCATGATTAACCGAGCTACACGTACGAGGTAGTAAACAACGAAATGAATAAAATGAGTTACAGACATTACAGCTGTGTTACACACATTGTTTCATAAATTTTACTAACTAGGTAGAATACAAGTGCTGTTCAATAAAGAATGATCACATTTTTTTTTTTTTTGACAAGGTACCTTTCCTCATCCTCATAATTTTGATGGTCCTTCTCAAAATAGTCTCTCCTAAATGCGATAGACTTGTCCCAGCGTTTCTGCCAGTCTTCAAAGACATGCTGGAAACCATTTTTGAGAGAACCTTCAAAATCACCTCCGCAGCCTTCACCACTGCTTCTGATGATGGAAAATGTCTCCCACGAAGACGTTTCTTCAAGTTAGGGAATAGAAAAAAGTCACATGGGGCTAAATCCGGACTATAGGGAGGGTGAGGGATGTACTTCACCTTAATTTTTGTAAGATATTCAGCAACAACATTGGCAATATGCGGCCGCGCATTATCGTGGTGTAGCATACAGCTTGCTTCACGGAAATGTGGTCTTTTGCGCCTGATACGGACTTGCTATGTTTTCAGGACATCCCTGTAGTATTATCCAGTTACTGATGTGTGTGCAGGTACAACATGCTGATAAACCATTCCATGTATATCAAAGAATGAGATGACCATAACTTTCCCAGCAGAAACAACCACTTTTGTTATTTTGGGGGTTGGTGATTAAGGAGATTTCCACACTGAGCTTTGCTGTTTGCTCTCATGATCAAAATGATGTAGCCAAGTTTCATCAGCAGTGATTACGTTTGAAAGAAACTCCGGATCTTCCTCTAACATCAACTTTAACTGCATACAGACCTGCATGCGAATGTCCTTTTGTTCGGGAATCAACAGTCTTGGAACTCATCGCGCACAAACACGTCTCGTGTGTAATGTTTCTGTCACCAACGTGTGGGTGGCACCCAATGAAATGTTCAGTATTTCAGAAAGTGATCTTAAGGTTATTCGTCGATCCTCTCTCTCAATGGCAGCAGCAGTGTTTATGTTTTCTTCCGTAAGGGCAGTAACTGGAGCACCAAGTCTATCTTCCTTTGAAATTGATTGTCTCCCCTCTTTAAACATTTTAAATCACCTTCGAGCTGTGCTGTAGGGAAGGCCATAGGCCTCCTGTAACAATGTATAGGCCCCAACTAAAGATTTGTTGAGACGAAAGCAGAATTTCAAAGCTGCATATTGCTCCTCGCGTGTTACCTCCATTACAGCGTTAGGCGATACTGAACATGTCTGAACTTGCCTGGTTCTCACAGGCGGGAACCAGGAGTACCAACAACAAAACTACTACAGCGTATTTGTTACACATCAATCTAACAGAATATAATAATATTGAATTTTAGTGTTAAAAACTATGAGCATAAAAAATTGTGATCATTCTTTATTGAACAGCTCTCGCGGCTGTCACTCCTTGAAGCAATGGGCTATGGTTATGACTAGGGGACAGATTTTGATGAAAAGTTATCTTTTTTCTGAGTTGTCATAGACGATGCTTATGGGAAATTAAGTACATTCTGGAACAAATACCATCAAAATGCATTTTTCTACATTTTTATAGTAAAGTCATTTTTAACATTTAGATGCATTTTCCGGTCATTTCCTTTCTTTCTCACGAATTTATTGGGCATTTTTAGCTGTAGCCCGCATTCGAGAGGCCCATTCGATTCCCGTGGCCGACATACTCTAATCCATGGGCGTTATTTTAATAATCTGTGATTAAATTTCACTTATATAATAATCTTTTTTGAAATAGTAACGTTGTAAGTGCCTTGAAGAAAGTGGCATGACATTGGATAAGTCAACTGAGTTAGTAGGGATTTCGGAAGAAAGGATACAAAATGTAAAAGGCGAGATTGTGGACAAAATTGACAGATAGGAACATTTGTGTTGGACAAATATAAAGGATACCAAACAGTTTGTCAGATTGCCGATATCTTGTCAGGAGAAAGCTTCAGAATTAATATTGTTGAACAGGATTTAACAAGTAGTGACATAGTGTTTTTCAAATATGCATCTATAATGTTACCCAAACGGCGAACTTGCGGTCGGCTGCGGGACGGGATGGCCGGTGGAGGGGGGCGTATGGCATCGGGACCGCACATTCGCCGATCAGCTGGCGCTTGCGGAGGCGTGACGTAGTGGAGAGAGGGGAAACCACGGGGGTGGCTGAATCTTCTTTCCCCCCTCTCCCTGCCTCCTGAAAGAACGCGAAATCTCCGGAATATCGTTCCTCTCCATGGTAAAGAATTCTCTAGAAACATTTTGCCACCTATAAATAGAAGCATGGTGTGACCGTAGTTTCCTCCGGGATCCAACCTTCAGGGTGCGGGTCGAAGGCAAACTCTCCATCATAGCGGCGGGAGTCCCGGAAGGCAGTGTACTGTCGCCGTTACTCTTTGCTGCCTACATGTCTGACTTCCCCACAGAGCCTCGCACTGTCCTGTGCCAATATGCTGACGACGTCCTCATCTTGGCCCAGAACAAACACGTCCGCTACTGCCTCCCTCCGCTGCAACGATCACTCCGGGCCATAGGCACGTGGAGTGAAAGGTGGAGGATGGCCATCAGCCCGCAGAAGAGCTCCGCCCTTCTGCTGGGGAAGGTCCTCCGCTGGCGCCCGGAAGGAGACCTGCGGTTGAGGCAGAGAAGGATCCCTTGGGTCCGGACTGCCAAATACCTGGGTGTCCGACTGGACCGCGGCCTCACATTCACCCCACATGCCCGTGAAAAAATCGGCCTCGGCCATGCAGTGCTCAGGCAGTTATACCCCATATTCCTTTCGACCATGCCCATCCGCCTGAAACTACGGGTGTATCGTGCGATCATCCCGCCCCTGATCCTGTATGGATGCGAGGTCTGGGGATCGGTGGCTCGTACCACCATCCGCAGACTGCAAGCCGTGCAGAACAGGGCGCTTAGGATAATCTATGGTACTGAACGTATGTTTCCCTCATACATTCTCCACACCCATTCTGGCATACCTTACATTGAGGACGTTGTGCGCGAACGCTCGCGCTCATTGTATGCCAGGATTACATCGCAACCCAACCACCTAGTGAACACACTAGGGCAGTATGACCATCGCTTACCTAGGAGGAGAAAGAGCTACCGCCTCCCCAAGGACGCCCTTGCGTGGTGAGACCAGCCTCTCATCCCCTCAACTCTACACTCTGTTCCGGCCACACTGGGGCTGGAACTGGCCCGCCGGCTGAACCCCGGCAGCCGGGTCCTCCGGTGTGACCCCGATGAATACCATAACCTAACGATCCCCAACTTACCCGACCTCTCGCTCCTGGCCCCGTCACGCTGGACGGACCCTGCAACGCAGGCCGCCAACAGCGTGGCGGCTCAGGGCACTGGCCTCCTTGGAAGCTACCCCCGCCACCAGGAGCATTAGCAGAGGTCGAATCAGGTCCTTCAGTTAACAATGACATCCAAGCTTTGGAGAAATGACAAAATCTTTAAGACCGCAAGGGTAAATCCGCACAGCGGATAGGTACCGTGGCGATCTACCCACCGTCCGGGAGCACCCGGACGACTTGTTCTCGCTCTTGGCTCTCAAGAGTCAGTTCTTGGCTAGCAGCCGTGAAGAGTGCCGAGCTAGCGAATGGACTGTGTACGTGTATCAGAGGAGTTGTACGTAATTGCGAGTGTGGAGTGGACCTGTGACAGATGAACTGGTGGATTTTAATTGTGTGCGCTACGTAATTTTATGTAATCGGCAAGTGCTCCAACGGTAATTCGTTGGAAATAAAGAACATTTTGAGTTTGTGCAATTGGAATTTTAATTTCACGGAGCCACAAAGTCACAATAACATCTGTGGAAGTGGAGAGAAGTTTCTCAAAGTATAAAACAGTTTTAGCTGACAACAACCGTTCCTTTACTTTTGATAACTTGAAGATGACCAACGCTAAGTAAGGTAAGTTTTGGCTAACGGGTACAGTAACTTATTGTTTCTTATTTCATAAAACTGAAAACGACCTGATGAATTTTGAATTTATTTATTATTTAGTAGCAATAATGGCATTATTTACTAAAGAATTGAATTTCAAAATGTGGATATTCGAACCATATTTTCATTATTTATCTGTGACAGTTATTTATTTATTGTTATGAAACTCTTAATTTTTGTTAGGTCATTTTTTTACATATTATGTGCATTTTTTATATATTAAGGGCATTTTATAGCTCATTTTTAAAGAATGTTTAGGTCAACAACTTCCAAGCCCTACTTATGAATCACACACGGCAGGCCTCTGCTCTTTTGTCTGCCATTTACCGCTTTACGTGTACCTTACTAGTGCAATTTTTAAAAAATCTTAGTGCAGTTTGAACTGTAGATGTTTTAATTTATTTTACATGTTGTACCGCAGCAAAGTCCTGCACTTCTACCAACTTTGGAATTTATTTATTCCTTTTTTATTTAGGGAGTTAACAGATACTTTTTGTACATTTTATCCACTTGCTGTACGGAAGTTTTAGCCAAAGCAAAAACAAATGAAGTTGTTAGAGTGTTTGAAACAGAATTGAGTCTGCAGCGAGAAGAAACAGCAGGCTAGATCAGAAGATAAATGGACGATAGGAGGAGTTTAAGGGTCATTTAGCTGTTTGGGTCACTTGGATAAGATATTTTACGGGAAATACATTCTTTTTAACGTAATGTTTATCAAGAGCATATTCACACACTCCTGTAGCAGCGTACAGTGAAAATTAAGGCATGAAGCATGAAAGGAAATACTCATAAGAATTAGAAAACTTGTAAGTTTGGTTTTTAGTTATACACAACCTTTAAGTGTTGTGGTACCCATTTTAGAACTTACGCTAAAGGTTAATTTATATGTCTTAGGTATATGAAAGAGGCTACCGACTTTACTCTCCTACCAGAGGAAGTCATTTTAACGATTTAAATAAATAAACAGATTAATTAAAAAGCCCATAAGGACCTCCCACCCACGGGTGGGGTCAGCTTGGCCGTTTCTTACAGGATGAGCAAATTACTGAGGGATAGCAGTTCTCTCTCTACCCTTAATACTGCATCGTTATATCTAGAAACCACTGTTACTGCAGGAACCTTACTTCTAGCAAACACCCTCTTCCTCCGATAGGACAGTCTCCGTTCTTCGAGGCAACCTAATGAGTCGCTTTAGGAAAGCGGCTGGCAGGACTCGGTTGTACTGGCCTTTCGGGGAGGTTGCAACTGGTATCTGTAGGTACCCTGCCCTCTACACTGTCGTCGCTTCTTAAGAAGGCCACCTACTCTCTCCTCTCAACTGATTGTTCCTACCGGGAATGCACCACTTGAAGGCATAACTACAAAAGACCAAGACTGGTCGACCTGGCGAAACCCCTTCGTACCTAATTCAATAAAATAAAATGATCAGATATAAATCTCATCCATCTTATACTGAAACAGCGATATTAGACAAGAACTATATGTAGAAACTACAGTGTGATTCATATACACCTGAACCATTTCAATAGGCCATAACTGTTGAACCAATAATACGGCACACGTGCAACTTTGGGAGAATATAATATACAATTGGAAGATTACGTTACACTATAGGGCCCAAATGACCTTGTTGTCGACGGGCCATAAAACACCACACACTCGTCACTCGTTACACTATTTACATCTCAGAGAAAATGTTGACAGTGTGCTCCACCAGCATCTATACATGTTTGTACTCGTCTCACCATATTCTCTTAAGTTTTACAGAAATGATATCCAACTGACAGAAGCTTATTTCCAGCAAGATGGAGCAACGTGTCATACATGTAATGACACCATGGAACTTGTAACCAGTTTCTTTGATATTCGAATAACCTCAAAACGTCTGTGGTCCCGCCGATCCCCTCACCTAACCTCACCGGATTTTTCTTGTGGGGGTATCTAAGAATAGAGTGTACAGGAATAGGCCACGGACAATTGATATTCTCAAGCAATCCATTCGAACCGAAACAAGTAACATTGGCGAGGATACGCTCTGTTTGTACAAAAGTAGAGGAAGTCATGTATATAAAACATTTGACTATCACTTAAAGTCTACTGTATTCCCTTGTAACTACAATAAGATAATATTTATCTTGAAGTAGATAGAGCAATAAGTGTTTGTACAAGAGTAGAGAAAGTCATTAATATAAAACATTTGACTATCACTTAAAGTCTACTGTATTCCCTTGTAACTACAATAAGATAATGTTTATCTTGAAGTGGATAGAGCAATAGGTGTTTGTACAAGAGTAGAGAAAGTCATGTATATAAAACATTTGACTATCACTTAAAGTCTACTGTATTCCCTTGTAACTGCAATAAGATAATGTTTATCTTGAAGTGGATAGAGCAATAAGTGTTTGTACAAGAGTAGAGAAAGTCATGTATATAAAACATTTGACTATCACTTAAAGTCTACTGTATTCCCTTGTAACTACAATAAGATAATGTTTATCTTGAAGTAGATAGAGCAATAAGTGTTTGTACAAGAGTAGAGAAAGTCATGTATATAAAACATTTGACTGTCACTTAAAGTCTACTGTATTCCCTTGTAACTACAATAAGATAATGTTTATCTTGAAGTAGATAGAGCAATAAGTGTTTGTACAAGAGTAGAGAAAGTCATGTATATAAAACATTTGACTGTCACTTAAAGTCTACTGTATTCCCTTGTAACTACAATAAGATAATGTTTATCTTGAAGTTGATAGAGCAATAAGTGTTTGTACAAGAGTAGAGAAAGTCATGTATATAAAACATTTGACTGTCACTTAAAGTCTACTGTATTCCCTTGTAACTACAATAAGATAATGTTTATCTTGAAGTAGATAGAGCAATAAGTGTTTGTACAAGAGTAGAGATGAGTATGTACATGGGAAATCATTCTCTTAACCTATAGCTTGTCGTCATGGATGGAAATACTCTACTGCATGCAATTGAATCAAAGTGTTCTAAATTCATTTGTCATTCTGGAGCAATAAAATATAAAGAGGTTCTTTGGTCGTCTTTTGTTATCAGCGATGTAGTGGAATTCCTTGAGGAACACGCCCCAAATCGTTCTTTTTTTGCATAAATTATCTTGTCACTTGGAAATAGAATTTTCGCGACAGAGGTTGTCAGCGCACGTTTGACAGGTTGGCAAGCTTGTCTCAACCTCTCGATACAACACGACAGGGGTAGACAAAGCCACTACCATGTTACAAAACTGTCTTCTGCCATTCACTTTTCAGCATTGAAGATGAACTGTCAATAAGAAGGACCTATAATCTCTGGAGTTGGTATGTAACTCTCTGGTTCCCTAGGGTGTGTGTTGAAAGGTTTTCCTAGTGTAAAAACGTTTAACATGACTCCTCTGCAGAGCGAATTGAAGCCGAAGATCCGGATCGAAATTGTACAGCACTTAAAGGAAACTGAACTTGTATTAACATACATATGAGATAAATTAAATTACTTTATAATAACAACGTAATTAATAATAAACAAATACGAAAAAAACAAAACAAAGATAGACTTTTATGTGATGTTTCTAAACTCTATTCACGCTTCGGTAGCGTATATGTTAGCATGTCTGCGTCACAGGTCCCAAGTTCGAATCTTGGTTAGGGTGAGTTACTTGGATAAGGTTTCTCCGGGGTTTTCGCTTATCCTGAAAGACGAATGAATAGGTAACTCTAAGCTCTAAGCACCCTGGACTCATTTGAGCATCATTTCACCCATTTATTTATCGTCCGATATGACTTAACTTTGGAGGACCTAAATGACAAAAAACAAAAAAAGAAAAATACAAAAAAAAAAAAAAAAAAAATCACGCTTCAGTTCCACGAAAAGAGAAACAAAGAAGGAAATAAGAATACAAAGGAATCAAAACAAATGAAGGCATGCCGCTTAAAAGTGTGAAATTTGAATGCGTTACATTCTTGTGTATGGTGTGAGTGTAGTGTTTAACACCCGCTTTTACTACATACGGCACCGCAGGCGATGACAGTGATGGTACATGAGATGAAGATGGAGCACCGGTGGAATGAGATGGCGGGGGAAACCGGAGATCCCGGAGGAAACCCGCCCCAGCGCCGTGTTGTCCACCACAAATCTCACTTTGCGGTCGCCTGGGATCGAACCCGGGCGGCCTTGGTGAGAGCCAAGCGGTCTAACCACTGAGCCACGGCGCGGCCATATTCTTGTGTAAGTTCATTTCCATATTGTCACCCAATTATCGGAAGGCATGACCGCCTGGCAGCTGGGTAGGAGACAGGAGGAATTCAGTCCATGACCACCCATTTATCTTGTAGCTTTCACTGAGGAGATAGTTGGAAAAACATTACTAGTCACTGTACCGTCTTTTTTCCCTCCCACTGATGTCTGGAACAATCGGCATGAAGTTCCGAGCCGCGAAGCTTCTAGAAACAGCGATCTTCCTATATAAGGGCTGCAGTGGACGAGTCAGTTCAGTTCCTGGCGAGCAGCCGTGAAGAGTGCAATGCTAGCGAACGGACTGGAAGACTGCGTACGTGTATCAGAGATTTTGTACGTAATAGTGAGTGTGGAGGGGGCCTGTGACAGACGAACTGGTGAATTGTAATTGTGTGCGCTACGGAATTCTATGTAATCGGCAAATGTTCCAAATGTAATTCGGTGGAAATAAAGAAAATTTTGAGTTTGTGCAATTGGACAAAGTCACCTTATTTACATCATTTTAATAATGTGACGTATTATTAAAGGTGGCCAAATTATTAGACTAAAGCTATGAAAGCCTTCTTTATTTACTTAACATTCATACATGAGGTCTCATATATATATATATATATATATATATATATATATATATATATATATCATCCGGAAACTGGAGTCAGTACTTTGTATACATTCCTTTGTTGCAAGTTAACATTTTTATTAGGTTAGAGCATGCCTTCAACAAATGTTTTACACTTATTTGTAATATCCACATCATGTTGCCAGATAACTGTCTCGATAAGTTGTAATATGAGTTTTCTTGATGATCTTCTGCACAGCGGACCATAAATTCTCGATCGCGTTCACATCAGGACTACTTCCTGGTCATGGAAGCACCGAAAGATCCAAATCCTGTAAGTAGTGTGTTATTTTCTTGTCTTTGTGACACAGTGCACCATCGTGCACAAAGATACGTGAATAATTTCAAAACCAATCCCTTATCTGGGGCAGAACTCGAGTTTCAAGAACTCCTAAGTACTGATCTTGCTTCATGGTCCCCTCAACAATGTACAATCTTCCAGTAGCATGGACAGACATAACTCTCCAGGCCATCACCTTGGTAGGGTGTTTCACAATTGGTTGCACTCACTGATGATGAAACTCTTCCTCAGTTGTCCTCCGGACATACTAACTGCTTTCGTCAGTATCTTAAAACTGATTCATCACTAAAGCACACCAGAAAAGAGAAAGCTACATTAGTGTCATTTCGCAGGGGAGGGAATCCGTCCACTTCAGCTACTTGGTGCGGGCGCTGCGGACCCCTAGCATTCGTGGTACCTCTGACGTTACTAGAGGAACCTCGGGACGAACATTCGAGCCCCTGCCTTTGAGAGTTCTTCGGATTGGGTTGGTCTCGAGAGGGCAGTGGTTCCTGATACCCGTGGGAGATCGGGTACGTCTCCGGACGGGGTTGAGGGAAGCCATCAATATTCCCAGGTACTAGCCAGCATAGCTGATCCTTGTTTAACATAAGCTTGCCCCGTATCTCTTAACGGCCACGTGACCTAATCATCTCTCATTGGCTGCTGTTGTGGTATAGGCTGTTGTGTGGTAAAAATTAGTTCGTTATTTAACATGGTGATATATATATTTATATGTTGGAAGAGAGTTGTCAAATTTATATTTTCGTAACTGTTTAAATTAAATATATTACGCAACAGAAATGATTTATCTGAAATGCATGTTAATTCTTAGACGAAGTAAAGAGGAGGTTCTTTTGCTCTCAAGCACATGGCACGATAGCACGTGATTTAGCGGTAGTGGTGACATATTTGTTTATATGACTTTTATCACTGACCTTGTTTTGAACTGGATTAGTCATATATCGCCATTCGACGATGTGCTGTGCCGAATGCGAGAGCTAAATTATTTTATTGATCGTTTATTGCGCGTGTACTTATTATATGTATAATGACAGAGTCTATCGCCAGTTTTTCGCTGCAGCATCGCAAGGGAAAACCTTTACAAAACGGCGAAAAAAGAATTGTGGTGCATGTGTTTAATGCACTCACAGAGAAGAATCCGTCTTTGTCAGTGAGAGAAGTGGAACAGCTGTGCTCTGAACTTGCAGGTGTGTTAGGAACATCGCGACATGAAATTGAGACAACAGGAAAACTTACCACTCCAGGGGTGATATTGCTGTGTGGCGAAGACGTTATTCAAGTACAATCAGACTGTACCGAGATACAAATCGGAAAGTATACTCACTTGACGAGACTTGGGTGAATGAAGGAAACACGACAAGTATGGCGTGACACGACTTTTAAAACTGAATGGCAAGCATTTTTGCTAGGTATGTGTGCTGGTTTGAAAAATCCCATTGGAAAAGGCCGCACGCCTTTCATTAGAGACTTGTTTCAGTTTCATTACTCATTCATTCAGTTTCAACTTCATTATAAACTTCATTATTTTTGCATGCCTTCACATTCTTATTTGTATGATTTATCTATCTAACTGGCAATTATTATGACGTTTACTGCAGGTTTCAATGTGACGGGAAGGCACCGCCTATGGCCCTTGGCGCGAAAGCATTAGCCAATTAGGATGAGGGGGAAGGTTATATGAAACACAGATTCGTAGAAGGTGTGCTAGATCACCAGGCCGCCCCACCGAGGCCTTATCGGTAGCCTTCAAATTTTGGTGTTGCCGCGCGTAAGTGGGGTATCCACTTACATCCCGTATTGAGTCCACAGGACCATTTAGGGGGGGGGCCTTGTTAGTCTCTATGTCTTGTCCCAGGAAAGAGCCTCGTAGATGCCGGGCACCCTTTTGTGACAGCTCGGTAAAGTCTGTTTAATTAACGCGTGTGCACGTCGGCCTCTGCCTTTGACGAACCCTCCTTCTCGCAGTCCTTTCTGCAAGGTTGCCACCTTTCTTGATACGTCATGGATATCGTACGAGGTTTCGTCTAAATAAATTACCTTATGTCCATTACTGCGAAACTTCCTTAATATATATATATATATATATATATATATATATATATATATATATATATATATATATATATATATATATATATATATATCGCCAAGCTACAATTCTACTGGATTCCATAATAACTCTTATCTTATTCAAAGTGCGGTATTTGAAACCCAGCTCCTTTAGGAGACCGCGCAAAGTGCAGCGCCCATAAGGAAAATCACAAATTTCTTGCAAACGTGCAACCAATTCGTCTAAGGTGGGCGCTCTCCCTTTTGCATAGAATCTATAAATTTATCGACGAATTAAATCGCACGTGAAATTATCTACTTTAGAGAAACATTTCCTTTTGTTTTTACACTTGATCGGCGTCTTTGGTATTCCTTTCGTCACAATATTTCTTACTGTATTTCTGTGAATACCCAGAATTTATCAGAGTCATTACCAAGATTATTTTTCAGTAGATATTTATATGAGTTCAAAACAAGCGCTTCAATTTGCTTAGAAAGAGTTCCCGTTATTACTTTGTTTTTTTGAGGCTTCTCCAGTAACATAACTCGGCCCAGTTATTCACATTATTGTCTTCGCTTTGACTGAAAGTTATCTACTAGTTCATTTGCATTTATCACTGCATTTCTCTCCCATGGTCTCCACATCGTGACACACAACGAATTTCTGCACGTAATGAAACAGATCAACTGGAAGTTGGAACTTTGGCAAATGAGACTCCACGTGGAGTAGACATGCGACTGTCATTTTCAGAAGAACAGTTGATTGGTCCTCAACGACAGTGCTCTATTTCTGAAGTGTGAAGATAGATTTATGACGGTCATTAGTGGGCGGTAGTTTCAGGTTCCTTTGACTCCGAACTGAACACGCGTTAACTAAACAGACTCTAACTCCCTAGTGGAGGGAGGCGCGGGTCCTTGGTGCTACGGGTCCAGGAATGATGGGAGTAGATCCTCTGGCATGAGAAGATACCAATGTCAACTACTGGTCAACAATATACTTAATAAGTTATCCCAAATAATACCTTTGTGTAGTCTATCAAGGTTATCCATAATTGAATCTAGTTATTAAGTTAAATTATCTTCGTGACAAAGAGTGTCACAGTGTGTCACATTAATGAGCTCTTTGCAGTCAACAGAATGCCAATGTCTTTGCCAATCTCTTTGCCCAGTCGAGTCTCCTTGTCATATCTGGTGTGAGCTTTGCTTCTTTTGTGAGTCTTGGAGCCTTCGATCAGGGTTCTCCTGATAGTTCTAGGCCTCTAGTTACTAAAGTATTCCTCAAGTCTTTACTAGTGACTTATTGGTTTCTGCGTGATTCAGCCATAACCTTACTTACATCTCTAGGGCTCTACTAGCTTTTTCTACGGCAGTTCCCGCTTCGCTATGCATAAATCTTATTTTTTTCGTCTATTTTTTATTTTTTTTTTTAATTTATTATTTGTCTGATCAGCAGTATTGCTATACAAGTCATTGATAAATTACATAAGTATTACATACAAATTAACAACTGAGGAGTCATGTCCTGTCACATATACAATAGGTGATAAATGTATAATATAAACAAAAGCAATTAAAAACATTTAAATGAAAGATAATAAAAGATAAAGTATATAACAGGATAGCTAACACATAGAATAACATTAAATAAGATGGATAACAAATGAAAGGTGAGGCTAGATTATGATCAGTTGTGTTATGAGAAAAATAGAGGATATACTTTGAATTAGTGAGAAAAGTCGTTCGCTATCTTCTGAATCGGTGAGTAGGTTGTCTTGAGGCAGTTCTGGTCCTTTGGAAGTTTCCTCGTCCAATGTCATAGGTTACAGCGCCTGGTACTTCGGATAATCTAACGGAGAATGTCTTTGATATTGTGACTTTGTGGGTTCTTGAAATGAGAAGTCCAGGTTATAAACACAAAAAATTGCACTTTATTTCCGTAGAAATACGCTTCTTACACATACACAATAGAACATACACGGTCAACAAACACAGCTGTCCACCCGCACGCGTTCAACTACCCACTGACTCTCATTGGCGGGCGGGCTGCATTTTTATACTTTACTAACATTCCAGAAATTTCTCAAACAATCGAGACCCGGCTAGAACAAAGGCGAACTGTCGAGAAATCTGCCTCCCTCCTCCACCATCTCGGCGAGCTTTTATCTCCGTATTGCAGTGCCATCTCTTTGATCTCGCTGTCCGCGCCGCCTCCAATCAACAATGGCCTGGCGACAATATCAATTTGAAGTACAGATGTATGGGAAGAATACCAAGTTCCTGATGGAGTTCATCATTTCTATTGAACCATGGAGCCTTTGTAATACTGCGCAGAAATTTGTTTTGTATAACCTGAAGTCGATGAATGTGTACCCCATACAGGAGCAGCGTAAAAATTATGTGGCGTATAAGAGATTTGTAGCACTCCAGACCAAGCTGTGATTTCTTCTGTAGCAATGGATACAGCTTTTTAATTCTAGAAATGGTTATTGTGGAAATGTGAGATATATGAAAATTCCAGGTTAGTTTAGTGTCAAGCATTACGTCTAAATATTTAACTGGTGTTTCTGGAAGCTTCCATGTCAGTTGTTTTCCCTGCAGATCCAATTGGGATGGATTTTGATAACATCTTAAGGATTATATTTTCGTTTCCGTTTTATTAGTATTTAATACTACTCACCACATTTTGAACCACTTAGACAACATATTTAATGATTTTTGTAGCTTGTTGATTGCAGTACTTTTTTTAGTAGTAGTAATTTATTTCCTTTTACATCAACAAATGGAAATACAAAATCAAAATTACAATTATAAAATCCATACTGAAATATGTCATATATTCCTAAATCCAGAAAATCCTATCTTGTTGCCCACCATTGGCTAATAACTCGGTACCCATACACCTAACCCTAGGTTTTCGTGTATTGGAGGCCCTCTGCTCCTTTTTACACTTTCTTCCATTTCACCTATCCCACTCTACATTTTTCTCTTAATTGTTCTTAGCCATCTCTCTTTAACTTTCCCTAAATAATTCCCTATATTTCTATTGTTCTTTTCTCCTTTTACTGACAACATTTTTCTAATTACTACTTCACCCCCCCCCCCCAAATTTTCCCATTTACGTAGCCAAGCCTGCTCTCTCCATATCTATGTTTGACTACAATTTAGTATACAATGGATATCTACATTCTCTTCTCCACACAATGGACATTTATCTAGCTCCCTCTCTTGAGCTATACCTTTCAAGTTTCTCACTCCTGTTCTCGCCCAAGCAAAACCTTCTCGCCCTAACTTGCTACATATATCTATATATCCTTCCCTCCCCCAGGTTGTTTTTATTTCTCTATATAATCTTAGTGAGCTTTTGTCACTTGTATTGGCGAAAATGTCTTGTCTGTCAATATCTTCTAATCTTAGCTTAACTTCTTTCCAGAAGCCTCTATACCCATACTCTGCATTTATCCAAGAATGACCCATACCTATCTGCTTCAACAAGTCATACACTTTATGTGCCCAAGACCCCCCCCCCCAGTTACTTCTCTTTTGAATATGAAAACATTCTTTAATTATATTGCCATCTTCTAAGTTAGTGATTCTGTATAAGTATTTCATTGCCCTTGACAAGATTTTAATTTTAGTAGAATGCCTGCCTAGTTCTAATTGTGCTGCCCCATTAGGTGATGCTATTGGTAATCCCAATATGTATTTACAAAAGGATCCATTCACTCTATCAGTCTCTCTCCAAGCCTCATCTATTCCCCAAACCTCTGATCCATGTAACATTCTACTTTCTACTACTGCCGTATAAATCCTCTAGAACCATTTGACATTTATATCCGGTAGTTTACTGTAGCATGATTTTATCACTCTCATGGCCATTTTACCTTTTGCCACAGACATCTTTTTTTGTTCTTTCTAGCTGCCATCTGAACTCAACCTTGTACCCAAATAATCAAATCCCCGTACTACTCTATTTCTCTTCTATTAATCTCCCATTTCTAATCATTACGCAACCTGTATCCTTTTTTGAAGACCATAATCTTTGTTTTGTTTTCATTCACTTTCAAACTCCATTTATTGCAATTAGAATTGGCTGCCTCCATTGCTCTTCTCAGCCCTCCATTTGATATGGACCCAACTACTAGGTCATCTGCAAACAGTAGCCCCGGTATTTCTTTATTATTAATAACTGGTGAATGTACCCTACAACTTGATATCTCCTCTAAAATTCCATCGATATAAAGATTAAATAATACTGCGCTAAGTTTACATCCCTGCCGTACTCCTGCCTTACTCAATATAGATTTAGTTACTTTGTTGCCTGGTAGTTTTATACACAACTCATTCTCTTGGTATATCATTTTAATTACTTCTATAAATGCCTGACTCATCCCCTTACTGCTTAATTTTATCCACAATGCGTCTCTATTAATAGAATCAAATGCCTTTTCTAGATCAATAAATATCATATATACCCTTCCCCTTTTATTGCTCAAATATTTGTGTACAATTGTTTTAATAATAAAGATGTTGTGCGATGTTCTCCTGCCCGGCCTAAAACCTATTTGGAACTCCGATAGTTTATTCTCCTTCTCAACCCAATTTTGCAACCTATTTGCTAGAATTAAAGTGAAAATCTTCCCTAGAATAGACAATAAAGTAATCCCTCTGAAGTGAGCTGGGTTATTTTTATCTCCCTTTCCCTTGTAAATTGGCAATACTATGCTTGTCCTTCATTTCATAGGAATTTTCTTTTCTTCCATTATTTTACTGAATAACTTTATTACTATTTTCCTCTTAGTTTCATCGAGTGCCCAAGCCTTCCAAAATTCTCCTGGTATACCATCAATACCATTAGCTTTGTTAGCTTTTAACCTCCTTATTTGTTCACAAAATAAAACATCCGAGATATATCTATCTAATTCATTAATTATTTGCGGACCCCCTAACAAACTTCTTTCTACTCTGATATAATTATCTTGTCCTAACAGTGATTCAAATTATGCATACCATTGATCTGCACCTAAGGTTGTTTGCAGACGATTGTATCATTTATAATAAAATTCGGAATACAGTGCATGAAACCGCTCTTCAGGATGATTTAAATGAAATCTGTAATTGGGCTGCGGCTAACAAAATGTCAATTAATGCCAAGAAAAGTAAGTCCATTGTTTTTAGTAGAACTAAGGGCAAAATTATTGTTAACTATCACATGGGAGGGGTGCAAATTCCACAGGTGGACAGTTGCAAATACTTGGGAGTGTACCTGGCAAGTAATGCTGGATGGGACGAACAAGTAAATCCCACATCTAGGAATGCGTGGAAGGCATTGCATTTCGTAATGAGAATATTGAAAAAGGGGAGCGCTAGGTCCAAGGAAATTGCCTACAAGGCCTTAGTGCGGCCGGTTATGGAATATGGAGTAGCATGCTGGGACCCGTATAGAGCTAACCAAATCGACCCATTAGAAAAAATACAGAAGAGGGCAATAAAATTCATAAAAAGGGGCAAGTATTTTGGGCTCTTTCAGGATAAGAGAATACCTTCAACGTTAAGTCATATTGGACGATGAATGAAATGATGTACAAATGAGTACAGGGTACATAGAGCTTAGAGTTACCAGACATTTATCTTTCAGGATAAGAGAAAACCTCCAACGTTAAGTCATATCGGACGATGAATCAAATTATGTTCAAATGAGTACAGGGTACATAGAGCTTAGAGTTACCAGACATTTTAACTTTCAGGATAAGAGAAATCCTCCAACACTAAGTCGTTTCGGACGATGAATGTAGTAGGGTATGGATTTGAGGGAGATAACCCTATATACGTTAACTAGTGCAGGCCCATGGTCAGACCAGGCATCTGATCTAGAGTCAAGATGTATGGAAATGTAAAATTACAGAACCCGACGTATTAAGACGTCCGATTCCGCTACAAAAATTAATCCAACTTTGAGAAGATGAAGAAATTAGCAGTGGGGATTATAAATTATAAGCAACGTCTTCTTGGTTGATGTAGTTTGATTTAATTACTTATATTTTATGATATTGTTATAAATATATTTATGCTGCTTCAAGTTGTATTCAGAAAGCCAAAGATCTATGTAATCAGTAGTAGTTTTTATAAATATTCATGGTAGGAGCTCAAATCGTGATGATTTTTCAAACAGTACACAAGAAACTGTTCGGGCTGCCATCTCTAATTGATATAGTGTAGCGCTGGACAAGTTTACTCAAGATAGAGGCGCTGGATGTAAGCAGTGTTTCTTATGACGACATTTTCGAGCGATTACTTGTACCTTGCTAATTATACTTTCTAAACTATAAAATATGTGTCAGATACATTAAGATATGAATATATAAATGTAGAAATATGTTATTTTGTTCTCATGATGACATTATATACTCAAATGTTCCAATTCCGAATCATCCGCTATGACTATTGCGGGCGATTATGATATGTTTCCGCTTGCAATAAAAATGAAAACGGAAGTATACAGAAAATTCTAGCATTTGACATAATTTAGAGCGTCCAGGCTTCAATATAACGTAAAGTATTTTATATTTACGTGAGAGATAGCGCTTTTGTAAAAAGATTTTGTATATTTTGAACCGATTCACCAGCGGTTACCTTATTTGTTAAAATACAGAATTTATATTAAATACTTTTTTCGTAGAATAAGCTTTCCCGAAACATTCCTTGTTATAAGTTTGAATTTTCCAATACAGAAGTGGCCAAATCATTAGACTAAGCTGAATTTCAATCATAAATATGAACTTATTTCAGCCTAACTTTGAATTAATGACAACACGGGATGTAACAATGATTGAATGATACATAGGAGTCATTCAGGGATATTTTATGATAATTCGTGGGATGTTTTCTAAGCACATGTTAGTATAACTGGTAAGTTGACTGTCAATTGACGTAAGAGTACATTTATTGTGTGTATTTAATATGTACGCATGCAAATTTATTGGATATTTCAAAGGTTTATCTATAGAACTCTAGGCTTTATTTTGTTAATGGACTTCTTCTGTATTATATTAAAGTTTTTAAAGTTACATTCACGCAGTGAAGGACTAGAGAACCTATGAGATTCAATGTTAAAGGAAATTTGAAGTTATGGAGAAGAAAAGGGACTTATTGGGACGAGCTAACCATGGATTGTACAAGATAGGTATGGAGCTCATGGTTAGATCGTACTTGGGGGAGAGTAGCTCAAAGTTAACCTTTATATTGTCGCCAGGCCATTGTTGATTGGAGGCGGCGCGGGCAACCAGATCAAAGAGACGGCAGAGCACTACGGAGATAAAAGCTCGCCAACATGGGTGCAACGCTATGTTAGCACCGCTGGTGTGATAATTTTTAGGAAGAGTTTAATTTAGAATGTCTATTAAATTCAAACAGTAATCATTTTAGGTTGAAATAAGTAATCTATTGTTACCGGGTGTGCCCGCATGCCATGCGGGGAAGCCGGTATAGCTTGTAGCGTCTTTCGGTTGTTCTGTAGTTCCCCAGAGACCTAACCAGGGCACTCTGATGTTGAGGCAAACTCGCGTAGAATTTTGTGGCCCGGCGCCTAATGACATCTTCCACATAGTGGAGAGATGAGGCTTCATGAAGGTATCTCACGGGAAACCTCCAGCAAACAGAATATATGGCTCTAAGACATATATTTTGTACACGCTGAATTTGTCGCAGATTGGATCCTGCGGCCATGCCCCAGATCTCACAAGCATAAAGCATGATTGGAAGAATTAAAGCCTGAAAAAGGCGCAACTTAAGGGGTGTCGGCATTCCTGAGGCATCATGGGGTATAACGAAGCCGAAGCTCCGCATGCCCGATGAGCTACCTCCTGGATGTGACCCCGAAAAGTTAGGCCCTTGTCCAGCTTTACACCTAAGTATTTTAGAGAATTTGTCCACTCTATCCTTCTGCCAGAATAATTAAAGGCGGGGAGGTTGGCGGGAAAGTGACGCTTAGTGAAGAGTATGGCTTGGCTTTTCTCTGGGTTGATAGACAATCGCCAAAGCCTACACCAATCATGAATGAGGATTAGGTGTCGCTGTATTGGGTTGAAGGCTCTGCGTGCGTTTGACTCCTTTTGGCGGGCGGGCTGCCTTTTTATAGTCTACTAAAAGACCAGAAATTTCTAAAACAATCGAGATCCGGCTAGAAGAAAGGCGAACTCCCGAGAAACCTGTCTCCTCCCGCCCACCATTTCGGCGAGCTTTTATCTCCGTAGTGCTCTGCCGTCTCTTTGATCTGGTTGCCCGCGCCGCCTCCAATCAACAATGGCCTGGCGACAATATAAAGGTTAACTTTGAGCTACTCTCCCCCAAGTACGATCTAACCATGAGCTCCATACCTATCTTGTACAATCCATGGTTAGCTCGTCCCAATAAGTCCCTTTTCTTCTCCATAACTTCAAATTTCCTTTAACATTGAATCTCATAGGTTCTCTAGTCCTTCACTGCGTGAATGTAACTTTAAAAACTTTAATATAATACAGAAGAAGTCCATTAACAAAATAAAGCCTAGAGTTCTATAGATAAACCTTTGAAATATCCAATAAATTTGCATGCGTACATATTAAATACACACAATAAATGTACTCTTACGTCAATTGACAGTCAACTTACCAGTTATACTAACATGTGCTTAGAAAACATCCCACGAATTATCATAAAATATCCCTGAATGACTCCTATGTATCATTCAATCATTGTTACATCCCGTGTTGTCATTAATTCAAAGTTAGGCTGAAATAAGTTCATATTTATGATTGAAATTCAGCTTAGTCTAATGATTTGGCCACTTCTGTATTGGAAAATTCAAACTTATAACAAGGAATGTTTCGGGTAAGCTTATTCTACGAAAAAAGTATTTAATATAAATTCTGTATTTTAACAAATAAGGTAACCGCTGGTGAATCGGTTCAAAATATACAAAATCTTTTTACAAAAGCGCTATCTCTCACGTAAATATAAAATACTTTACGTTATATTGAAGCCTGGACGCTCTAAATTATGTCAAATGCTAGAATTTTCTGTATACTTCCGTTTTCATTTTTATTGCAAGCGGAAACATATCATAATCGCCCGCAATAGTCATAGCGGATGATTCGGAATTGGAACATTTGAGTATATAATGTCATCATGAGAACAAAATAACATATTTCTACATTTATATATTCATATCTTAATGTATCTGACACATATTTTATAGTTTAGAAAGTATAATTAGCAAGGTACAAGTAATCGCTCGAAAATGTCGTCATAAGAAACACTGCTTACATCCAGCGCCTCTATCTTGAGTAAACTTGTCCAGCGCTACACTATATCAATTAGAGATGGCAGCCCGAACAGTTTCTTGTGTACTGTTTGAAAAATCATCACGATTTGAGCTCCTACCATGAATATTTATAAAAACTACTACTGATTACATAGATCTTTGGCTTTCTGAATACAACTTGAAGCAGCATAAATATATTTATAACAATATCATAAAATATAAGTAATTAAATCAAACTACATCAACCAAGAAGACGTTGCTTATAATTTATAATCCCCACTGCTAATTTCTTCATCTTCTCAAAGTTGGATTAATTTTTGTAGCGGAATCGGACGTCTTAGTACGTCGAGTTCTGTAATTTTACATTTCCATACATCTTGACTCTAGATCAGATGCCTGGTCTGACCATGGGCCTGCACTAGTTAACGTATATAGGGTTATCTCCCTCAAATCCATACCCTACTACATTCATCGTCCGAAACGACTTAGTGTTGGAGGATTTCTCTTATCCTGAAAGTTAAAATGTCTGGTAACTCTAAGCTCTATGAACCCTGTACTCATTTGAACATAATTTGATTCATCGTCCGATATGACTTAACGTTGGAGGTTTTCTCTTATCCTGAAAGATAAATGTCTGGTAACTCTAAGCTCTATGTACCCTGTACTCATTTGTACATCATTTCATTCATCGTCCAATATGACTTAACGTTGAAGGTATTCTCTTATCCTGAAAGATGAATGTCTGGTAACTCTACGTTCTATGTACCCTGTACTCATTTGAACATCATTTTATTCATCGTCCGATATGACTTAACGTTGAAGGTTTTCTCTTATCCTGAAAGATGAATGTCTGGTAACTCTAAGCTCTATGTACCCTGTACTCATTTGAACATCATTTCATTCATCGTCCGATATGACTTAACGTTGGAGGTTTTCTCTTATCCTGAAAGATGAATGTCTGGTAACTCTAAGCTCTATGTACCCTGTACTCATTTGAACATCATTTCATTCATCGTCCGATATGACATAACGTTGGAGGTTTTCTCTTATCCTGAAAGATGAATGTCTGGTAACTCTAAGCTCTATGTACCCTGTACTCATTTGAACATCATTTCATTCATCGTCCGATATGACTTAACGTTGGAGGTTTTCTCTTATCCTGAAAGATGAATGTCTGGTAACTCTAAGCTCTATTTACCCTGTACTCATTTGAACATCATTTCATTCATCGTCCGATATGACTTAACGTTGGAGATTTTCTCTTATCCTGAAAGATGAATGTCTGGTAACTCTAAGCTCTATGTACCCTTTACTCATTTGAACATCCTTTCATTCATCATCCGATATGACTTAACGTTGGAGGACGTAAATGTAGAACTGAATTCCCTATCATACTTAATCCACTTCGCCCATTGTTGTATCGGTGTTTATTTTTGCCCGTTGGCGACACTGATTATGTAACTATCACAAGAAGGCTTATGGAAAAAGAAAGTCTGTATTTTCTTGTTTTCCAGATTTTTGGAGCATTTTCAATGCACATTCGTTATAAATCTATCGTAAAAGATCTTAAAAAATAACAAAAAGCCAGAAATGCAGCAATGACATACTTCGTTACCGTAAAAGTAGCTGGACTTCTCACTGAGACAAAACAAAATCGTATTACACAGTCAGCTGTCTCAGATAGTTAATTTCTTCGTTCGCACACAACAATATAGATCCAATAGATCTATAAACAATACATCCATAAACAATCTGTAGATGCAATGGGGGTGGGTTTTGATAACATCTTAAGGATTATATTTTCGTTTCCGTTTTATTAGTATTTAATATTACTCGCCACATTTGGAACCACCTAAATAATATATTTAATGATGTTTGTAGACTGTTGATTGCAGTAGTTAAGTCTGAATGCGAATAGAAAATAACGGTGTCATCAGCTGTGGATATGGGATTTGTATTTTGAAGGTCGTGCATGAATATATTGAGTAATAATGGTGCCAGAATTGGTCCTTGTGGAACTCCTGCTGCTATTTGTCGAAGATCGGAAAGAGTATATCTGAGGAAATACACAGAAAATTTTAGTTGTATGTTTCGTATGATTAAGTTAGAGACTTTTTGACACATAAAGGTCTTAGGGCCTGTAACTCCGGTTACTAGCGGAAGTTTGTTAACTTTCAGTTATCAATAACTATTGGTTAGGTTCAGTGCCTCGTATTACGAACTCAATTTACCTGTAGGTTTGTTACCCTATACATTATGGTGGAATGTGAACGGTTGGCAATATTTTCCACTAGGATTTTACCTTGTTTGCAACGCTCTCTTGTGTTTAGAATGTGAATTAGCGCGAATACAAAACATATGTAGTAGCATCAGGCGTCTTGTTTTAACTTTTTATTAGCTGTTCTCTATATATTATCGTGATATTTGCATTAATAGTTTATTCGTAATAAGGTCTAAGATAGTTCGTTTACAGTTTAGATTTTTCCATAGCGTTATATTATTTTTCATAGTGTTAGGTCAGTGTTATAGGTTATATACGTTGCGCTCGGTTAGTTTTACTATAGATTAGGTGAGATATATGGAGAATATATTAAATGCCTTGTTAATTTATAAACACCAAGAGATTTGTAGTCAAAATATGTTAAAAAATAAGGCCACATAACTGTTATTAATTCTGATAATAGTATTGCACAAATATAATTTGGCTAAAATAATTTGGTTAGTAATAACAACTAAACACTAGTAACACAACTTCACTTATCTTATATAAATCCTGGGGACCGGTTTCAAAGCAAACATCTGCTAATTGTGTTACTAGTGTTTAGTTGTTATTAATAACCTAGTTTACTTCACTGTCAGCAGCTTCAGTTTTCTACATAACAATTTGGTTAGTAGTTTATCCTCATGAATAAATCACCTCTTCTTATATAAATTATCATTTCACAGAGGTATATGCAAAGAGGGAAGGTCCACAAATTACGAGTCATCCATGAATAAAAGCAAGGTTATAAAATATGCATTCTGGGACCAGTAACTAAGTACCTGATTTTTTTAAACATAATTTATTTGGCTAGTTATGAAGCAATAACTATGGTTTCCTTTTAAGGAAACAGGTTGTAGCAAACTTACATTTCTTCTTGGCACTTCATAATCAAATGTCACATTTCAGTTACAGCAATGTGTCCTTGATTGAAAAACGTAATTGAACAAATAAATGGCTTCATTTAAATACCAGGGGATACAAGATGGGCAGGTTTTAACATTTCTTTACGTGTGCAGTTCGCATTCGTGTACTGCATTTGCACAATCTATAGTACGTACGGCAAGAATCCTAAGTAATACTTTAACTTGTATTGAGACAGCGCACACAGTGCATAAATCGCAATATAGTTAGCAAATGGCATTCAGTAAGGCACATTGAGGGACAAAACCATTATGATATTGTACATGTAATTAGCTACATTACATTTGTGAACAGCGTTTGCAATAACGGTTTGGATATCGATACAAATTGCATAACCTAAAAAATTTCTTTTACTCACTGCTTTACACCTTGTTACTTTCCTCTGGTAATGCTTTAACGAAACGCAAATTAAAAATTGCACTCACTATTAGCAAAATCGAATTTTTACTACTTCAGCATGTTTCTGAACTTGTATACCTACCCACCTACACATATAGTATTGCGTGTACTTTCCGGTATAGGTTTGTTTATTACACTTATGTTCGTTAAAACATGTTGCAATATGGTCGCATAAAATATTGCATTGCTTGCAACAAGTCACTGACACCATGGGACACTAAAATTATCATTCCATAACCTATTACGTCAAGATACCTAATACTCATGTGGTTTATTTTATTTCATTTTATTATGAGAAATGTAACTTTTGGTAGAATGAATACTTTTAATCTTTCGTGTCCGATTCTTAAAATTATATGTTTGATATATAAGGAATTTTGCATTTATCAGTTATAGGCAAATATTTTTTATAAAAATTCAAAGAATTGGTGCTCAAAGAATCTCGAAGCACGGAGTACTTTGTAACAATGGATATCCGTTATGTTTAATTTGGTACTTGACCTGGTAGAAAAGTGATCCTTTGATGTCCAGGAGGTCAGTACAGAAAGGTTTTTCACGTTCGACATGTACGATAACACGCTCTCACAAGACGAAACGTATCGGAAACTCTTTTTAATGTGACAAGCGAGTAATAGAAAATGGTAGATACAAGGGCACAGTATCGGTATTATTGATTTATCCTGTTCCTGATAAGTCTTCCTTAGACTATATCTGAAGTCTGACTTGTATACTTCATTATGTCATACTTCAGTTTAACTAAAAGAGGAAACAAAAGGTCCTTCTACTGGCAATTATTTCCCGTCTTTTGTAGTCATTATAGGTAAAATACATCCATTTCAAACCCCAAGTATCGAAGCCAGGACCAAGCTCTAATTGCTCTCCCGTGACAAAAGACAATCTGTTTACTTTTCTGGCGCAGAGCCTAATGAGAAACAGTTTGGTACGTCAATCAAAGACTGTAAACTAACGAGCGAGATGCGGGTAATTATCTAGCAGGTTTGGGAATCACAACCGTGAAATTAGACGCCTGTGTTTAACCCAAGAAACATGACTGCCACAACCGAGCTACTTTCATATCGCTATTTGCCGTGAACAGTTCAACCAGGTGCAGAACTTGACGTGGCAAACAGCTGCGCATCGCCAGTATCGCATTCAGTTTTATAATTCTGCTTGAAAGTTTCGTTGTGTATCACTTACAGTATCACTATATTCCCTTGTAACTACAATAAGATAATGTTTATTTTGAAGTAGATAGAGCAATAAGTGTTTGTACAAGAGTAGAGAAAGCCATGTATATAAAACATATGACTATCAGTTAAAGTCTACTGTATTCCCTTGTAACTACAATAAGACAATGTTTATCTTGAAGTAGATAGAGCAATAAGTGTTTGTACAAGAATAGAGAAAGTCATATATATAAAACATTTGACTATCACTTAAGGTCTACTGTATTCCCTTGTAGCTACAATAAGATAATGTTTATCTTGAAGTAGATAGAGCAATAAGTGTTTGTACAAGAGTAGAGAAAGTCATGTATATAAAACATTTGACTATCACTTAAGGTCTACTGTATTCCCTTGTAACTACAATAAGATAATGTTTATCTTGAAGTAGATAGAGCAATAACTGTTCGTACAAGAGTAGAGAAAGTCATGCATATAAAACATTTGACTATCACTTAACGTCTACTGTATTCCCTTGTAACTACAATAAGATAATGTTTATCTTGAAGTAGATAGAGCAATAACTGTTCGTACAAGAGTAGAGAAAGTCATGTATATAAAACATTTGACTATCACTTAACGTCTACTGTATTCCCTTGTAACTACAATAAGATAATGTTTATCTTGAAGTATATAGAGCAATAACTGTTTGTACAAGAGTAGAGAAAGTCATGTATATAAAACATTTGACTATCACTAAAAGTCTACTGTATTCCCTTGTAACTACAATAAGATAATGTTTATCTTGAAGTAGATAGAGCAATAAGTGTTTGTGCAAGAGTAGAGAAAGTCATGTATATAAAACATTTCACTATCACTTAAAGTCTACTGTATTCCCTTGTAACTACAATAAGATAATGTTTATCTTGAAGCAGATAGAGCAGTAAATGTTTGTACAAGTGTAGAGAAAGTCATGTATATAAAACATTTGACTATCACTTAACGTCTACTGTATTCCCTTGTAACTACAATAAGATAATGTTTATCTTGAAGTAGATAGAGCAATAAGTGTTTGTACAAGAGTAGAGAAAGTCATGTATATAAAACATTTGACTATCACTTAAAGTCTACTGTATTCCCTTGTAACTACAATAAGATAATGTTTATCTTGAAGCAGATAGAGTAATAAGTGTTTGTACAAGAGCAGAGAAAGTCATGTATATAAAACATTTGACTATCGCTTAAAGTCTACTGTATTCCCTTGTAACTACAATAACATAATGTTTATCTTGAAGTAGATAGAGAAATAAGTGTTTGTACAAGAGTAGAGAAAGTCAGGTATATAAAACATTTGACTATCACTTAAAGTCTACTATATTCTCCTTTAACTACAGTAAAATAATGTTTATCTTGAAGTAGATAGAGCAATAAGTGTTTTTACAAGAGTAGAGAAAGTCATGTATTTAAAACATTTGACTATCGCTTAAAGTCTGCTGTATTCCCTTGTAACTACAATAACATAATGTTTATCTTGAAGTAGAGAGAGCAGTTACTGTTTGTACAAGAGTAGAGAAAGTCATGTATATAAAACATTTGACTATCACTTAAAGTCTACTGCATTCCCTTGTAACTACAATAAGATAATGTTTATCTTGAAGTAGATAGAGCAATAAGTGTTTGTACAAGACTAGAGAAAGTCATGTATATAAGACATTTGACTATAACTTAAAGTCTACTGTATTCCCTTGTAACTACAATAAGATAATGTTTATCTTGAAGTAGATAGAGCAATAAGTGTTTGTACAAGAATAGAGAAAGTCATGTATATAAAACATTTGACTATCATTTAAAGTCTACTGTATTCCCTTGTTAGTACAATAACATAATGTTTATTTCGAAGTAGAATCAAGAGTAGAGAAAGTCATGTGAGTGTGGCTTATTTTTGATGCAACAAAGTGCGGAATTAGTGCTACCAAAGCAGGAGGACGATGTAGTATAGAGCTGTTTCAAACAGTCAGATGTTTTGTGATTGGGGCTGCCTGTTCGTATACGCCAAACAACTGAATGTATCATTGCGTTATATCTGAAATTTTCCGGCCGAAACGTAATCGCAGTTCTAGCTGCACACAGAGGTGTAACTGAATACAACAGGGACATAAATTCTGCTGAAATACGGTCGACCCTTGTGCCTCCTTATCGAACTTGTCTTCATTTGTCCACACAACAGAGCAGTGCTCGCTGACAAATGAGTCCGCACAACAATTGAAACTGGACCAATGAATTTCTCTACCAACTGGCACTACTGCCTAAATCTAATAGTGTATAAAGAAGTTTGTGTAATATTTCGGTCCAAAATTATGGCTCAAATTCACTAGCCTTCCCTGTAGATTCCAAAAATTGTGAATGGGATTCGAACACAGTAGATTTAACTTCTAGAACATTTCTCTAAGGGGAAGCGCTGGTAGCTTCCTATCGTAACCCTCTAATTTTATCTGTTGTACAGAATTGTATAGCATTATTTTCAAACTCAGATGACAGCCAATCATAATAGTCACTCTCAGACATAGTATAGAATGCCCCTTGTGGTAGGGCACTGGACGACAAGGCGCTGGACCCTGCAAACGTCATTAAGCTGCAAATACTTTCTGAATATCCTCGAAAGCTGAGAGGAAAACAAATTCCTCAATCGATGCTGACGAATCCCAGACTTCTCATTCTGTACGACATCTGAATACAAAATCGAATACCACTTTCACATTTGCCTGCTTCTTTGCTTCATTTCTTCAATTGTGTTATGGGATTGGACTGGAAACCCTTCACATTCTCTCTAAAATTTGATAGTGATACGGTTTGAGAGTCCAGATCTTCCACCACATAACTTCATCTACTTGTAGAGATTAGACATTCATTTTTCAGGATAAGGGAAAACCTGCAACATTAAGTCATATCGGACGATGAATGAAATGAGTACAGGGTACACAGAGCTTAGAGATACCAGACATTCATCTTTCAGGTTGAGGGAAGACCTCCAACGTTAAGTCATATCGGACGATGAATGAAATGATGTTCAAATGAGTACAGGGTACATAGAGCTAAGAGTTACCAGACATTCATCTTTCAGGATAAGAGAAAACCTCCAACGTTTATCATATCGGACGATGAATGAAATGATGTTCCAATGAGTACAGGGTACATAGAGCTTAGAGTTAGCAGACATTCATGTTTCAGGATAAGAGAAAACCTCCAACGCTAAGTCATATCGGACGATGAATGAAATGATGTTCAAAGGAGTACAGAGTACATAGAGCTTAGAGTTAGCAGACATTCATGTTTCAGGATAAGAGAAAACCTCCAACGTTAAGTCATATCGGACGATGAATGAAATGATGTTCAAATGAGTACAGAGTACATAGAGCTTAGAGTTACCAGACATTCATCTTTCAGGATAAGAGAAAACCTCCAACGTTTATCATATCGGACGATGAATGAAATGATGTTCAAAGGAGTACAGAGTACATAGAGCTTAGAGTTAGCAGACATTCATGTTTCAGGATAAGAGAAAACCTCCAACGTTTATCATATCGGACGATGAATGAAATGATGTTCAAAGGAGTACAGGGTACATAGAGCTTAGAGTTACCAGACATTCACCTTTCAGGATAAGAGAAAACCTCCAACGTTAAGTCACATCGGACGATGAATGAAATAATGTTCAAATGAGTACAGGGTACATAGAGCTTAGAGTTACCAGACATTCATCTTTCAGGATAAGTGAAAACCTCCAACGTTAAGTCATTTCGGACGATAAACGAAATGATGTTCCAATGAGTACAGGGTACATAGAGCTTAGAGTTACCAGACATTCATCTTTCAGGTTGAGGGAGGACCTCCAACGTTAAATCATATCGAAAGATGAATGAAATGATGTTCAAATGAGTACAGGGTACATAGAGCTTAGGATATGGCACTGAGGCATGTCCACAGTGTTCCACTAGACGAGCTGGCAGCCTAACTGACGCACATCGGCGTTAACAGTGATTGCTGATTACGTAACAACCACGTTCAAATTATGTTTGTTTGTGATGTAATATTTTCATTTCTAACAAACATTAAGCTAATGATATTAATTGTATGTACATATGTAAAGTTTACTTGATCAAAACTAACCGACCGCATTAGTACACTTGGGAAACCCCCTCTCCCAGTAAACAGTTTCGAGTTTATTAAAACTATACGTTTGCATTTAGAACAATTGAAGAGCAGTGCGACGTCAAACAAAACACCTGCGGCTTTGAATTACTCCAAAATTTTACAATTTACCACTTTAGGCTACATTTATTTGTCTTTATCTTGTTGTTACCTTGTCTTACATGACACCCTGGTCTTCTGCTCTGTCAGGCAGCTCATAACCTCCATGTCTCCTTGTTACTTAATTAGCCCCTTTCTTCCCCCTCATCTTCGTTTCTTATATTCTTTACAATTTACAACTTTAGGCTACATTTATTTGTCTTTACCTTGATGCTACCTTGTCTTACATGACACTCTGGTCTTCTGTTCTGTCAGGTAACTCTTAACCTCCATGTCTCCTTGTTATTTAATTAGCCCTTTTCTTCCCCCGCAGCTTCCTTTCTTATATTCTTTACAATTTACAACTTTAGGCTACATTTATTTGTCTTTACCTTGTTGTTACCTTGTCTTACATGACACCCTGGTCTTGTGCTCTGTCAGGTAGCTCTTAATCTCCATGTCTTCTTGTTACTTAATTAGTCCCTTTCTTCCCCCTCATCTTCCTTTCTTATATTCTTTACAATTTACAACTTTAGGCTAAATTTATTTGTCTTTACCTTGTTGTTACTTTGGCTTACATGACACCCTGGTCTTCTGCTCTGTCAGTTAGCTCTTAACCTCCATGTCTCCTTGTTACTTAATTACTCCCTTTCTTCACCCTCAGCTTCCTTTCTTATATTCTTTACAATTTACAACTTTAGGCTAAATTTATTTGTCTTTACCTTGTTGTTACCCTGTCTTACATGACACCCTGGTCTTCTGCTCTCTCAGTTAGCTCTGAACCTCCATGTCTCCTTGTTACTTAATTAGTCCCTTTCTTCCCCCTCATCTTCATTTCTTATATTCTTTACAATTTACAACTTTAAGCTACATTTATTTGTCTTTACCTTGTTGTTACCTTGTCTTACATGACACCCTGGTCTTCTGTTCTGTCAGGTGACTCTTAACCTCCATGTCTCCTTGTTACTTAATTAGTCCCTTTATCCCCCCTCATCTTCCTTTCTTATATTCTTTACATTTTACAACTTTAGGCTACATTTATTTGTCGTTTCCTTGTTGCTACCTTGACTTACATGACACCCTGGTCTTGTGCTCTGTCAGGTAGCTCTTAACCTCCATGTCTCCGTGTTACTTAGTTAGTCCGCTTTTTCCCCTCATCTTCCTTTCTAACGTTCTTTACAATTTACAACTTTAGGCTACATTTATTTGTCTTTACCTTCTTACTACCTTGTCTTACATGACACCCTGGTCTTCTGCTCTGTCAGGTAGCTCTTAACCTCCATGTCTCCTTGTTACTTAATTAGCCCATTTCTTCCCTCTCATCTACCTTTCTTATATTCTTTTCAGTTTACAACTTTAGGCTATATTTATTTGTCTTTACCTTGTTACTTTGACTTACATGACACCCTGGTCTTCTGCTCTGTCAGTGAGCTCTTAACCTTCATGTCTTTTTGTTACCTAATTAGCCCCTGCCTTCCCCTCATCTTCCTTTCTTATATTCTTTACAATTTACAACTTTAGGCTACATTTATTTGTCTTTACCTTGTTGCTACCTTGGCTTACATGACACCCTGGTCTTCTACTCTGTCAGATAATGACCGTAATGACCAGGAACTTCGGAACTATTCCTTACAAGACAGTTAGGTTGTATAACAAAGGTCTCTGCTCCATTGTTGGTCGGGCTACTAGTGCTTGGGGTCACAGACCGCAGCTAAAAACAGCAACCAAAGATTTGAGGAGAATACAAAGAACAACGTTGATAATGCTTACAGGAACTTTTTCAATCGCACCAATCGACGCCTTCCTGGTCACACTAGGACTACTGCCACTGGACTTAGAGGTACGAAGAAGAGCAGCATGCTACATGTGAGCTGCACTACTAGTTGGGCCAGAAGTGAGAGACGTACTTGAAATTTGCGAGGTCCTAATCTCTGAGTGTCACAGGAATGGGACACGAGCACGACTCAAAGATGCACGCCTAACATAGAGCAGCGACTAAAATTGATGCAGAGGGCTTATACACTACCTAACTGGCCATGGACCATAGATTTAATTTAGCACAGATTATGGATTGCAGATGCGGAGCATGCAGTTTGGGAATGCCCACTGACACCAACAACAAGAACATCCTACGTATAAAATTGTAATTGTATTTATTTCATCCTTTGGAACACAATATATATGTTATAGGACACGTCAGTTCAAGATACAAAGATAATATAAAACGTTACATAAGACTAAAAACTGTAACAGATACAAGATCCAACAAAAGTCTAAAGTAGAAAAAGCAATTAAATATTGTCAATAGATTGTTGGTTTTAATTTCTGACATAGTCATAGTCAATTACAGCATTAGAAACTAATTCTACACATGATCCCTTAATCAGCTTAATGAATTTATCACTTTCAAGTATAATTAAAGCTGCAATGTCATAATTCATTTAAGTTATATAAACATTTACTTATGAGGAAAGCCTTTAACTTCCATTTAAACTGCTGTTTTGAGATGCTAGCTATAGATGGCAGTTTATTGTAAAGCTTAATTCCTAGTATATGTACATCCTTTTGAGAGACAGTTTTAATTACACTATCTCTATAGTAATTCATATGGTTCTGGTGTTATGTTCATGTACCTGACTGTTGTCCACAATAAACGTTATAGCTGTATAAGCATACAGAGAGTAGATGGTGATTATTTTTTTATTTATAAAGGTATCCCTGCAAGATTCATGACCCTAACACGATCCGTCTACGATATAGTACAACACCGCAGACCATGGACTTGGCTGAATAAATTGGCCAACAAGGTCTCGATCAAAGCAACCTAAAAGAATTACCGCAACGTGGGAGCCAACAACAAACCCGGATTTGACAACACTAGAATCAAAATAAGTAGTAGTATTAACACCTGTAATAAATAGCATTAAGTATAAATGTAGTTATTCATATGTTTGTACTCCTAATAACACACAAACTGTATGTGAAAACAAATGAAGAAGGGACTACAATCTGTGATTTAAAATAGGAACCACATTACCGAATTAAGGAGGTCGAGATCTTGCTGAAGATCCGTTGTCCTGTACCTCTGACGTTACTAGAGGAACCTCGGACCGAACTGCCGAGTCCCTCCTGAACGGGAGTTGTTCGGATTGGGTTGGACTCGAAGGGGCAGTGGTTCCCGATACCCGTGGGAGATCGCGTACATCTCCGTACGGGGTTGAGGGAAGCTATATGTTCCCGGGTACTAGCCAGCAGTACCTAGAAAACCTTGTTAACGTTCCAGATGCTTGACATCGCTGAACGGAGATAAAACACACACCCATACACGTACAGCAACACCCACAACTTCCACAGCCCTCAAGTCCTTGCGCCAATCATTGGCCAAGGCGGCCCCGGGGAAAGAGGGTTCCCCGTGAGTGGCACAGGCTCGCACCTACAATTGATAGGTAGGCCGCCCGCCGAGTGTGCACTCCAAAATACTGTCACCCAATTAGGGAAGGGACGGACAGGCGACAGTTGGGAGGGACCCTAGGCACTGGGCCACGCCCACTCATCGGTCTCTGTCACTAACTGAGGGAAATGTCAGTTGTCCCTCGAAGTTTCTCTCCCCTTCTCCTCTCCTATGGAACGTTCGGGTAATTTGCGGAAAACCAGAGACTTCTAGAATAGCAGGATATTCCTATAAAAGGGACTTCAATTAGGAGTGAGTCAGTTAGTGTTTGACGTGCTAGTGAAGTAGCGCCGTGTACGTGCATCGGAACAATAACGGACGAACTGGTGAATCGTAATTGTGTGCATTACGTAATTTTGTGTAATTGGCAAGTGTTTAACTGTAAGTCGGTGGAAATAAAGAACATTTTTGAGTGGTGAAATTGGACTTTTCATTCCACGAACCCACAAAGTCACACTGGTGTCAGGAAGCGGGATGATAACATCACCGAACATTACAGCCATGGAATCCGCATTGGAAATGCTTTTGGCGAAGATGAACGAGTTAACAGAGAAGACGGAAGCGGCAAATGACAGCCTGGCCGCGAAGCTGGAGACTACAAATAACAACCTCACCGCCGAGTTGAAACAAATGAAGACGGCCAACGACAACATCACCGCCGAGTTGAAACAAATGAAGACGGCCAACGACAACATCACCGGGAAGATGGAAGAAATGAAGGCCGAATTAACAGCGAAGACGGAAACGGCTAACAACAACTTGGCCACGACAATGACCTCAAAGATGGCCGAACTGACCACGGAAATGAAGGTGGCGAACGAGGCTCTCGCCGCCAAATTTCAAGAACAGTTGGCCGGCGTGAGGGATGACGTGACGGAGCTGGGCAAGCGGATGGGCCAAGTGGACGAGCGCGTCGAGGACCTGGCGAGCCGCGTTAACGACCTGGAAGGGAAAGCCGACAGCAGCGCGAAGTCCCTGAACGCCATGGTGGAGGACGTCGTCGGCAGGAAGCTGAAGGATTTGAAGGCCGACGCGCCGGGACGCGACACAACATCTGCGCGCGTCAAACCTCCCAAGTATGACGGCGCGTCAACGTTTGAGGTCTTCCGCCGCCAGTTCGACACAGTGGCCAGGCACAACGGATGGTCACTGGAGGAGGAGGCCACACAGTTAATAGCCAGCCTCCAGGGAAGAGCCGCGGAAGTCCTAAACGCGGTGCAGACGACGGTGGCGCCCAAGGACATCTGGGAAGCCCTGGAGAATCGCTTCGGGAACCACCGCTTAGCCGCAGCATACCGCAGCCAGCTAAAGGCAAGGTCACAGCAGCCGGGGGAGACGCTGCAGGAGTTCGCCATTGCGATCGAGCAGCTGGCTAGCAAGGCCTTGGTTGACCTGCCACTGGAGTTCGTATCCCGGGAAGCCGCCTACAACTTTGTCGACGGGGTACGGGACACGGAGATTCGTCAGCGCCTAATGCTCGGGGAATATAAAACCATCCACGAGGCGCTGACAGCGGCATTAAGGATGGAGGCGGCCAAAATAACATCCATCCCGACGTCGAGAACGAGGAGTGTCCGCTACGCCGGAGACAGAAGACCAGCTGAGGGACGCCGGCGAACACCTAGTGGCCTGTGTTGGGGGTGTGGACAGCCCGGACACCTGCAGAGAGACTGCCCACACCAGGAAGAGCCGCCGGAAAACGAGTAAGGGCCGTCGTGGAGAGGGGCACGTCGGCGCCATCACCACCATCCCCTCGAGTGACACTGCGCGCCGTCAGCCGGCGTATGGATGACAGCCTCATCGCGGACGGTTGGATAAGAGGAAAGCCGTGCCGCGTGCTGGTGGACACCGGGGCGGCCGTGACCATCATCAGACCTGACGTGGCGAAGGGTTTGCCGACAAGGAAGCCAAGCCGGCCATACCAGCTTGTCACGGCATCGGGCGACACCTTGCCTGTGGAGAAGGAGGCCCTGCTGGAGCTGAACTTGGGACGGAGTGCCGTGCGTCTGTGGGTGTTCGTCGCGAAGGTGGCTGAGGAGGTGATCCTGGGACTGGATGCCCTCAGGAGCCATGAGGCGACGGTCGACGTCGGCAAGAAGGTCCTGCGGCTTAACGGAGAAGAGGTTATACTCCGTCAACCCGAAGAGCGCCTTGGAATGTGCAGGGTCGTCTTGGACGAAGACGTGATTGTTCCCGCGAGGAGCGAGGTGGTGGTGACGGCGCGACTTGAGGGCCAGAGAACCAGGAACATGATGCTGGACCAGAAGACGCCTGTACACGGACTGTGTGTAGCCAGGGCATTGCTGCCGTGCCGAGAGGAGGTGCCAGTGAGACTGCTAAATCCAACGGACACCGATCACGACGTCCAGGCCGGGACGGAGTTGGGAACGTGCGAGCCCGTAGTGAGCGTAACAGCAATCGACAAGACACAGGAGCCGGCGCCGAAGCAACACCTGGGGCCCCGGCTAGAAGGCTTACTGGAGAGGGCGGCCGACCACCTGACCGCAGAACAGCTGGAGCAGGTTCGACAACTACTGGGGCGATACGAGCGCGTCTTCAGCCAAGGCGATAGTGACTACGGCCGCACGGACAAAGTGCTTCACCGCATCGACACCGGAGACGCCCGGCCTATTCGGCAACCACATAGACGCGTTCCGCTGGCGAAGCAAGGGGCGGTACGAGACATGCTGGAGGACATGAGATCCAGGGGAGTGATTGAAGAGTCCGACAGCCCTTGGTGTTCCCCTGTAGTCTTGGTGACGAAGAAGAACGGCGAGCTGCGCTTCTGCGTAGACTACAGAAAGCTGAACGCTGTCACCCGGAAGGACTGCTTTCCCTTACCCCGGATTGACGACACCCTGGACACGCTAGCTGGTGCACAGTGGTTCTCGACCCTGGACCTGAAGTCGGGCTACTGGCAGGTAGCTCTAGACCCGAGAGACAAGGAGAAGACCGCATTCTCGACGGGCCAAGGTCTTTGGCAGTTCACGGTTATGCCCTTTGGCCTCTGCAACGCACCAGCTACCTTCCAACGCCTCATGGAGTCAGTTATGAGAGGGCTGACTTACGATGCCTGCCTGCTATACCTGGACGACATCATCATCGTCGGGAAGACTTTTGAAGATCACCTCGAGAATCTGAGTAAGGTGCTACAGAGACTGCAGGCGACCAACTTGAAGCTGAACGCGAAGAAGTGCCAGCTCTTCCGCAAGAAAGTGAACTACTTAGGCCACATAGTCTCAGCAACCGGAGTGGCCACAGACCCGGAGAAGACACAGGCTGTGAGAGATTGGCCTCGCCCAAAGGATAGGAAAGAGTTGCGCAGTTTCCTGGGGCTGTGCAGTTATTACCGCCGCTTCATAAAGGGGTTCTCCAACATCGCAAAACCACTCACCCGCCTGACAGAGGAACACCGGCCTTATGTGTGGGCAGAGGACGCCGAAAACGCTTTCCAGCACCTAAAGGAGACCCTGTGCAGTGCTCCAATTTTGGGTTTCCCACAACCGGGTGGCGCCTTCATTGTGGACACCGACGCTAGCGACCATTGCATTGGAGGTGTCCTATCGCAGATCCAGGACGGCCATGAGCGGGTGATAGCCTACTACAGCAAAACGCTATCCAAGGCAGAGAAGAACTACTGCGTCACCCGACGAGAATTATTGGCGGTAGTAAAGACCTTGGAGCACTTCCACAAGTACCTGTACGGTCAGCCATTCCACCTGAGGACTGACCATTCCGCCCTAACCTGGCTATTGAGCTTTAAGAACCTGGAAGGCCAGACAGCACGTTGGGTCCAGAGGCTGCAGGAGTACGACTTCACCTCGGAACATCGTCGAGGGAAGAGCCACGGTAACGCAGACGCCATGTCCCGAAGACCCTGTCCAGAAGAGTGCGGCCAGTGCACAAGAGTGGAAGAGAAGGAGCGTGCCGCAGCAGTCCGAGTAGTTGTGGCAGTGCCTGCGGACGGTTGGGATAGCGCAGGCCTGAGGAGGGAGCAGCTGGCGGACGCAGACTTGGGGCCACTCTTGAGGGAAGTGGAGGCAGGGACAAGACCAACCTGGGAGGATATCGCACCAAGGAGCGCCACCTACAAGTCGTACTGGGCCCAATGGGACTCGTTGAAGATCAGAGAGGGCGTGCTGTTCCGGGTATGGGAATCACCCGATGGGAAGACGCAGAGAGAGCAGTTGGTACTTCCCCGGAGTAAGGTCCCGGAAGTCCTGGAGGAAGTACACGCCGGTACTTCGGGAGGACACCTAGGAGCGAACCGAACGATTGACAAACTACGGCAGCGCTACTACTGGCTGAGGCTCCGAGCAGATGCTGAGAGATGGTGCCGTCAGTGCCACGTGTGCGCGGCGAGTCGCGGCCCCCAGACTAGGAGCCGGGGTCGCATGCAGCAGTACAACGTCGGAGCGCCATTCGAACGGCTCGCCGTTGACATTGCTGGACCGTTCCCAGTTTCCGACCGAGGCAACAAGTACCTAATGGTGGTCGTGGACTACTTCACCAAGTGGCCGGAGGTGTATGCCATCCCAAACCAAGAGGCAAAGACAATCACAGACTGCCTCGTGGAGCAAGTGTTCTGTCGATTTGGTGTGCCGTTAGAGCTACACAGTGACCAGGGTACCAACTTTGAGTCCAACCTAATGAAGGAGGCATTACAAAGGCTTGGGGTGAACAAGACTCGCACTACGCCTCTACATCCCCAATCGGACGGCATGGTCGAAAGGTACATCAAGACCTTAGAGGAACACCTGAGGAAAGTCGTGGCCAGCCATCAGCGAGACTGGGACGTCAAGGTGCCACTGTTCTTGCTGGCCTATCGCTCGTCTACACACGACACAACTGGGATGACGCCAGCCAGCTTAATGTTCGGCCGAGAGTTACGCCTCCCTTGTGACCTGGCTTTTGGAAGCCCTCCGGAGGCGAAACAGCCAGCGACCGAGTATGTGGAGAACTTGCTGGACCATCTCCACAACATGCACGAGATGGCTCGCCAGAACATCCAGAAGGCGAGCGACCGCATGAAGACCAGGTATGACAGGTAAGCCAACAGCCAAGGGTTCCAGCAAGGTGACCTGGTCTGGTTGTACCGTCCTACCCGGACCAAGGGACGCTGCCCGAAGCTCCAGCAGCCATGGCAAGGACCGTACCGGGTTGTGAAGAGGATCAACGACGTGGTCTACCGCATCCAGAAGGTTCCCCGAGGAAAGATGTTGGTGGTACACCTGGATCGTCTTGCACGCTACGATGGTGCTGTTCGGGACGACCAGCTTTGAGGAGGAAGCAGTGTCACCCAATTAGGGAAGGGACGGACAGGCGACAGTTGGGAGGGACCCTAGGCACTGGGCCACGCCCACTCATCGGTCTCTGTCACTAACTGAGGGAAATGTCAGTTGTCCCTCGAAGTTTCTCTCCCCTTCTCCTCTCCTATGGAACGTTCGGGTAATTTGCGGAAAACCAGAGACTTCTAGAATAGCAGGATATTCCTATAAAAGGGACTTCAATTAGGAGTGAGTCAGTTAGTGTTTGACGTGCTAGTGAAGTAGCGCCGTGTACGTGCATCGGAACGATAACGGGCGAACTGGTGAATCGTAATTGTGTGCATTACGTAATTTTGTGTAACTGGCAAGTGTTTAACTGTAAGTCGGTGGAAATAAAGAACATTTTTGAGTGGTGAAATTGGACTTTTCATTCCACGAACCCACAAAGTCACAATACGGACCAAGCAGACACATGAAATATGAGAAGGTATTATCACGCAACTGACGATGCTGGCGGCAGATAAATGCAACTGACCATTAAAGGCAAATGCCGATAATGCAAACTAGAGTTATATTTAGGTGTAGCATGATAGCAATAAGTGTATTAGACCACAACTGACAAGCTTGCAAGTATTACTTGCAGCGACAATGAAACACCTAAACTTAAGACATAGCGCTACGGCGTGATAAATTACACTAAACTTCCCAACAAATAACACCAGGAATCCTACCAAATACCACCCACAATAGGCAGTGGATCAGGCTGGGCTTCATGTCAAGCCTGTATCCCTGCATCAGAAACCACCCTCTGCTGAATCGCACTGCGATATTTTGATAGTTTCATAATACTCACCTTTCTGGAATCAAGAAAGTTTAGCTCTGGGATAATGGATATTATACTTTTGTCTAGTGTTTATTCTGTGAATTACATTATTTGTTGCAAATAAGGCACGATTGCATACAAAAAATTTTAGGATCGAGAATATATACATGCAAGGAAGCGTTAATATCTTCAATCTTGTAAAAAGATCTTTACAGGAGCATCTGTTGTGGGTGTTAATAATGATTCTTATAACTTTCTTTTGCATTGGATTTTACCGTCTGGCTCTACACTTTCATAGTGCGTCCAACACACGGCTAGTGAGAAAGAACAATTTTATTACCTAGATAAAGTTTTTCCGGAGTTTTCCCTTATCCTGATGGGCAAATGACAGGTAACTCTAATCTCTGAGGACCCTGAGCTCATTTGAGCATCATTTCACTCATCTTCCCACATGAATTAACGTTGAAGGACGTAAAATTAAAAAATAATCCCACTTGGGGGGACAGGTACAATTGCTTAAGAGTAGCTGCAATAGTTATTGAATAAATCGTCTAATTTAACTGGTGAACTTGCCTTAGGACATAACATTCTTTATTTAAAAATTCTTTACATAAATTGTTTTCTTCGAGAATTGCAACGATAAAAACCTAACATAAGTCTTAGCATATGATATAATATTACTGCCAGAGAGATCTGGAACTGCGCCACAGAGAGAGAGACAGAGAGAGAGAGAGAGAGAGAGAGAGAGAGAGAGAGAGAGAGAGAGAGAGAAGGAGAGAGAGAGCCAGTTTTCCACCTTCAACAAAAATGCCGCTGCAGTTGAAAGCTTCACAGAAAAAAGAGAAAAAAGAAGGATGGGTTTGAACATTTGGGTTTTTCATGTTTTGCCAGAAAGGCACACCGAGACTTCTGTCAAAGGGAACCGGAAGAAAGGAACAAAAAAAGAATCCTGCTTTGTTTTAACCCTCAGGATTAGCTATATTACCAACTGTTCAGGGAGAAAACAGAACAAGTGCTTCTAGTGCAGGCAAGTCCTACTCAACACATGGCTTCCTCTAACCTTGTACAAACACTTATTGCTCTATCTACTTCAAGATAAACATTATCTTATTGTAGTTACAAGGGAATACAGTAGACTTTAAGTGATAGTCAAATGTTTTATATACATGACTTTCTCTACTCTTGTACAAACCCTTATTGCTCTGTCTACTACAAGATAAACATTATCTTATTGTAGTTACAAGGGAATACAGTAGACTTTAAGTAGTAGTCAAATGTTCTATATGCATGACTTTCTCTACTCTTGTACAAATACCTGTTGCTCTATCTACTTCAAGATAGATTATCTTATTGTAGTTACAAGGCAATACAGTAGACTTTAAGTGATAGTCAAATGTTATATATACATGAGTTTCTCTACTCTTGTACAAAGACTTATTGCTCTATTTACTTCAAGATAAACATTATCTTATTGTAGTTACAAGGGAATACAGTAGACTTTAAGTGGTAGTCAAATGTTTTATATACATGACTTTCTCTACTCTTGTACAAACACTTATTGCTCTATTTACTTCAAGATAAACATTATCTTATTGTGGTTACAAGGGAATACAGTAGACTTTAAGTGATAGTCAAATGTTATATATACATGAGTTTCTCTACTCTTGTACAAAGACTTATTGCTCTATTTACTTCAAGATAAACATTATCTTATTGTAGTTACAAGGGAATACAGTAGACTTTAAGTGGTAGTCAAATGTTTTATATACATGACTTTCTCTACTCTTGTACAAACACTTATTGCTCTATCTGCTTCAAGATGAACATTATCTTATTGTAGCTACAGGGGAATACAGTAGACTTTAAGTGATAGTCAAATGTTTTATATACATGACTTTCTCTACTCTTGTACAAACACTTATTGCTCTATCTACTTCAAGATAAACATTATCTTATTGTAGTTACAATGGAATACAATAGACTTTAAGTGATAGTCAAATGTTTTATATACATGACTTTCTCTACTCTTGTACAAACACTTATAGCTCTCTCAGCTTCAAGATAAACATTATCTTATTGTGCTTACAAGGGAATAAGGTTTACTTTAAGTGATACTCAAATGTTTTATATACATGACTTTCTCTACTCTTGTACAAATACCTATTGCTCTATCTACTTCAAGATAAACATTATCTTATTGTAGTTACAAGGCAATACAGTAGACTTTAAGTGATAGTCAAATGTTTTATATACATGAGTTTCTCTACTCTTATACAAACACTTATTGCTCTCTCAGCTTCAAGATAAACATTATCTTATTGTGGTTCAAGGGAATACAGTTTACTTTAAGTGATAGTCAAATGTTTTATATACATGACTTTCTCTACTCTTGTACAAATACCTATTGCTCTATCTACTTCAAGATAAACATTATCTTATTGTAGTTACAAGGCAATACAGTAGACTTTAAGTGGTAGTCATATGTTTTATATACATGAGTTTCTCTACTCTTGTACAAACACTTATTGCTCTATCTACTTCAAGATAAACATTATCTTATTGTAGTTACAAGGCAATACAGTAGACTTTAAGTGGTAGTCAAATGTTTTATATACATGACTTTCTCTACTCTTGTACAAACACTTATTGCTCTATTTACTTCAAGATAAACATTATCTTATTGTGGTTACAAGGGAATACAGTAGACTTTAAGTGATAGTCAAATGTTATATATACATGAGTTTCTCTACTCTTGTACAAAGACTTATTGCTCTATTTACTTCAAGATAAACATTATCTTATTGTAGTTACAAGGGAATACAGTAGACTTTAAGTGGTAGTCAAATGTTTTATATACATGACTTTCTCTACTCTTGTACAAACACTTATTGCTCTATCTGCTTCAAGATGAACATTATCTTATTGTAGCTACAGGGGAATACAGTAGACTTTAAGTGATAGTCAAATGTTTTATATACATGACTTTCTCTACTCTTGTACAAACACTTATTGCTCTATCTACTTCAAGATAAACATTATCTTATTGTAGTTACAATGGAATACAATAGACTTTAAGTGATAGTCAAATGTTTTATATACATGACTTTCTCTACTCTTGTACAAACACTTATAGCTCTCTCAGCTTCAAGATAAACATTATCTTATTGTGCTTACAAGGGAATAAGGTTTACTTTAAGTGATACTCAAATGTTTTATATACATGACTTTCTCTACTCTTGTACAAATACCTATTGCTCTATCTACTTCAAGATAAACATTATCTTATTGTAGTTACAAGGCAATACAGTAGACTTTAAGTGATAGTCAAATGTTTTATATACATGAGTTTCTCTACTCTTATACAAACACTTATTGCTCTCTCAGCTTCAAGATAAACATTATCTTATTGTGGTTCAAGGGAATACAGTTTACTTTAAGTGATAGTCAAATGTTTTATATACATGACTTTCTCTACTCTTGTACAAATACATATTGCTCTATCTACATCAAGATAAACATTATCTTATTGTAGTTACAAGGCAATACAGTAGACTTTAAGTGGTAGTCATATGTTTTATATACATGAGTTTCTCTACTCTTGTACAAACACTTATTGCTCTATCTACTTCAAGATAAACATTATCTTATTGTAGTTACAAGGCAATACAGTAGACTTTAAGTGGTAGTCAAATGTTTTATATACATGACTTTCTCTACTCTTGTACAAACACTTATTGCTCTATCTGCTTCAAGATGAACATTATCTTATTGTAGTAACAAGGGAATACAGTAGACTTTAAGTGATAGTCAAATGTTTTATATACATGACTTGCTCTACTCTTGTACAAACACTTATTGCTCTATCTACTTCAAGATAAACATTATCTTATTGTAGTTACAAGTGAATACAGTAGACTTTAAGTGATAGTCAAATGTTTTATATACATGACTTTCTCTACTCTTGTACAAACACTTATTGCTCTATCTACTTCAAGATAAACATTATCTTATTGTAGTTACAAGGGAATACAGTAGACTTTAAGTGATAGTCAAATGTTTTATATACATGACTTTCTCTACTCTTGTACAAACACTTATTGCTCTATCTACTTCAAGATAAACGTTATCTTTTTGTAGTTACAAGGGAATACAGTAGACTTTAAGTGATAGTCAAATGTTTTATATACATGACTTTCTCTACTCTTGTACAAACACTTATTGCTCTATCTACTTCAAGATAAACATTATCTTATTGTAGTAACAAGGGAATACAGTAGACGTCAAGTGATAGTCAAATGTTTTATAAACATGACTTTCTGTACTCTGGTCCAAACATTTTAGTGTGAATGAACGTTACATTGATGGAAAGGCGAAACTGACGGCTATTTTTCAACGTAATCACCATTGTGATCGATGTACTTTTGCATGCGCTGTGACTGTTTTTGTATATCCTTGTCTTAGCACTCTCCCGCCAAGTGTGCAGGTAGCGCTCAACCTCGTCGGTCTGGGAATGTGTTCCACCCAGGTGTGACTTCAACTCAGAAAGCAGTTGATAATCACTAGGTGCTAAGTGTGGACTGTCCCATCCGAACTGGGTCAGGAGATCAGCCGTTGTATGTGCAGTATGTAGACGAGCGTTGCGTGATGAAAAACCACTCCCTTCGTCAGCATTCCCCTCCTTCGATTTTGATTGGCAATCGCAATTTTTAAGGTGTCACAGTAGCTAGCGGCGCTTATTGTTGAGCCGGTAGGCATAAACTGGCACAACAATACCCTTTTTCTGTCCCAGAACACACTGGCCATCACTTTGCCGGCAGAAAATGTCTGTTTGAACTTTCGCGGATTTGATGAATTTGAACGCCGTCACTGACGAGAACGTTCTTTAGTTTCTGGTGTTGTGTAGTGCACCCAGGTTTCATCGCCAGTGACAATTGAATCCAACAATTCCTCGCCCTGTTCTGTATAGCGCTCCAGGAATCAGTGGGCCGCTACAACACGTTGCCGTTTATGGTCTTCGGTGAGCATTTTGGGGACCCATCTCGCACACACCTCGCGGTCAAAATTTTGTCAATCGTAGTCTTACTGACTTCAGGGATAAGTTCGCACAGCTCGTCAACTGTCACACGCCGATCTTTAGGCATTTCTTGCTCCACTTTTGCAATTGTTTCGGCTGAAACCGAAGACCGACCAGAACGCTGTTCTTCATGGACGTCTGTACGTCCGTCTTTGAACTCTCTGACCCACTTTCGCACGTTTTTGTCGTCCATACACTGTGACCCATAGACTTCGCATAACTGACGATGAATTTCAGGGGGGTAGTGCCCTTGGGACTCAAAAAACGGATCACTGCACCCAACTCTCACTTGGCGGTGGAAGTGATAGGAAGCTCCATCACATACGGCTGCCCAGTCAAGACTAATGGTTGTAACGCATTCGTTGTGATGGGGATTTGAAGGGGTGAAACCAAGCTACAGGCCAGTGTTGCCGGATCTCGCGTAATAGCGTTCCTCACGGCTCCTGGGCTGGCCCCGTAGCTCAGTCGGTGGAGCACCTGCCTGCAGTGCTAGGGGTCCCGGGTTCGATCCCCGGCGTTGGGGATGGGGATTTTTCTCCGACCAAGATAATTCCCCATCTTCCTCAGAGTCGGGAAGTATGAATGAGAGTGTGAATGTTTGTGTGATGTAATGATTAAAACTTAACGAATACGAGTTAACAGCTTCGATATGTTCCAAAGGAGAATGGCCGCCGATATGACCATTGCAGTTAAAGGCGGGGTATAAATGGAACAAGTCACGGCTCCTGTGCCCTGGAAGCCTTGTTATACGGACACACCTCGTATTCTTGGTTATAATTTTATCTCAAAACTATAATTTACTAAGAATTTTAATATAAAGCCTAGGGTTTCTAAAACAATATTTGTTTATATGTTTTTAAAGTCATAAATTATTATTTTAGAAAGAGCAGAAGGTTTCATATACCATACGACCTGCCCTAACTCGTAAATGGTTAGTTTTACGGTAAATGTATTTGATATTATGTGTTTCAACAAACTGCAATTTTTGATGTAGTAATAGTCTGTCTATATCTTACAGTTCATCAATTACATAAAAGTTATTCAGAAAGTAGTTGACTTCTCTGCAAACTCCTAGTAAATTAATTTCTACACTGAATTTATCTATATTAGATAGCTTTTGTTTCAGATCCTTTAGAGCGTTTCTGAGGAAAGAAAAATGATAGTAGACAAATCGCCTTTCATTTGTTTTATTGGACTTAAAGCCACTCAAGTACGTATTTCCAGTGCAAAAGCGGTGTCAAATTTATTGATGAGCTGCAAAACACATAAAAGACATACACTGCACACACTCGAGGCTGGGCCCCAAGCAGTATCGAGTAAAGAACGAGTAACTTTTGATGTAGGGAGATTTACGCGTTCAAAAATCGACTGCGTATCGCTGTGAACGTAATTAGAAGTGAACACCTCGGGCAACATCGGGGATTACCTTCCAGATATAAACCAAAGCCAGGGAGTGATTAAACTCTCCATCACTTGGTTTATTAGTGTGTGCCACTTTATGGCTTATTAAACCGGTAATTACCTCTAAGCGCTAATAAAACATCAAATGAGGTACATTTTTATCTCAAACCATGTGTAATTTTCGCAAATACTAGACAAATGTTCCTCCCTTTTCCAAAAAAATGTGACCAAATCCTTATTTAAATATAAAAAGGATGAAAAGTGTGTTTCTATTGTACAGAGTCACGTAGGTCCAGTAGCGAGGTGTGACTTTCAAAGTGAGGAAAGCTCCCAAAATTTTTTTCATTAAAATAAGAGAGAATAATTACTCAAAGAACTAAGGCTACTCTTAAGTACTCTTTCTATTGCACAGTCACGCGGAGGTCCAGTAGCGAGGTGTGACTTTCAAAGCGAGAGAAGTTACAAATAATAATTTTCTGTAAAATAAAAGAGAATAATGACTCAAAGAACTAGGGCTACTCTTTAGTATTCTTTCTATTGTACAGTCACACGTAGGTCCAGTAGTGAGACGTTACCTTCAAAGTGAGGGAAGCTCCAAATAATAATTGTCATTAAAATAAGTGGTTTTTTTAAGAATTAAAAAGAAGTATAGCTTTTTGGCCCTCAAAGATAATCGGACATAACAACTTGAGTGTGATACAAAATATGGCTTAGTAATTTCTTACTCTCCCTCTTCTTTTCACTACTTCTCGCAATCTATTTGGCATACTGTGAACCAGGTAGGCTGTAGAAAAATTGCTCCATTCCTCTAGCAAACTCTCCTTCAAGTGCTGCGGGAGGTGATGAGTCTTCCGCACGGCCTTCTCCAGTTTATCCCACACTGCTTCTTTGGGATTAGGATCCATGAGGACAGTTGTAAAGTAACCATAGCTGCACAATGTGGGATGTATGCTGCGGATCTTTCTTTTTGTGTGTGTATTTTGTTTGTTTGTATTTTACGTCCTCCAACATTTAATCATATCGGACGATGCATGAAATGGGTGAAATGATGCTCAATGCGTCCGGGGCCCATGGAGCTTAGAGTTACCCGACATTCGTCTTTAAGGATAAGGGAACCTTATCCACGTAACTCATTCTGACTGAGATTCGAACTCGGGACCTCTTGAACGTGAGGTAGACACGCTACCATCTGCGCTACCGAGGCAGGCACGCTTCGGGTCATTATCCTGATAAAATGAGAAAATCACCAAAATACCCCTGATTTCCGCACTTTGTTTTAAATTGTGCTGTAATAGTCTAAGATATACTTCCTTGTTCATGGTTGTATCTATGAACACCACCTGTCCCACTCCCGTAGAGGAAATACAGCCCCATACCATTACACTCCCAGCTCCGTGTTTGATTTCCTTCACACAACCATCCTGACAACGCAACCAGCAAGGTTGTATTTACTTTCGTCACAAAAATAACTTGGTCCCACCAATCGGTTGTCTTGTTTACAAAGTCTTTGGCAAATTGTAATCGCTTCTTTTAATTCTTGCTGGAAATGTATGGCTTTTTTCTGGCTACGTGACCATTAAAATTTTGTTTTCGCATGGCTCTTTTTAGTCTGTCAGTCCTAGTTCTTCCTAAATCTCAGCACAAATCACCGGAGCTCTTATACCCGGATTATGTTTTACCTTCCGCATAATCCGAGGTACGTCCAGAAAGTAAGTTCTGTTTGGTAATAAAATTAATTTGTGTACAGATTTAGAAAAATTATTTATTGCACAAAACTCTACAACTCTTAAACTACTTTAACTGCCGAAATTTTGCAGGCATTTGTCATAGCGAGGCACAAGTTTTTGTATACCTTCTTCATAGAAGTTTGCCGCCTGTGTCTTCAACCAGTTGGAAACATTTTCTTTCTGCTCTTCGTCATTGTTGACGTGTTGACCGCCAAGGAAATATTTGAGATGCAAAAACAGATGAAGGTCGCTAGGAGGGAGGTCAAGGCTGTACGGGTTGTGGTCAAACGCCTCCCAGCCAAATCCCTTTAGCATGTTTCTCGTCGTATTTGCAGTGTCTGGTCGTGCGTTGTCGTGAAGAAACACCTTTAGACAGCATTCCTCGGCGCTTATCCTGTATTGTACGGCACAATTTCCTAAGTGCCTCGCAATAAACATCTGCTTAAACAAGTGGCGGGATTTTCAATCAACACCGATATTGTAAACAAGCACAACAAAGCGTACGTGGCTGACAGCGATCTCATAATGGCGCACGTTTCTTCTTCTTGATACAGAGCGTCTACCGCGCATGTAAGGAACTGGGATAGCAGCGCTGCAGCTGAGATAGATTGAAACAGAGCTCATTTTCTGGACGCCCCTTGTATAAGACTCCTGCCTATCGGTAAAAAGTTTGGAACGCCCTGGCTTTGCTGGAGATTTAATTCTCTCTTCATACTTATACCAGAGAATTATGTAGTAGGTATATTTTTCCTAAGATTCACAATCTCTGCTATTTCCCGGTATTTTATGTTATGTGCAGAGGAACTGCTCCCATTAGTCCTGGACCCGTAGGACCAAGGAGCCAGACCTCCTTCTACCCAGGAGCGATGGATACTCCGGGGCTCTTTCCATGGGGCAATACCTGATTTCTTAAAAATCCCCCCCCCCCCCCGCTGAGCACAACGTCAAGACAGGTTGGAAGTGGATACGCCACTTATGCGCGTCAACCCCGCAGAGAAAACTACCCTCTCCGGGCGGCCGTAGCCTGGTGATCTAGCACACCTTCTACTAGCTCTGCAGGTTAGTACCCGGGACTTGTTAGGCAACCCTCTACCCCCTCCGGGCGGCCGTAACCTGGTGATCCAGCACACCTTCTACTAGATCTGCAGGCTAGTACCCGGGACTTATTAGAGAACCCTCTACCTCCTCCGGGCGGCCGTAGCCTGGTGATCCAGCACATCTTCTACTAGCTCTGCAGTCTAGTACCCGGGACATTTTAGGCAACCCTCTACCTCCTCCGGGCGGCCGTAACCTGGTCATCCAGCACACCTTCTACTAGCTCTGCAGTCTAGTACCCGGGACTTATTAGACAACCCTCTACCTCCTCCGGGCGGCCGTAACCTGGTGATCCAGCACACCTTCTACTAGCTCTGCAGTCTAGTACCTGGGACTTATTAGGTAACCCTCTACCCCCTCCGGGTGGCCGTAGCCTGGTGATCTAGCACACCTTCTACTAGCTCTGTAGGCTAGTACCCGGGACTTATTAGGCAACCCTCTACCCCCTCCGGGCGGCCGTAACGTGGTGATCCAGCACACCTTCTACTAGCTCTGTAGGCTAGTACCCGGGACTTATTAGGTAACCCTCTACCCCCTCCGGGTGGCCGTAGCCTGGTGATCTAGCACACCTTCTACTAGCTCTGCAGACTAGTACCCGGGACTTATTAGGCAACCCTCTACCCCCTCCGGGCGGTCGTAGCCTGGTGTTCTAGCACACCTTCTACTAGGTCTGTAGGCTAGTACCCGGTACTTGTTAGACAACCCTCTACCCCCTCCGGGTGGGCGTAGCCTGCTGATCTTGCACACCTTCTATTAGCTCTGCAGTCTAGTACCCGGTACTTGTTAGACAACCCTCTATCCCATCCGGGCGGGCGTAGCCTGGTGATCTAGCACACCTTCTACTAGCTCTGCAGGCTAGTACCCGGGACTTATTAGGCAACCCTCTACCCCCTCCGGGCGGCCGTAACGTGGTGATCCAGCACACCTTCTACTAGCTCTGTAGGCTAGTACCCGGGACTTATTAGGTAACCCTCTACCCCCTCCGGGTGGCCGTAGCCTGGTGATCTAGCACACCTTCTACTAGCTCTGCAGACTAGTACCCGGGACTTATTAGGCAACCCTCTACCCCCTCCGGGCGGTCGTAGCCTGGTGTTCTAGCACACCTTCTACTAGGTCTGTAGGCTAGTACCCGGTACTTGTTAGACAACCCTCTATCCCATCCGGGCGGGCGTAGCCTGCTGATCTTGCACACCTTCTATTAGCTCTGCAGTCTAGTACCCGGTACTTGTTAGACAACCCTCTATCCCATCCGGGCGGGCGTAGCCTGGTGATCTAGCACACCTTCTACTAGCTCTGCAGGCTAGTACCCGGGACTTATTAGGCAACCCTCTATCCCTCCAGGCGGCCATTGCCTGGTGATCCAGCACACCTTCTACTAGCTCTGCATGCTAGTACCTGGGACTTATTAGGCAACCCTCTACCTCCTCCAGGCGGCCATTGCCTGGTGATCTAGCACAGCTTCTACTAGCTCTGCAGGTTAGTACCGGGGACCTTTTAGGCAACCGTCTACCCCCTCCGGGAGGCCGAAGCCTGGTGATCTAGCACAGCTGCTATTAGCTCTGCAGGCTAGTACCCGGGACTTATTAGACAACCCTCTACCCCCTTCAGGCCGCCGTAGCCTGGTGATCTAGCACAGTTTCTACTAGCTCTGCAGGTTAGTACCGGGGACTTTTTAGGCAACCGTCTACCCCCTCCGGGCGGCCGAAGCCTGGTGATGTAGCACAGCTTCTACTAGCTCTGCAGGCTAGTACCCGGGACTTATTAGGCAACCCTCTACCACCTCCGGGCGGCCGTAGCCTGGCGAGCTATCACAGTTTCTACTAGCTCTGGAGGCTGGTACCGGGGACTTTTTAGGCAGTCCTCTACCACCTTCGGGCGACCGTAGCCTGGCGAGCTAGCACAGCTTCTACCAGCTCTGCAGGCTAGTACCGGAAACTTTTTAGGCAACCTTATACCCCTTCCGGGCGGCCGTAGCCTGGCCGGGGGTACCCAATTCCCCGTAGGTGTCGGGAACAAACTGCCCCATCGAGTCCAACCCAATCCGAACAACTCCCAGACGGGAGGAGCTCGGCAGTTCGGCCCGAGGTTCCTCTAGTAACGTCAGAGGTTCCACGTGTGCCAAGGATCCGCAGCGCGCGTTACTCGGCCGCTGAAGGGAGCGGATCCCCTCCCGTACGGAATATTTCCCGATATGTTTTTTTATTTTTGTAGTGATAGATCAGTAACTGTCAGTTCCAGTTCTTCCTTTTTCTTTATAATTTTTTTATTGATCGATCAGCAGTACAATGCTTTACAGATCAGAGTGAAAAGAAGGTAATAGTACAATAAAAACAATAACACTCAGGGGTAGGCTAACAGGCCGCCCCCTAACTACATTAACTTAGAACTCCAATAATACTCTATGAGAAATTATGTCAATATTGAATATGTAAGACAGACATCAAGCACTAGAATCACTCGAATCAGATGTTTCACTTTGAAGCAGTTCCTGTGGTAATCTCCTCTTCAAGCGTGAGGGCTGGCGCGTGCGGACGCCGATGTTATAATGCACAGCTCCTGGAACTTCTTGCAGCGTGGAAAAGAAACGACGAGCGATCCTGCGGATGTAGTCGTGAAGAGGTAAGAGTCCTAGTTCCTGATGGAGCTGTTGATTACGGATGAACCATGGAGCGTTGGTAGCGATGCGCATGTAAGCGATTCTGCATGACCTGAAGACAACGCAGATGACATGTGTGTGCGGTCCCCCACACTTGGCAGGCATAAGTAATAAGCGGACGAACGAGTGATTTGTAGAGCAACAATGAAAACTGTAGGCCGAGGCTGGAACAGCGATGCAACAGAGGTGAGAGTTTTGAAAGTCGCTCAGAGGCCAGTGATATAAGACGACCAGTTCTTCCTGAATCTCAGCACAAATCGCCGGAACAGTTACACGCGGACTCCGTTTTACCTTCCACATAATCTATGACTCCTGCCTAACGGTAAGAAGCTTTGGTCGCCCTGGCTTTGCTCGAGATTCAATTGTTTTCATAGTTATACCGGTGAATTATGTCACTAACTGTACTTTTGCTGAGATTCACAATCTCTGCTATTTGTTGGTATGTTTTGTTCTTTTCATAGTGATAGATCACTAACTGTCTCTGTTCAAAGGTACTCTGCTTACCTCCGGGCCCCATACTATGTTCTTGTCTTCTTCTTGGTGTACAGTTGACGTACTTATTCTACGATGTTGTTTTGTCTACTGACAGAGTTCATCTACTCGTTTGTATTACATTTCATTTTGTTCTGTCCGATACTTTTAGTGTCGTAAAGTCATGATGTAAGCAAGGTTGAATAGGGAAGCTCTTAGTTTAGCCACATTTTCAAGCTCTAAAATAGATGTTCATAGCAAATGATTTTTACTTTACACAAGGAGTACCTACACATAACCCATCCTGCTTTATAGAACAGTCCATAGTGAACTGCAAAGTCTGTCCTATTATTTATGAGAGTCAGTGTAAGTCACCTCTGTAGCAGATACACCGAGGAACGAACTGGGAACTGTCAACGAGTGAAATACAACAAAATGTTTGAAGGTTAACTTTGAGCTTCACGAAAGTTACAGCTCTGTCGCTAGTTAGAATTGGTTTTTATTCGCTTTCAGTGACATTGATCGTTTGCGCTGTTTTTATTTTTGCAGATTCCGATAACGAGGGGTTACAATGACAAAGAAGAAAGTTCAACAGCTCTCCCGTCAGAAAGTTCGGCTGCACTGTATTAACAAAAGAGGCTCGCTGCTAAAGAGTGAATTTCCTACATTTTCAAGCGCACAGCCCTCATGTCAGCTTCCCTATTTGAACATTTCAGTGTACAATACACGAGCTAAGGTTGTCGTTAGGCATGTGACGCCTTTGAAACGCACTTTTCCTTTATAGAACCAAGAAAATAGCATAAATGTTGTTATGAAATGAGCGTGCATTGTATAAAAGCGTTACAGAATTACTTTCACAGCAATAAGCATATTCAATATGAGTGTTAATATGGTGCAAATATATGGGCGCATACGAGGGTTGGTCAAAAATTAATGCCTCCTATTCGTTTCCTCTTTTAATTTCCAAGAAAATTGAATCCAATTTACATATCTTGAAAACTGCAACATTGACGATTAATTTGTCACTATTCAATATAATCTCCGTCCTTTTCCACAGTTTTGGTCCACCTTTTAACTAGGGCATGTATTCCGGTGTGGTAAAACACACGGTCTTGCTTCCTAAGCCATTGACGCACGGACGTTTTCACAGCCTCCTCATCTTCAAAATGAATCCCACGATGAGCTTCCTTTAGTGGCCCGAACAGATGGAAGTCTGATGCTGCCAGGTCAGGGCTGTAAGACTTGCCGTCCCAATTTCTCAGTTTGTGCAGTGGTGTAACGGCTGGTGTGTGGTCTTGCATTGTCATACAAAAGAAGAACATCCGCCATAGTTTTTGTTGGGCGAAGTCGGTGAAGACGTGCTTTCAGCTTTTTGAGAGTTCTGACGTATTGGACAGAATTTATTGTGCATCCCTGCTCCAAAAATTCAATCATAAGCACACCTTCTGTAACCCAAAACAATGTCGCCATAAATTTCCCTGCCAACCGCTGAGTTTTGAACTTTTTTCTTCTTCGGTGACGTTGTGTGATGCCATTCCATTGACTGCCTCTTTGATTCAGGTTCAAAAAGATAAACCCACGTTTCGTCTCCAGTAACAATTTTTTTCCAGAAACTCCTCTCCAAATTGAAGCACTGCAAGTGTTCGGAGGCTATTGTTTTCCATGTTTCTTTGTTTTGGGTGGTTAACATTCTTGGTGCCCAACTTGAACAAACTTTTGAGTAACCCAGTTGTTGAATAATCGTCATCACACTTGCCTTTACTGCCTTCACCTGTTGTTACCCGGCGATCGCCACGAATGATATCATCGACTCGCTGAATGTTGCACGGAGTCACTGCCGCTTCGCTTTTCATCTGTCAATGGTGTTTGCCCTTCAGCTTCGTTACAGCGACGAACCCATCATCTAACAGTGCTGACATCCACCGTTGCATCACCATTCACATTTTTCAGCCTTTAGTGAATGCGAATTGGCGTTTTACCTTCCGCAGTCAAAAACTAAATCACAGAACGCTGTCTAATACGAATGTCGATGTCAGCCATTTTGCAAGAGGATGCAGTGCTGCCACCTGTTGACTTAGGAAGTTACTACTGCAGGGGTTTGGACAAGAAGGTTTGAGGAATTGCGCGAAATTTAAAGTTTGCACATAACTTACTTATTTAAGGACAAAAATAAGTTGTTCACGCGTTCATTTCGTTGTGTGAGCGGTTTTAAGATAAGCCGGAACAGACTATCTGACCAATGTTAAAATGAGGGTTTTCTGGTCGCTTACCTAAAGAACTACTGAACGCATTAATTTGAAACGTTTACTTCTTAGTTTATAATACGTTTACAATTCATTAAATATAATAGATATTGTGGAAACGTAGAGTCAGACTGAAAAATTCAATGCCATAGCCGGGATTTGAACCACGGGTTCAAATACGAGTCAGTTGGAGAATTTAATGTCATATTGGCACGTTGGCCATAGTATCACAATGGTAGTGCGGCTGGACGGAAACCAGAAGATCCGTGGTTCAAATCCCGGCTATGGCATTGAATTTTTCAGTCTGACTCTACGTTTCCACAATTTAGCCTACACACGGCCAGTGTGAAAGAATAATTAATTTCCATAATAGATATTGTTTTGGAGTTATAATAAAGAATGTGTGATTTTTAAAATAAACGTCTTGAATTTTCTTCTAAAATTATTCAAGATTTATTTTTTAAAGACCAATTTTCACATACCTTTCTACAAGCACCTTTAAAATCAGTTTAAGTATTGTTTAATTCCAGAAAATTTTAGAGCTGTAGCTGCAGTAATTTTATGGAAGAGCGCACCCTAATTAAAAAAAAAAAGAGAGAAAGAGAGAAACAGCGTTAAAGTTTTGTTATGTTGGAACTGTAGCTCAGAAATTCCCTAGATCCAAATTCTTCATCTTTTTCATCATCAACATTGTAACGGTAGCTTTTGTTTGAAATGAGTTTTGTTTTATGATCTGACTATTAGTAGGCCATGTAATGACAACATACAAAATGATGAACGGTTGTTAGGAGAAAAATAAAATCAATAATCTCATAGATATATGTTCCATAATCTTGTTTGATGAGGATGAAGGAATGTCGCGGTGAATATAAAAGTTTTGTAACGGAAAATAAATAATCTTCAAAAAGAGATATTCTGTAACCTTGATAGAGATGAGTGGACGTACAGGAGTAAGGAAACTATTAAGGAAGTAATGATTTATCGATATGTTGGGGGTAACCTACAATGATTGACGAGAGCAGAAGTTCGAGTAAAATGTAATCCAGATTCAACAATCAAATTATATACGAGTCATGTTTTTTAAGTCAGTACCGTTTTGGAATTAAAAAAGACGTGCATAGATATCGCAATATTTTTATTTTTACACGAAAGCCTGTACCTTAATCTACTTTTCTACATAATTTCCGTGAATATTGAGGCACTTGTCATAATGTGGCACCAGTTTTTGAATACCCTCCTCATAAAATTCTGCCGCCTGACGTGCTAACCACTGTATCACAACTGTTTTGACTTCGTTATCGTCTTGAAGACGCTGACCGCCCAGATGTTTCTTCAAGTGCAGGAACAAATGGTAGTCGCTGGGCGCCAGATCAGGGCTGTATGGAGGATGATCTAGAGTTTCCCATTGAAAAGATTTGATGAGATCTTTGGTCCGATTAGGACCTGTGGACGGACATTGTCATGAAGCAAAAGATACCCGTACTCAACTTGCCACGTCTTTTGTTCTGGATTGCACCGCGCAGATTCTTCAATGTCTCTCAATAAGACGCTGCATTGATTGTCTCATTACGAGGCAGAAACTCCACTAGCAATACTCCTTTTCTGTCCCAAAAACTGTGCACATGATTTTCCGAACAGAAATTGTTTGCTTAAACTTCACTTTTGTACGTGATGATGAGTGTCGCCATTCCATGGATTGTTGTTTCGATTCTGGTGTGACGTAGGCCACCCATGTTTCGTCACCAGTAACAATTTGGTCTAAAAGATATTCACCTTCATTGTGGTACCGCTCAAGGAAAGTCAATGCACTGCCTAAACGTTGGGTTTTCTGCAAATCCGTCAACATTTTCGGAACCCAACGGGAACACAATTCCCGGTACTTCAAGTTCTCGGTCACAATGCAATACAAAATGCTACGAGAATATTGAGGAAAATAGTCGCACAATGATGAAATTGTAAAGCGTCTGTTTTCTCTCACCTTTTCGTCCACTTTCTGCATCAAATTTTCAGTAACCACCGAAGGACGCCCACTCCGTTCTTCATCAAACACATTTGTGCGGCCATCTTTAAATTATCTCACCCATTTCCTTACCATTCCATCACTCATAATGTTTTGTCCGTAAACTTCACAGATCTCACGATGAATATCGATCGGTTTTACGTCTTTAGCACTAAGAAATCGTATAACAGCCCGTACTTCACAATCGGCGGGACTCACGATTGTCGGAGGCATCTTAAACACTCAGTAACCAACGTATACAATGAAGAATCAGACTGTAACGGCGTCAGTGCGTAGACAAGAGATGTAGGTAACCAGCGCGCATGCGCGGAACACCGACCGTAGCGCTGCGGCGGCAGAATCGCAAAACGGTACTGACTTAAAAAACATGCCACGTATTTATCGCAATTGCAATAACTTATCTGATATTTCTGAGTAATTATTATTAACTCTTTATATACATTGCACATAAATATTCCAGTAGAAAAAATACCTACATTCCTAAAAAAATGGCTAACCCAGACTACAACGGACCCCAGAGAAATAGATGACATTATCAATCTTACAAATTTATGCATAAGGAATAATTACTTCATGTTTAACCAAAAATTCTACAGACAATCAAAAGGATTAGCTATGGGGAGCCCACTTTCGCCTATTTTAGCAGACCTATACATGAGCTATTTTGAAATACACATAGTAAAGATCTTCCCACAGATTTACAAATTTTGGCAGAGATATGTTGACCATATTTTTGCTATCATTCCGGAAAAACTTAGAGAAGATCCTCTAAAATTACTAAACCTGCAAGATAATCACATCCAATTTACTTGGAAGTAGAAACAGACAACACCCTACCCTTTTTGGACCTCAAGATAACTAGAAATCGTCATGGTGTAGATTTTGGAATATACAGGAAGCCCACACACATAGATAATTACATAAAGAAAAATGAATACAACCCAGTTTCACATCAACTAGCTGCCTTTAGAAGTCTAATTCACCGGCTATACAACATCCCACTGAGTAAGGAGGAATTTTTGAAAGAACAAAACATAAAAGAGATAGCGGTATTAAATGGATTCAACCCAGCCATCATAAGGAACATGATGAAGAGGAAAGAAGAACTGAAGATAAGATAAAAAAATACCACTCTCACACCACTTAATAACACAAATTGGCAATATAGAAAATTCACCTACCATCCATGGCATTTTAGAAAATTTGAACGAATCTTCAAAAGACTAAACTTTAAACTAGAACCCCAAAACAAATTCAGTCTGAGGAACCTGCTAAGTAAACCACTGAAAAATACACTCCCCAACAATTTGAAATCTGGAATTTATCAGATTAATTGTGAAACCTGTGAAAAAAGCTACATAGGAAAAACTAAGAGAAACATGTTAACCAGGCAAAAAGAACAGCAGAGGAACATTAAGTTGAAACAAGCAGAAAAATCTGCAGTTTCACACCATTTTTGGACAGAAAACCACAACATTGGCCACAACATTAAACTGTTAAAATCTTGAAGTACACCCATAGAATTGGATATTTGGGGAAAAAATATTCATAAACAAAAACCGTGATAAAGTTATAAATTTTGAAATCCCGGCATTAAATGAAGTATTAAAACTTAGTGCCCCTAACACCAGATGGCGGAGTGATCGGAGCTCCGTAGTAGTGGAAGAAGAGGAAGGTTCATTTAGTCACCAAACAGCTGAGGATGAGATCGAATGATCTTGAAAACGTTTCAATTATACAAGTAAGTGAAGTTTGAGTGTAAACATAGTGACTCATAAATTCAAACTTAAATACATTGCACATATTTGTGACGAGGAATGAACGAACACAATGCAATCAAGATGATACAATTGGTGACCTAAAGAAACTGACAACGAGATTGCAAAAGATGGTGTAAGAAGTGGTACACAATATTCTAGTATCAACATAGAAATCTTGTTTCAACATCCTTCCTCTTTTGTTTTTCACTGCTTCCTTTCTTTCTAGACTCCATGGTCACTTCCTATATGGTATTATTATTTTGTTAAACTTGACGGGGGGGGGGGGGGAGGCTGGTAAACTTAGAAGAGCAATCTCTTACCTGCTTCAATTCCCTTACAAATACTTCTCAAGTCATAAGCAAACCTTACATTTATTTTAGTTTAAAGATGGAAGTTAATTATTTCTCCACACTAGGCGTATATAGGCTAAGGTTTTTTATAGATAGAGTCCACATGAAAAATTGAGTGCCATGGCCGGGATTTGAACCATGGATCTCCTGAGGTCCAGAGGTAGTCCTAGTCGGGCGGGGCTATTTTTCTTTTTCCCCGTCCCGGTGTCTTCTGCCTCAATACCTAGCCTGCGAAATGAGCTAGTAAATGGTTTCATGTTCTGCTGGGGTGTTTGAATTCTTTGGGAAATTTGTAATGGGATGCCCTTGTTTTATTCCCATAGGCAGCTGCGCTTAAGCGTTCCCCCGTTTTGGGAGACACGATTTAAATTTTTGCTCCGTTTTGGTTACGGGTTGCATATCGCTTGATCTATCAGGCGTAAAAATTGGTCCTAGAGACATCTGGGGTTTCTCTTGGGTTAACCAAGGGGCCCCAAGACGTCTCTTGGTAGTCTGAAGGACGGCAAGCGTCTTTGATCCCTCTGGTCATACCTGCCCAGGGAGTTCACTAAAGGCTTGCGGTGATTTTGGATTTTGTCGTACATTGATCGTACCCTCTCGCGGATGACATCGACAATGTACGGGATCTGGGAGTGCTCATGTAGGATATGAGCAGGAAATCTCCAGTCTGTATCGTATATGATGCGGAGTGCCTTGTTATGCAGCGTCTGGAGTCTGACGAACGTGGTATTAGCCACTGTTCCCCAGATCTCACAGCCGTACAGAATCATAGGCAATGGATCCCCTGGTTTCCGTCCACTCGCTCTTATCCTTTGAGCTACCATGGCCAACTACCCGTCCTGACATTAAATTCTCCAGTTGACTCACATATTTCCCTGGTAAACCACTAGGGGCTCTTGCATCCGAGATACACCCTTTGTGGCCACTTACTATCGTAAGTATTTAAGTCCCAGGCTTCATCATTTAACTCTTGGCACGTTGGCCTTAGTAGCTCAAAGGTTAAGAGCGACTGGACGGAAACCAGGAGATCCGTGGTTCAAATCCCGGCCATGGCATTAAATTTTTCATGTTGACTCTATCTATCAAACACCTTAGCCGATATACGGCTAGTGTGCAAAATAATTTCCATCAATTAACTAAAATAATAAGAGCTAAATGATGAAGCCTGGGACTCGAGTACTTAAGATAGTAAGTCGCCACAGACGGTGTATCTCGGATGCGAGAGCCCCTAGTGGTCAATCGGGCAAATATACAGTCAACTGGAGAATTTAATGTCAGGACGGCACGTTGGCCATGGTAGCTCAAAGGATAAGAGCGACTGGACGGAAACCAGGAGATCCGTGGTTCAAATCCCGGCCATGGCATTGAATTTTTCATGTTGACTCTATCAAAAACCTTACATTTACTTCTGCACCGCTTTCAATTGTTCTGGATGTTTCGAATGTATATTATTTATTACAGTTTTCGAAAATGAGTGGTAGTGTACATAATAATCCACTTCGTTTCTTGGTGACCTGTGATATGACAACAATTTTCATTTTCACAAGTTTTACACTGTACAAAGTTTCTATATCTACTAACGGAAAACTTGTTGATCTAATATCATTATTTACTTTAGTTAAATTGTCATCACTGCCATTACACAATGAAGAACCCAATTTTTTCCTTGAAGAATCAATTTTCATTTGACATTCATCGCCAATGTTTGAGGTTAGGTTTGACGAAGTCAATATATTGCCATGTGTTGCTACACCTTTTCCGTTTTACGGGCTGTAATTCTTATATTATGTAATCATTATTATTTTAACTGTTTATACTAGTTCCCACGCCAAATTTTACACCAAGATCATTGCTTCTTCTCATCTTGAAAACAGCACTAGTAACTCAAAACATACTAAACAAAGCATGGAAGTATTAACATCAGATGCGCAAATTAATATCAAAACAAAGAAACAACGACCTCCTTTCCTAACGAGTGTGTGCTGTTTCTTATGTAATTTGCCTCTTTTACCCCATGACATTCTAACATACAACGGTATAGCACATGTTTCTCCATCACGCTATGGAAATTCTGTTTCGTTACATGTAACACCAAAGATATATAATTTAAAGGTCTATGGTATCTCGGTGTCACGTAAATCTAACCTGCCTTTATGGTCAGTTTTATTGGTTTTGTACTGGAATGTCAGGATGTGAAATTATTGTATCAGGTGTCGAGACAAGAGCAATATATTTGCTGCCGATGACACGTCACACTCACTTGATATCCAACACTACCTTATATCCATTTAAAAACTCATCATAAGGTTTTATGTTTCATTTATACACGAAAAATAACTATCAAGTGTGATAAATGTATCACAGAGATGCTGTATTGACATTCTCTCCTGAGTTTATTATTAGGTTGACAGTGTTGGCTTTCGTGATTTTGTGTTTTGGAAAATTTATTGGCTTTTTGGTTCGGCAATGCCAAGGGGGTGAGTCAAATGAAAACCTTAAATATTTTTTTAAAATATTATTTATTGTACAGAAGTGGTACAAAGTTGTATCACTGTTCAACATAATCTCCCCACGCGCAATGCAAGTCTTCCAACGCTTGCAAAGTGCATAAATGCCTTTAGAAAAAAAAGTTTTTGGTAATCCACGCAACCACTCACGCACCGCGTGGCGTACCTCTTCACCGGAACGGAACTTCTTTCCTCCCATTGCATGTTTGTGTTCTGCAAACATATGGAAATCACTTGGGGTAAGGTCTGGTGAGTATGGTGAATGAGGAAGACACTCAAAATGCAGGTCTGTGATTGTTGCAACTGTTGTACGGGCAGTGTGGGGCCTTGCATTCTCATGTGACAAAACGACACCTGCTGACAGCAATACACGTCGCTTTGATTTGTTTGCAGAACGCAGATGGTTTTTTTAGGAGATCTGTGTATGATGTACTGGAGACAGTGGTTCCTCTAGACATGTAATGCTCCAAAATGACGCCTTTTTCGTTCCAAAAGAGAGTCAGTATAACCTTCCCTACTGGTGGTTCTGTTCGAAACTCCTTTGGTTTTGGTGATAAGGGATGGCGCTCGCTCTCTTCGTTTTCAGTCGGTGGAAGTGAACCCAGGTTTCGTCCTTAGTAACGATTCTTGCAAGGAAGCCAACACACTCCCGTTCAAAGTGCCGAAGAAGTACTTCACAAGCATCAACACATCGTTCTCTCATTTCAGGACTCAGCTGCCGAGGCAAGCATCTTTCTTTCTCTCTTTCTCTCTTTCTCTCTCTC